>CM029127.1:15914109-16346609 GCA_016859345.1 Istiophorus platypterus | reverse complement strand
CTCTCGTGTATGAGGAGCAGCTGCTGTGGGTGGGAGGAGTCCAGGGACAAGTGAATACCTACAGGGTCCCGCTGCTCACCTTCACCTCCAAGGGAACCCTGCTGGCTTTCGCCGAGGGCAGGAAGATGTCAGCCTTTGACGGCGGGGCAAAGTTCATCGCGATGCGGCGCTCCATAGACAAAGGCAGGATGAGTACAAGAACAGTCGTGCGATTAGAAACAGTTAGATGCGCACACAAAACACACATTTTAAATGATAAATGCTGTTTAACGTAGGTGGCTCTATGACATCTTTCCCTTCATTAAATACTCCTCCAGGAAGCACCTGGTCGCCGACCACTTTCATCACTGACGACGGCCCACTACTCGACGGTGTGAACCTGGGCTCTGTGGTGGTGGACAAGGAGAAGGACTTGGTGATTCTGATCTACACTGTCTGCTTCCACCTTTGCCACCCGTCCAAAACCATGATTGTGGAGAGCACGGACGACGGTCTCAGCTGGAGCGCGCCCAGGAACCTCTCCAACGAGCTTGGGATCAAGAACTTCGCCCCAGGGCCGGGCAGCGGCCTCCAGGTGAGAGATTTTTATGATACTAAGAACTGAGAAGTCGTGGCTCAGCCTTTTTTTTTTAAGCTCTTAAGTGAGTTTAAATTTAAACTTAAAGACCCGTATACTGCGTTTAACTGATTATAAGCGACTGACAGGTTAGTCATTCACATCACGTACTGGGAGTCATTAAATAATTCTCTTTGGTTTATGAAATTATGTCAAGTCACAAAATTCCCACCAACTCCTCCAAGGGATATTATTGTTATCCTCTGAGAAGGGGTTATAAAAATCTTAGCTTATACAACTTGTACTAAATGACACATTAGACATAATGTTTGGAAATTTGAACAAATTTGAAGTTTGAATTTTACTGATATACAAACTTTTTGGTTACTTCATGAAAAAAGGAAGTCCTGCAACGTTTTTTTTCGTTGTTTTTTTCCCCAGTCATTAGCATTTCTCAGCTATAGAGGAGATCTTGTTGTCTGCAATCTGACTCACAATTTTGGCTTTTTTGTGTGTGTTTTGTTTGGGTTTTTTTTTTTGGCAAGACACAGAAATCATCTGTGCCCGTATATTGGCACAAGTCTGCCAATCTCAGATATAATGTACTCACAAAGAGGAAGAGCAGTCACAAGTTGAAACTGAACAAGGAAACAGTTAAACACTGCAAGCAGAGGACTGACGTATGCTGCTGTCATTGGCATGAAACCCCATGAAAATTACTGACAGCTATCGTCACTAGTTGCTTTGCAAACTGAAACCTCTGCAGAATTGAACAGGTTTTTTCTGTTATTCTGGCTGATTAGACCTGCAGTCAGGTGAGAGTTGAATGCTGATACAGGTGATACAGCTGTTGTTGTTTGTATGTTGATTTCCCCTAATGCTGTGTGTTAATAAGAATGACTAGTGGGAGTTTACATGCAGTTTGCGTTAGGCTGCTGACCACAAGCCACAGTGTATTGCATGATTTCATAATTTGAATCCAGTCAGGGAACTTTTCTGCACGACCTGTTTCTGTCTCACCACATCTCTCTACTGTTGACTGTCAGTAAAGACAGAGAATCCCCCTAAAAACTCAAAGTAATAATAATAATAATAATAATAATAATAACAATTATTATTATTATTATTATTATTATTATTATTATTATTATTATTATTATTATTATTATTATTATGGGTTAAGTTCCTCTGCTGCTACAGGTACAACAAAGCCCAGTTTGTACACAGAGGACTCAGAAGACACCTGACTAAAGCTCGCTCTTGTTTGTGTTAAACCAGTTTAGTCTGCAAATACTGAACATCAGTCATCTCTTTCCCAATGTTGCCTCTGCTGTTATGAGCCCATTTATGCTGTGTGTATTTCTTTTAATTAAACAGACACAAAGCTATGTTTGGCCTCTTTAAAAAATTGCATTGACTGTGGTTTTAACAGACATTCAAGAATTTCAAGTGTTTGCAGCAGCAGAATAATTGCATAACAGGCAAGGTGTTGTAATGGTTTAAATAAGTGACTTAACCACCGCAGTCTGAGTTCAGCATCTATAACAGCTATCGTGAGCTATTAGTCCTGTGGGCATTTCTGACTTTTTTCAGGCACTAAAACTCCTTTTGAATTTTTTTTGTCAGATCCAACCATATGTATGATTGTCATTCTGGTTTTACATGGACAGGAGCCAATGCCCTTTACATTTATTTGTTTACTCAACTTTTCATGTGTTTTTAACAAGTAAAGACATGATGATGAAGCAATACAAAGTGCAGGAGCACAACAGGCACAAGGTATATTATATTCTGTTTCTAACTTTTCACTTCAAACCCATTGAAAGGCTTGTTTTAATCTGTGCATCTAGGTTCCCATTCCATGTTTTAATTATTATTACGGTGAGAATTTGCCAATCAGTTATAGCAAATTCTAGTATTCAGCTGATCACTTGGAGTTTTCTTCTTTGCTATTAGAGTTTTTGGATCCTCACTCATACAAACATGTTTTACAGAATTGCTTTTAAGCTTGGTGTACTCACATTACATCCCTTTGTGTCTTTTTCTCTGCAGAAGCGTCACAACCCCGCGAAGGGGAGGCTATTGGTTTGTGGTCATGGCACAATAGAGGGAGACGGCGTTTTCTGCATCCTGAGTGATGACCATGGAACCACCTGGAAAACGGGTGGGATGATAAAAAGCATCCCCTTCAACCAGAAGAAGAAAGAGCAGGACTTCAACCCTGACGAGCCCCAGGTGCGTTCCCTGCTGTATGTGAAGAGGTTTCATGGGCTACATGATGATGATTAGATCTGTTCTGTGAAAACAAAAAACGCTTCTGACTGAGGTTTCTTTGTGACATTTGGGCAACTTCATAACCTGCAACACCAACATCTTACGATGGCAATAAAATATCAAAATGCCTCTATAAAAATCTTCTTCGTACTGCCTCAGGTATCCAGTTGTAAAATCATCAGCAGGGTGCAGTGCTGCAAGGAAAAAAGGCAAAACAAAAGTGATTGAAAAAACAGACTTTTTTCGTCTGCTGAAGCTGTAATGGGTGACACTCCCGAATGACCCCTCCTTTGTGTTATATCCAACCCCATGCTGGGGGGGGGTGTTCAATGGGAAATAATTTCATATTCAAACAGAAGCTCAAGAAATATTTCATCGAAGCTCCTCTCATCAATACGTATTTTTATATTAAAAATGTCTTTGTGCTATGTAAAAACCCACAGAGTTGTCACCCGACTTTGCAGCTCTACT
Source organism: Istiophorus platypterus (assembly GCA_016859345.1). Lineage (NCBI taxonomy): Eukaryota > Metazoa > Chordata > Actinopteri > Istiophoriformes > Istiophoridae > Istiophorus > Istiophorus platypterus. Next base: position 16,343,308 of record CM029127.1, on the reverse strand, counting down.
GATCTTTTAAGCCTCTTTTGTGTCACTTTTTTTGTTTTTACACACTGCAGATGTTTCAGCCTATGTGCTCTTATCAAGCCAAAAGAAATTAGCTGTTGAAGAAAGTTGAAATTTCTAGCAGCTAAAAGGGGAGTTGAAGGTAGGGGGGTGTCTACAGTCATCAGGGGTTGCTCCCAGTACTAAGGATCAGGGTTCATTTTCTGAAACATCTCCAAAACATTGGTTATAAGAAGAAAGACTTTAGTCCAGAGGTTCAAATATTTGTTGATATTTTTTTAACAGCCAGACACTAACAAATTAAACCTTTTCCTCTCTCTCTGCGCCTCTGTAGCCAGTTGAGTTGGAGGACGGCACCATCGTCATCAATGTGCGGAACCAGTTCCACTACCACTGCAGGTGTCGTGTGGTGGTGCGCAGCTATGACGGGGGAAGTACCCTGGACATGGATGATATGTACTTTGATGAGGAGCTGGTGGATCCTGCAGTAGCAGCTGGGCTTTTGCAGAAAAATGGAGTGATGTACTTCACCAACCCCTCCAACGAACAAAGCAGTAAGAACACCAACTAAGAGTGGCCATCTCTTCCTCCCTCCTAAATTTATCACTGTTTCTCAGAAGTGAAACAAGTACTCATCATATTACTTAAGCTAAAGTGGCATAATACCACTCTATGAAAACAAGGTTGCATATAAAAATCCTGCATTCAAAACTTTATCAACATCCAAAAGCACTGTCAGCAAGATGTACTTAGAGTTTCGTAAATAAAAATACTTGTTGGATGGAACAATCCCTTTCAGAACGTTTTCCTCTCATATATGCTATATATTTGTAATATTATTACTGATACATTAACACGTAATCAGCATTTTAATGTTGACTATGTGGTTTAGGTGATTTTTTTTTTTTTTTTTTAAATTTAGTATTGCATCATGTTTCGTAACTTGATAATGTGTTCTATAGCCAATATCTTAATATGTAAAGTAACTGGTAAATAGAGTTATGGAATGAATGTTTCAAAGTAAAAATATTTGTCTGAATAAATGTAGTGGAGTAGAAGTATAAAGTAGCATAAAATGGAAATATAGTGACAATAGTTCAAATACCTCAAAATTGTACTGAGGAACAGTACTTACAATCCCTCCATTTTCTTTATTTCAGATTTTCAAAAGACAAAGAGAATGAGCATTAGAGCTGCAGCTATTTTTTTTATTTCTTTTTTTAATTTTTTGAGGAAATGTGGAAATATGTGGAGAAAGAAAAGGGTCTGAAATCCAACAGGGTTCCCCTGGCTGTGAGTTGAACGGTGGACATTGGTGGTTACGTGGTATTCGCTTCATCCATTAGACTACTGGTACCACACTTCTATAATTTATTTTTTCAATTTTTCGATCAATCATTTAAGTCTATGAAACATCTAAAAATGTCCATCACATCTTTGCAGAGCTAAATGTGACGCCTCGACAAAAAGTAATATGCAAAAACTAATTAGTTTATAATGATATATGACAAGTAAAAGTCTAACTCGAGATGATTTCAGAGTATATTTCATTGTTTGTTTTTTTCCCCTCACTATTTTTGCTCAGAAATGACTGATACAATGATATGATTATCAAAACTGTTTCAGATTGTGTTTCTTTCAGTCTTCTAATAAATTTATTGGCTCAGCTCTAATGTGCATACTAACCTCTTGCTTTATACCCCCTCAGGAATTAACATGACTTTACGTTGGTCGCTGACCAATGGCAAAACTTGGGAGAAAAACGCTGTCCAGATATGGCCAGGGCCAAGCGGCTACTCCTGCATCACATCACTGGACACCGGTACCCAACAGGACAACAAGTACATCTTCGTCATCTATGAGAAGGGCCACCATGACTCGTGCGAGTTTATCTCGTTTGCCAAGATCCACCTGTACGATGGCCGGTAGAGCCTGTGAGTAGGAGGTAAGGCCATAAACATCAGTAGTCAAACATGAGGGAAAAAGCATGAACACTGAATTTTTATACTCCTCATTTAATTTGGCGAGAAAAAAAATATTCTGAGTGTCACTCCTGCTTTAATTTCACCTTGTCTTTGCTTCCCAGATTCAAACACTGAAGGGAAAAGAAAAGAGGAGGAGGTCGTTCACTCCTACGCCTTTAAGGAGGAAATAAAAGACTTTTAAAACTCACTTGATGATACTACACGTGGAAATGGAAAGTATGATAGAGCTAATTGAAAACACATTCTTGTCTTTCGTTCTTCTACAAATCCCACAGAAGATGAAGTCACAAATCTCATATCTGTTTTGTCGGCTTTGTGTAAAGCAAAAAAATGATTTGTGCAGCCATAATATTTTTTAAGTTCCATCTTCTGAAACCAGAGAAAAAACCATGTTGAAGCAAGGTATGGCTTTCCGGAAAAAAAGTAAATGTTTAAGATTATTTTACAAGAAAAGACCACTAGATTCGAGCTATTTAAACCAAACTGCAATGCAAATATTGTCTGTTTGGACTCTAACACAACACTTCAATTTAAATAAGGTACCAAACCAAAGTGTCACATTGGTTTTCTAAGCAGAGTTAGACCCAAGACAGACTGTTTGATCTCTCAGGTCTCATGAAATAAAATATAAACATTTTTTTTAATACAGTGTAGATTTTTCAGAACCTCTGGCATAGAAAATCCATCACTGATTAACTGAGAGATTCACTGGTTAGTTGACACTGGTGTGAGATTATTCTTATTTACTCAGATAACATGGTTTTATACTTATGGATCTACTTTCAATCTTTGCGTTTGGTCTGGAGGATTTTTTTGCCATTTTTAAGATGTCAGTGTGTGATGGATTCATGCTGATTGACATCGGTTCTGCCATTAAAAAAAAAAAAGTTAATGTCAGTAGCCTTTGGTGTGTGGGACTGAAGTTGAATACTATTTCCATATGGAGTGTTTTTAGAAAGAAAATGGGTATAATTAAACAATGAGGTGTGTGTTTGTTTGTGTGTGTTTATATGTGATTGAATGTGAGAGTGAGGAGGTATGTGTGACCTCTTTTGTACTTGTACAGAATGTATTCTGATATTGTAATCAGTCCCAGCTCCACTCAATTCAGATTTGATGTTTTATTTTCAAATCAACTGTCCATTTACCAGCATTGTACACATGGTTACATTGTTTTATATCAATTGCATCCTGTTATGTTTTGTTTTGGGGTTTCTTTGGGCTGTGTTACTTAATGCAGCAATGAGCAGTAACTGTACCACAAGCAATAACGACAGGGTTTCTCATCAGTGATACTATAAAAGTGTCTTTGTTTATGTTTAGATGATGAGCGCCAATACCTCCCGGTGAAATACTTTTTGTCAGTGATTACCATAGAAGGGAACTGAATGATTTAACTGTGGTTGAAGAAAAAAAAAAATAACATCTGAAATTTACAACTGACAAATCTTATAGATCTAATAATTTACCTCTTGCAGTGTTTTTTTTCCCTACATGTCTCTGTTATAACTTTATAATGGTGTACTGAAGCTTCTCCATTAGTAGAGAGTTTAGGGTTTTTTGTTTTTTTTTTAAATTATTGTTTACCCACAATGTTAATTGAGATATTATTTTGGACCTACTTAAAAAATAAAGAATCAAAATGAATACCATGTTTATTCCAAAAGGCTACATACATTTAAAAAAAAGTACTGTGGGAAAAGTGATAGGCACTTTAGATGCCTAAATTCCTAATACAGTCAGGGAGACATCTTATCAGTCCAATATTCATTTATTTATTCTGCGTCATGACGAGTCCGAACACACACCCAGAGTCTTGAAGAGCTACCTTCAGATACAAGAAGAACAAGGAGCCCAGCAGAAGATGGTCTGGCCCCCACAGAGACCTGGTCTAAATCAGGGAGTCAGTATGGGATTAGATGAGGGCACAGAAGACACAGAGACGGAAGAACTGTGGCAAGTTCTCCAAGATGCTTGGGACCAGCTACCTGCAGAATACGATGAAAAACTATTCACAAGTGTACCGAGGAGGACTGGTGCCGTTCAAGGGTCACAGCAAATATTGAATTGATTTTCTTTCTTTCTTTCTTTTTGCTGCACTCTGTTAGATGTTACCAGATAAATAACCATGGCAGTTTACTTGTAGTGCCTAAAACTTTAGCAAAGTAGTGGGTGAGAGCGATTAAACTTTGGATGGAAATTACGGAGTTTTACAGTTAATGTTATAGTTCTCAGTAGGGGTTCTTAAATCCAAAGAAAAACCAAATCAGTAGCTGCCCTGCACATTAACAAAGACAGGAATTGTACCATATAGTATGTGTGACCTAAGATGACCCTCTTGGTCTCGGCAAAACAATGCTCTTTCCTTTCATAGATAAATTTCTCTGCAGCAAGTGAATAGTTTATTTTATTTTATTTTTTTTTTTAACCTAATAAAAAAAATTTAAAAAGCATATTTCCTCCTCATTCTTCCCGGCGGTAATATCTAATCACGACTTATGCACTGAGGACGAATGTGATTAAATCACATTTTTAAAGTGAGAGAAGCCACCTACACTTTAAAAAAAAAAAAAAAAATATCACAGTCAGTACAAAAAGTAACGAACATTACTGTGCTAAAATAAATAAATAAATATATATATATATACATATATATATATATGCATACATACATTCATATATATACATATATATATATATATATATATACATATATATATATATCGATCTATTTATTTATTTTTATTTATTTAAAGGGTTTAAGAAATAAAAAAATGAAATAAACCCCCCATGGTCGGATTCCCCCTCTACAGCAGAGGTCCCACACGGTTCCCATCTCATGAAACTACTCAGTAGCCGTTGACGGCTCTTTAGGTGACGGATCGAGTCCAGGATCGCAGTTTTTCTTTTCCTCCCCCCCTTTTTTTTTCATTTATTTTCTGGAGAACAACAAAAAAAAAAGAGAGAAAAAGGAGCGCAAGTAAGCCGAAAACACCTTCTTTATCTATACGGTGGCGTTCGTATGGAAGTTAGCGCGGTTCGCCGTTAGACACCGTGTGCGCTTGACCATGCAGGAGGATAACGTTGCCTAGCTAGCTGGGTCACTCGCTAGAAAGCTACCCGATAGCAACGTAGCTAACCTCACTCTGCGGTACAACCTCGAGACAAGTCGGGACAAGACCAGGTCAGTGCCCGGAACATTTCTTTAAGCATTTTTATTTTCAACGCGGACGCCGAGCGGTTCCATTAATATCGTTCTTTAAACTACCACCGCCGCCCTCGGACGCAGAACTAGCTCGCCGGAGCGGATGTTTTGTGGAGGGGTTTAGTCTTTTTATTTTTTCGGTTGTTGTTGCTAAGTCAACGTCAGGTAGTTGCCTCAACTTGTTAGCCCCCCGCTCGGCGAAACGTCTGTCATATGCATTGATTTGGTTTAATCGCCCGCTGAATAACAACACGTGATTAATTTTTTTTTTTAATCTATGCGATGTTTTGCCTTCGGGTTAGTTTTGTTGGTAAAATAAACGACAACGTTTGGTGTCTGAACGGTTTGAGGCTTACGCAGCTAATGTTAGCGGATGAACGTTAGCACAGAACCTGGGTCCTGCGGGCTTAGCGTCGCTTTTGCGACACGTTGACCGGTAAAACCGTTTATTTATGTCGTTTAATAGTTTTCAAAACCGCCGTCGCCGCTTTCTCCGCCTCGCCGGGGTGTTTTTTTTAGACGTTAAGCGGTTTAATGGCAGGTTGAATTCAATGCTACACTGCCGGTCCGCGTTAACGTTGATATGAACCGGGCCTGCGTCCAGCGCCATTTTGTTTTGTTCTCCTAATAAAATCCCTTTTTTTCCCCCTGCGTTGTCCTGAGCCTCCCGCTAACAAACCCGCGGATAAACCAGGTCATTTCACGGGAAAAGGGCCCCGGTGGCTGTGTCCGAGCGTGTTTGTGTCTGATTCAAAACGTAGCGTCTCACGGAGCCCGGGAGCCCGTAACACAAGCTAACGTTACCGCAAAGGATTGAAAATTCATTATGAAACATGAACGCAGTCCCCCTCCCAGCGCCGACGCCGAGGCCCTCTGTTAGCCTGCTAGTTAGTTAGCACCACAATAAAGATGTCACAGTCGGCAGCTTGTGGCTTTATATATTTAATGCTCTTGTCTTTAATTGCTCCTCCGATACCCACCGATTTTTTTCCCCCCGCACGCCGTCGTGCAGCGGTAGGTGGTTAATGCTCATCGTTGCCATTAGCAGCACAAGGCCCCTTTTGTGGTGTACGTTATGGTTTGGCTGTGGAGCCGCTGGCCCCAGTTTAATCCCCGTACAACATGTAGCTGATCAGCCATCCCACGACCTAATTTTCTAATCTCATCTGGCTGTTGAGGCCCGGTGCAGCGCTGCTGCTCGGCGGTCATCGTGCGGAACAGTTTGTTGCTTCGTGTCTCTCGGTCTCTGCGGCGACGGGTTAAAGTGCGGACATGGTGGATTTTGTCATTACACAGATTTTCGGTGCGCAGTTGCCCTCGTTGCATTCGTGTCTTTCAGCATTGTTTTGATTGTGCTTCCATGTTCACCCCCGTTTGGCTAAACATGAACACGCCACTGTGTTCTGTAGATGTATTATTCAGATATACTGAGGGATAATGGAGCTGCCGTGAACTGGGAGTCCATTAATTCTTCCACTTTACAGTTATTGAAATATACATACATGATCATGATGATGAAGCAAAAACAGAGCAGTTGATTGATGAAGTTGTTTAGTTTTAAAATTGTTCTGTGGGTCAAGAGCCATTCGGATTGGCCCACATTATTTCACTACTTTTTTCAAAGCCAGTGAATGCAATGACTAATCTTATTTGTGGCATAACAATCTTAGACGAATTGTCTGCTCCCAGTAATTGTGCCTATTGCCTAAAGGGAGTTGGGTGGAGTAGGGGCAGCCGTTCAACCTGCTGGATGAAGCCAAATCATTCTGAATTGGACAGATGTCAGCGCAGTGTGTGTTTTATTGATGTGATGAGTTCAAGCTAAAGGCCTGGCAGTTTCCATGGAGCCAACACTAGGCTCTAAAGGCAAGGAATAGAAGAATATCATTTATAGTGCGTTGCCATAGAAACCACGGTTCTGCTTTTTCCTCTCTATTGTACAGTGTTTCCCGCAATCAGGTGTTTAGTGATGCACTGTACTAGGGCTACTCACATTAAACTGTATTCATACTGGCATAATGCTAAATCTGCCCTAACTACAATTTGTGTAAAGATAACATGCCCTTTAAAAAGGATGCCTAAGTTATTCCTTGAAATACCTGCGCACCTGCTAAAATAATGCAGGAGAACCAGAATTTTTTTTTTTTTTTTTTTAGTAGAAAGCTGCACAATTGTAGTTGCAACTGCAACATTTAAACTTACAGATCACATTAAGCTTCAATGTGTGTCAATGAAAATTATGCGACCAAGACCATACAGCTGTAGGTAAACAATGTGGGCGGGACAAATCAATGAGTTTGTGTCATAACAAGTCACCCCAAGGTACCAAAATAGCCTTTAGGTTGTCGTTGCCTGGACTTAACATAACTATTCTCTAAATTGATTTATCTCAGTTTGACATGCTGTGTCATCCTTTTGTAACACAGACCTTTTATCTGTGTTGAGTGCAATTAATAAAAAATGTGAGCAACATTTTACAGTCATCCAGGGGAGGGCACATCAACGCATCCGCCTTGAGCAGGACCTGCAACTCATACAATTTCATTTGTAATGTTACATTGCTGATGTTTTTTTGTAAAGATTGGCCAATTAACCTAACAAGTCTGAACCTTGGGAAGGCACACACAATATTATTTTATTTGTAATAATTTGAAAAAAAAATCAAACCAAAAACCTTACAGGGATATTTTGGTTGGGTTTCAGTTGAACTGAACTACAAGGTTGCTTCTATTGTAATGCCATCTATTACACCTTATGCCTCTCTCCAGTCACATTACTTTTTGATTTTGGGGTACAATCTGTAAAATTGTTTAAGTTGCTGAACTCTCTAACATCATTTGAAGCTGAGATGTTATGCTGAAAGGCCAGTAGCCAGCCAAAGTGTTTTTTTAACAAACAAACCAAGCAAATAGAAAATGCCACCAGCAGGGAGTCTATATATAAAAACTTCCTTTTTTCATTTTAATGTTTACTGGAGGTAAATGATTTATGGGTGCTGGCATTAAAATTCCATCCATTTAGCTCTTAGATATACATTATTAAAATTTGCAGTGTGTTTTAAAAAAGGAAATTTGTGTAGTTTACTTGACTGCAAATTTTATTTACTGGTTCACAAGAAGAAAAAAAACTCAGTGAACTGATGTATTTCTAGAAACTAAAGGTATTTATGAATATTTATGAGATAAAGGACGGAAATTATTACAGAAAAGCTTCAGAAAATGTTTTCTGTTTTGTATCTACATTTGATTTTTACTTGTTGGCAAATGAGATTTGTGTGCCTGTGAAAAGTAACGCTGCCACACTAGGAGTATTAGCAGAAATCTGTATAGATCCTTTTTTTAAAAATCATTATATTTTCCCTTTAGTTTTGTTTTGTATTGTGTTATGAGTGTCTTGCAGTATATCATGTTTCACAAAAGTGCCTGTGTAGTGATGCTCTTGTTACCATGGGTAACATATAATGTTGTTTTGTGATTTAGTATTATCTTATTACGCACACAGCCAGCAGAATCACTGCTGTAATCAAATCCTGCGTTCAGTATATTTTGAATTCTGAGCCAGTTTCTGTTTGTTGTTTTGAATGCAAGCTTGTACAATCAGCATTTTTACTCTCACCTTTTTTTGTACCAGGTGTCTAATCCGTCTCTCTCTCCCTGTCTGTCTGTCTCTCTCTCTCTCTCTCTCTCTCTCTCTCTCTCTCTCTCTCTCTCTCTCTCTCTCTCTCTCTCTCTCTCTCTCTTCCAGTCTCAGGGCTCACCATACTCAATGAGCGGACAGCGCAATGTCAGAGCGCTCTGGGCAAACTGCAAAGGGGAAGGAAGGCAAAACCAAGTATGCGTCTCTCAACCTGTTTGATACATACAAAGGAAAGAGCCTTGAAACACAAAAGCCTGTTGGTGAGTATCTTGGGTTAATCTTTGCCAATCTCTCATTGCTATCACATACATCTAGTGTAATTGATCAACTTTTCTGCCTCTCTACCCAGGGTATAATTTTTCATTTTTAGTATCACGTGTTTTCCAGCTCTTTAAATTCTACCTGATGGTTGTGTTTTTGCCACGAAGTGTCTACAGCTTGTTTTGTAATCGATTAGAAACAAAGCTCAAAGAAACAGATCTGCTTGGTCACAGTTGGTTTTACCCGTTGCTGTGATTAGAAGTTCCTGGCGGTGCTGAGATGTCCCCTGCCACCAAATACTGCCAGTTTGATGCATTAGTCTACCGTGTCTCTAATAGCTCCCTTGCCGATTTCCAATACAGGAAGTGCATGATTTGCTGTATCACTCAACTGCCTGCAAATCTTTGTTTTTTCCCCTGATACTTATAATATTATTCAGAGATGTTTATCACCATTATTTATAGGCCTTTACACCTGTTTATTATAGAACGCAAACATTGTTTGTGAAGCTATGTAGAAGGAAAATATGCACAGCTTAGAGGGTGAATGGCTCTTAAGCTTTGACATGTCAGCTGAGCCACGGAACCACTGAGCCTAACCTGAGACAGAGGCTTACTTGTGGACGCTGTTTGACTTCTATGCTGACTCTCCAGTCTATGTTTTATTCAGAAGCTCCCCACTAGATCTAAGCAGCTGTCCCCATTTCCAAACTACAGACTTCCCCCTCCCACATAGTAAAGCCATGCACTGCTGTGGTTTCTCTGAGCCCGTAGAAAACAAATGAGGGATTGATATTCAGCACAGCTTCACTTTTCAGAATCGGGAGGCTTTTCCATGCTTCTTTGAGCAACAATATCCTAACACTTCTCTATAAACTATAATAGTGGGTTTGCTGAATGTTTTTAACAACATCTAGTAGCTTTTACTTAATCTGTATTCATCAGAATCATCAGACTGAAGTTACCAATCCTGTTGTCAAGCATCCTAATTGTATATTCAGTGAAGCAAGCCAACAAATGCCATCCCTGTCATCTAGTCATTCCTAACACCCAGGAGATTTCACTTGTGTCAGGTTTCAGTGGTCCATCTGTGCTAATGACCTCCTTTCTTTGCCCCATATCAGTTCCCCCTCGCCATGGCCTGCAGTCACTTGGTAAAGTTGCCTCCGCACGGCGTATGCCACCCCCTGCCAACCTGCCCAGTCTGAAGGCAGAGAACAAAGGCAACGACCCCAACGTCTCGCTCGTTCCCAAAGACGGCACAGGATGGGCAAGCAAGCAGGAACCAGCAGACCCAAAGAGGTAAGTAGGTCCAATCTAACACACCAGCTATTTAGAGTTGCACCAATTAGAAATACTCCAAATTTAAGAAAAGATCTTCACGCGAGAAAGTTTTGGGAATTTTACTGTGAGAAGTTGTTTGTTTTATGATTAAAATATTTTTTCAAGCTCTTCTTTTTTTGTTGCCCTCTTCTGTTGTATACTTCTCCCTTTTCATAAATATGTCTCCCGTTTGTGGCTTTCTTTCTTTCAGTACCGATGCATTGTCAGCACCGCAGCCGGAATCGCAGCAGCCTGTGGCTTCACAGATACCTGCACCGACCCGCCCGAGAACCCCGCCAGCTTCAGAGGTACCAACAGTAAGAAAAAAAGCAAAATCATTTTCTGAGATACTACTGTGCTAGAAGATTTATAGAAGCCATAGATGATATGTATCTTATAGTACTTGTCTCTTGTTTGTGCCCCCCACCCTATCCCTCAGGCTCTGGCCCCAGCTTCAACCCAGGCCGTAGGGGCAAGGTCCTGGGCACAGGCCAGTGTTACACATGGAACACAAGGGGATGGTGAGTCTTCTCAGAAATATCAACGGGATTAATCTTTTTGTTACACATGTGCCCCTCTCTGAAAATCATTCTCTGTGTGTTTTCCTTTTTTGCAGGTGGAAAGGGATCAAACCTACCGTCGCCATTCTCTCGCGAGGAATTTCCCACCCTGCAGGCGGCTGGCGACCAGGACAGAGCTGGCAAAGAACAGGGCACTGCAGATCAGTGGTATGGGCCCGGACCAAGCCTCCGCCCCCAGAGTGAGTGATGCCCACTGACACGCCAATAATTGATCAACCAGTCTTTTAATTAAGTCAGTTGTGGTGAGAGAACTTCTCTTGCAAGTTTTTATTCTAGAGGGAATGCTTTTTGTACTTATAGTATCAAGTATGTTACAGACTGCAGATCTTGGGTAGTTCACAGTTGATAACACAGAGCAGCTGATCACATAGTTGGAGCTATTCCCCTGTTTATTATTGATTTACTTATGTATTATTGTTTAGAATGCACAATAACAGTGTAAATAACATGTATGTGTTACTTTTCTCTTTATACTTTTGTTGGTGTTGCTTTGTGCTTGCCAACACCAAATTTAAAAACAACAAGTAGTTTCCCATTTATTAACTGAACACAAGTACAACAACACAAATTCGTTCATATCATCAAGTGCTCCAGACATTGATCTTACTTTCAATGATGTGCTATCTCTCTAAAGATATTGCTTTGCATCTCTGCATTTATTCCATTAAAGCTCCATACTGACCACTATGTCCTTTGTTGTTTCTGCTATTCTTAGACGTCACAAGTTGGCGGGACGGTGGGGGCCGAGCCCTGGCGCCCACCCTGTCTGGGGAGGGGGCAGTGGAGGGTGGTACTGGTGGGGCTTTGGTGATAGATGGGGCAGCTGGGGTCTCCCCTCCAAACTCCCAGACCCACGGGCCACCTAGGAACCCTCCTGCAGGCAGCCCCGCCTTGCCTCTGCCCCAGCCCCCTGTGGGGCCTGGGTTTCCCCCATATCGAGGGATCATGCCTCCCTTTGTAAGTTTGCTCTTGCTTTTCTCAGTTTTTCCCCTGAATATGAAAGAATTGGTATCTTAATCGGAAATGTTTTTCTCTTGTAGATGTATCCTCCCTATCTGCCCTTCCCAGCCCCCTATGGCCCTCAGGGACCCTACAGGTACCCGCCACCTGGGGAAGGGCCTGCTCCAAGGTATGTTCTTTGGTAAAGTTCATATTGGATGGGGTTAGGGTTCACAATTCCGATTATTTTCCATGGCCATGGGGCCATGCTTTTTAGCTGGACCAGCTCTGGTCCAGCCTCTTTATGCCTCTCATTCAGCTGACTGTGTCAGCTGACACAGGCATGAATGAGCTGCTAACTTTCTCGCTTAGTGATCATGTTGCAGGTAAATATAGCTGAAATCACAGCACAGCCTTGGTCTTTAACTAATGTCGCAGTTATAAAATCAGAATTTTAGCAGTGCAGAGCAGCAGCTTGGAAATGGCCTGGAAGTGCCAGCTGGTTAACATGTAGTCTTAATGGACTGCGTTTCAGTCACCATTTCATACTTGTTCCACTGTGTGAAATAAGAAGCAGAAAACCATGTAAATGCAAGGAGCTTTAGTGGGAATTTGGTTGCTTAAAATTACTGTAAATGTGAGCACAGAGAGTAGGAAAGAAATAAATCATGACAACATCATGAATATGCTAATTAGTATATTACATCAACAAACAGCATTTAACAACTTTTTGAGCAGGCTTTAGGCAATTTCCATTGAAAGTAGCCGTTTACATTGGATCCACAACAGGTTTCCCCTACGTCTTCAGTTTCCCACATCGATCATACATGGTCCTGCCATATACTTTGACCTAGTCTTGTGTGTTTCTTCAAAATATCACTTACAGAGAACCTCCTCACCTCTTTCAGGTTCTCTCGTGGGCCGGGTGGTCCTGACAGCAGGTCACAGGGTGGCCCACGTGATGCAGGTGGAGAGGTGGTGAAGCGGCCCTCTATCCTAAAGCAGGACGACCTAAAGGAGCTGGATGAGCTGGACCACGATGGAGATGAGGGTTGGGCAGGTCAGATGATGCTCATTCACCAATATATACTACCAACATATAAATAGGGTTGACTGTCTAGATTCTTTACTCAACTGGAACCAGTTCCTAATATTAGAAAAGCAGTGGTTTTTAATTTATATTCATTTTGCATTTTGCCTCATATTGCACTAAACTGGAGGGAAAATAGCAAAATTCTCTTGATAAATGATTAACTGAATTTGATGTAATAATAACAGAATTAGGAAAAAAGAATCAGATTAGACTAGACAAATTATGGCTTTATATATGTAGTGTTTAGACGGATCAAAAATTTAATCTGTGCCTATGAGTTTAACAATTTTCAAATCATTTATAGCACAGTTTTAATTAGCTTGTTCTGCAGAAGCTTTCATTTATGTTGTACAAGGGAGCATTCAGCTCCCATTAAATTCTGACATCAGAGTATCCTAATGCATTGCACTTTGATTTAGTGCCTATGCTGCTAAATGATTGAGGAGGTGGTGACAAAGTGGTAGTGAGTGCAATTGATGCTCTTTAATGTTTTTTCTGCATATCATATATCCTGCTGATTCAAGCAGAGGGGTTCCAGTCACTACAGCAAGCTTAGAGGAGGGAGAGGGGGAAGTGGGCGATCAGGTTTATGGAAGTGAAGGATGATAAATACAGTGCAAATGAACTGAAGAGATGTTTGGTACAAACATGGTTCTGATGTTTTTATGCCTCTGCAACAGCCATGGCCAGAGGCATTGTGTTTTTGGGTTGTCCGTCCGTCCCATTCTAAACAAAGAAATCAGAGGAACGCCTTGAGGGAATGTCTTCAAACCTTAAAAAACATTCACTTCTGCTCAAGAATAAACTGATTAAAATCTAGTCAGTCAAAGGTCAAGGACACTGTGACCTCACTTACGTCACATGCATGTGCATGCGATATATCAGGATTACCTGGAGAGAATTTCATTACGTCTGGCATCCATCGTTCATTTGGACGGAAGGATGAACAGGTTATAGTTTGATGACGAAGGGCCAAAGGTCACTATTACCTCACACACCATGTTCTTTCATATTCCATTAATGATAAAATAGACATAAGGCCTTTTATTAAATTCCCTCACTATCTATATCATGAGTCTGAACAGATATAGACATAACTGCAACCTGACTGGTCTGGTAGATGCATACAACCACAAGGCTACAATTCCAGTCTTTTGCTTTAACAGGGGCTCATGAGGAGATTGATTACTCTGCCAAATTGAAGTTCAGTGATGATGAAGGAGAGGAAGAGGCAGAAGAGGAGAGAACGGAGAGCAAGAATGACTCACGGTATGTGGTATAATCAGTGTGTGTAAACTATAAAAATGCTCTTTTAGTTTACAATGTGACAATACCACAGTAGCTGTACTTAAACTTTTTTTTTAAGTGCTGTTTTCTCTTTTCCTCAGTGAGCAGCAGAGGTCCCAGGAAGCCCCCCCTGCAACCTCTCGTTCTCGAACCTCAGACAGCGGTGGAGACAACCGCCACACCCCTCCCTCTAATGCTGACAATGGCCCACAACCTCCCTCCAGCAAGCCAGGATGGGCCGAGGAGGGAGGCAGTGGCTGGGGGGTCCAGGGAGCTCCAACTAACTACCAGGTAGCGTGCTGAATAGTGGCAAAAAGGTGTTGCTCAGACAGGCCAGACTCAAGTTGTGTAAAGAAGATGTAAAGTCTGAACTTTCAACACAGGACACTTTGTGCATACTGTTGAGCAAAGACTTACTTGTGGGCAGAGATTTGTCGGTGTGTGTGTATGTGTTTTCTCAGTGTAGATTATTGTGGTGGAGCATGGCTAACTGTGTCTGCCTGTATACAGGGGCGTAGGCCTGGATTGGGTGGTCCCCGGGAGCAGCCCTCCCCCCCACCTGGGCCGCTCCTCGGACAAGGGCCTTACTCCTTTTACCGACAGGTAGACATCCGGATAGGGCCTCATAGACAAATCATTTCTATCATTATCTCATCCACCGCCCACAGGTCTTATAGATAAGTCATCTTTAGGTTTGAGATTTTTTTTTTTAGTTATTACTTTATGTATTTATTTATTTATTTTATTTTAAAATTAAGCTTTTTACCTCTTGTGTCTTTTTACAGTTGGTGTAGTCATTTGTACAACATCTTTTTATAACAAGATTACATAATGTTTTCTAGAGATAAAACGGTGTGATAGAGCATCAGATATTTTCCTCCTCTGTTCAGGACCGGCCCCAAAATCAGGGGGCACCTCTAGGCCCTGGGAAACCTGGCCCTACCCAGCATCAGCCAGCAGCAGGAGGCCCTACCCCCCCTTCCCAGCCAGGTGTGCTGGTCCACGGGGCCCAGGGGGATGATGAGGATGAGACTTGGCGTCAGCGCAGGAAGCAGTCCTCCTCTGAGATCTCTGCTGCCGTGGAGCGAGCCCGTCGTCGCCGTGAGGAGGAAGAACGTAGGATGGAGGAGGAGAGACGTGCAGCCTGCGCCGAGAAGCTTAAGAGGCTGGATGAGAAGCAGCAACAGCAGCAAGGCAGTAACGTTGGAGGTGGCGGTAGCAGCAGTAAAACCCCCAGCCTTGATGGAAACTCTACAGCTGCCACAGCAGGCAGCCCGAGTCCTTCTATTTCAGCCTCTGCCTCCTCCCCCAACATTAGCCAGCCCCCATCCCCTTGTGTGGACCCTGAGGAGCCTCCAGTGCTGGCTGTCCAGCCAGGGCAAGGTCCGGGAGTTAGTGACAGACAGCGAGCTAGCAGTAACAGCAGCTATGACTCCAGTGCAGGTGAGTTTCTCAGGTATACGTGATCAGTGATGACTGGTCCGAATCATCACATCAGTAAAACATGATTTTACTTCTTACAACACCCGATGTGCCTAACAAGGCAGCTTAATTAAAGCTTTTATCTCTTGTTCATGACCCACGGTTTAATTCCACAACCTTTTTTTTCTTGGTTCAGATGCCCAACAGTGTCCCCAGCCAGCTGTGTCACAGCCACAGCAGCCCACACTGGATGTACCTTTACCAGTAGAGAGTAAGGAAGAGATGGGCGCTCCTCACGTTCGTGCTGGGAGTGGAAATGAAAGAGGAGTTGACCCAGTGAAGATTGAGAATATTGGAGGGGCAGCAGGTCGTCAAACCAGTGGTCCTCCTGGCCAGGGTTACTCAAAGTACCAGAAGTCTCTCCCACCTCGATTTCAGAGGCAGCAGCAGGTTAGGATTTGTACTTGTACAAGGTACAGGTATTGCTTGAATAGTTGTTGAATCCTACATGAGATTGACTCTTTGCATTTTCTATTCAGAGACAAAAATGACCACCCATTTTCTAAAATGAGCTATGCATTAGGTCACCAGTGCTGGCATGTCACATCCTTAATGTTTTCCTTGTGACATTTATTTCTGTTTAGGAGCAGCTCCTGAAGCAGCAGCAGCAGTGGCAACAACAACAGCAGCAGCAGCAGCAGCAGCAGCAACAGCACAGTCAGGCATCACAAAGCCAGCTATCCCCTCAGCCCCAGCCGCCACAGGGTCCTTCACCAGGCTCAACACCCCAGCCAGGACCTGGACCGAAGCAGGGTGGACCCCTATATCAGCCTGGCAGTATGGTTCGACCCCCACCCCTGCCAATGAACTTTGACCCTCGCTGGATTATGATGCCCTACATGGATCCTCGCATGATGCAGGGCCGCCCCCCACCCATTGACTACTATTCAGCTGGCATGCACCCATCTGGTGAGTGAAAATGACGTTATCACTGAGATCTGATGGAGTGCTATAAATATGAATAATTCAAAAGCTCAGGGATTAAATCATATCATTAATTAATCATACAGTAATGACATACTACAGAACATATTTCAGATGGTAATGTATGGTGGGCCAGTGCAGTACCTCATAGACCAGGGGAGTGATTACTATGTAGTCCCACCGTTGTCTTTCTTTTTCCTGGAATCAAACATATCATGTGTAAACACATCAGTTTAGAATTTATTTCTTTATTTATGTTTTTAAAAATTATTTATTTATTTATTAAACCTTCACTATCACAGGGCTCATCGGGCGCGAGCGGTCTGATTCAGGGGGATCTGGTTCAGACCCCTTTGACAGGCAACAGCAGCATCCAGGGCACCCTCACCGCGGGACCCCCCCCATGGATCCAAAGCTGGCCTGGGGGCCAGAGGTATTCCCTGGCGGAGGGGAGGGTCGTGGGCTGACCTCCCCACTGAGGCAGAAGCAGGCGTTAGAGGATGATGATGTGGCTAAAGGGCCCAGGTATGGATGCAGTCAGTCAATGGGGCCAGTTAAATATACTGAAGGTGTTAAAAAAAAAAATTGTGGCTGTACATTGCTTAGAATGTCACATTCTAGATTTTCCTTTGTATTCCTGCTTTATCATGTTTCCTGCAACATCTATTGTATATAGACTGACAGTATAAGCAGTTTCCCTCCTAAGAGGGAAACTGTGTTTATAGTAATTTGAAGGAATGGATCCTCTAATTTAGTGATGGTTTAATTTAGTATTTTGTATAATTTCCATCTTTTCTGTCTTAGGAGTGACACTCCTCCACATCGCATGCGAGAGGGTGGATTGGGACCCATTCAGCAGCCCAGCTCCAACTCTGGGACATCCAATCAGACCCCTCCTCCTGTTGGAACTCAAGTGGGCACCCAGGGAGGCCACCATCCACATCACTACATGGGTGGGCGGGGAAACTACAGCAACTTCCCTGACCAGGGTGCAAGGATGCCGCCCCATCAGCAGCAGCAGAGAGCGAGTGAGAGGGGAAACCAGCCACATAGCTTCACCCACCAGGATGAGGGGCCTCCTCGAGGATCACAGCAGGGCCAGATATGGGGAGCCCCACACCCACATTACGATCGAAATGGTCGTGCAGACCTCCCCCCTGTTGAGAGCAACTCTCACCTACACCACCATCACAGCCACCATCCTCAGCAGCCTCACTTCCCTCTCCACCCCCATAAACCAGAGAATAACCGTGACAGGGTTGTCGAGGCCCCTGCTAAGAAAACTGACTCCTCTCCCCCTCTTCACCAACCCTCCCTCTCATCTTCCTGCTCTTCATCCTCCTCCTCCTCCTCTGCAAGGGAAGATGGGAGCGTCAAAGTTGCCCCGCATCATCACCCTTCTCAGAGAGAGGGTGAAGCTGGTATCGGGCACAGTCTCAATGAAAGGGGCAACAGTGGTAATGCCGGCAGTAGCAGCCATGTGAAACAGGAGAAAACAGGCCAATCATATGCTCCCCATTCTTCCCTGACCTCTAGTCCACCTCCCTCTCAGCATGGCAGTCATACTCAGCAGCAGCAGCATCCCCATCCTAAATCAAACCAAAGAGGGGGGCGGGAGCATAAGACCGAGACCCAATGGGGCCCCAGGCCTGGCAGCAGCAATATGGGTGGCGGGTCTTCTCATGGCAGGAGAGCCAACAATGCAGGAGGTGGCAGCAACAGCCGTGGAGGGGAGGACTCCTCCAGTGTTCCATCAGACCACAAATCGTCCAACCAGACAGGAGGTGGCAATGCCAACAAGAGGGCTGGCCCCATCAAGAAACCAGTGCTGAAGGAGATGAAGAGAGAAGGAGGGGAAGTTGATGGTGGAGAAAAAACAAACCAAGGTTTTGGGAAAGACAAAGATCACGACGGTGGACAACATACCTCCATGAAGCAGGAATCCGGCTCCATCTCCCAGAACACATCAGCATCATCTAAAGATGAGCCTGCCCAGACAGCCAAATCAAGGAATGGAGGAAAAGAACGATCCACAGGAGGAGGTGGGGGAGGGTCGGGGAGGGGGCCCAAAGATGTAGACAACACTTCTGGATTTTCAGGGTCCTCCTCAAGAAGGGAGCGAGACCGCTCCTTTGAAAGAGGAGGAAGCACCTCCCACCACCATGGAGTCACTGCCAAAGGCAGCAGAGCCAGTCGTGGACGCGGGGGAGAGTTTTACGGGCGTGGACGTGGTTACCGGGGCACCTACACAGCCAGTGCTGGGCCCACTGGTGGCAGTCGGGGCAGAATGTGTGGCAGGAGCGGCAGAGACTATCGCTCATCCGTTGGTGGCGGACACCACCAGGAGGCCAAGGGTGAGGGGACTGGCGGCAGGCATGGTCAGGATCGGTCCCAGCATAACCCAGCCAGGGCCAGAAACCGAAGCGAAACTCGCAGTGAGGGTTCAGAATATGAGGAAATCCCCAAGAGAAGGAGGGAGAGAGGTTCAGAGACTGGTAGTGAGAGTGGTGCAAGTGACCTTGGTCACTCAGACAAGGAAGACAACCAGAAACCCAACCCCAAGAATGGCTCTGATAATGCCAATGCCACCAGTAGCGGCGCCATGTCATCTGCACCACCCAGAGGTTCCCAGGCCCGTGTCTTCACCCCCAGGGGTGTGCCTTCTAGGAGGGGCAGGGGTGGAGGTAGTGGAGGAGGAAACATCTACAGGAGTAGCGGCAATGTTGGAGGAGCACCTGGGGGACACCGGGTTGGACCCAGCTCAGGTTCTCATGGAGGGTCCTCCAAGTCATCAGCCTCAGCAAGGAAGCAGCAAGGCCCACCACAAACCTCTGGGCCCAAAGACCTTGGCAGGGGAGGAAATGGTGGCGATAAGAAGGATAAGATAGCTGATGCAAGTCAAGCTCAAAATCAGGGGACCAATCCCCCTCAGCCGTCTTTACCTGCTACAACTCCTACCACTCTAGCCTCCACTGAAAATGGAGGGGTTATGACCCAGCAACCTTCAACCAACCCTACAACAAACTCTGGAGGACCGAATGCGCTCCCCCTGCCGGCTAACCGTGGGTTCCCTCCTAGTGGGTTTGAACGACCCCCTAGACGTCGCCGTCATGGGCGTTCCCAGCACCAGCAGGACAAACCGCCCCGCTTCAGAAGACTGAAGGAGCGAGAGAATGCTGCACGGATCAATGGAGGAGTGGGGGTCATCGGGGGAGGAAGGCCCTCCTCTCCGTCGCTGAATTTAGTGCAGGAAAGTAACGGAGCCCCCATCTCTGCTCCCATGTCAGGCAATGCCCAAAATGCTAACCATAACGCCACACTAACCACCAACAGTAACAGTGGTGGAGGGCACCTTGGTAATTCAAACAATCACCACCATCACCACTACAACCAGGGCAACGCTGGGCCAGCCCACCCCCAGCATCACCACAGCCATGGAGCAAAGTCCCCTGACTTCACTAACCAGAACTCGGACCAGGCCAACGAGGAATGGGAGACGGCCTCCGAGAGCAGTGACTTCACAGAGTTCAGAGACAGGGAGGGAGGAGGAGGCAAATCATACTCTTCTCACCATCACCACCACCTGGGAAGGGGAGGAGGGGGCAGCGGAGGCGGAGGTGTGGTTGAGCGTGAGATGACGGGAAAAGAGCCCTCGGCGAATAAGAGAAGCTTCTCAAGCCAGCGTCCTGGCATGGAGCGACAGAACCGGAGGGTCAATGCTGGAGGAGCTGGAGGCGGAGGGGGAGGCAGAGGCCCGCGAGGCCCGCCTGGGGGTGGCTCCGGTGGGCCTGGTAATGGAGGTGGCAATCGCGGGGAGAAACGTGGCAACTGGCCCTCCCCAAAAAATAGGAAATGATGGAATAAATCAAAACATTTCAGATGTACCCCACCCACATTAAAACCCATCCTTTTACATCATAATCCCTTTTGATCATTATTTAATGGCTTATCTGTTGGCAACCCTAAACATATTAGTGCATTGTACAGTATATGGAGATGGTATTCACATTCACTTTAGCTGCCCTCCCCCCGGTCACCTCTCTCCCTTTTGCATCCATCAACTATCTACCGTCCGTTATTGTAAATTTTCTCCGTTTGTTCCGTCTTGCTCTCTGTTCAGTTGTGCCCCACCCCCACCCACCCCCGCCTCCAACACCCTTAACCTGCCCTCAAGAGTCTCACCCCAGTTGGATTTGACAAGCATGTGGTTCTGAAATGGAGGTGCACGTCGTTTTGACAGAAGACATTCACACAGAACTCCACACACACTTGCATATACAAGCACAAATATGACATCTTCAAAAACACACAGAACACATGCAGTCATGTGAATGCAAAAAGAAAATGTGGGATTAAATTGGCAAAAATGTTTGGATTGGGCTAATTTTTATATTTATGTACCTGTGTGTATTTCTACCACACTTTGGCCTTGGGTGGTATTCAGTAGTGCAGTTCTGCATTACTTCCCTCACAAAGGGAAAGAGTGCAGCTTCATCTTTTAATGAGAACAATGTACCATAAGATGTTTTGTTTGCCCCCCCCTTTTTTTTTCTTTGGGCACCGTGTCAGTTGCGTTTCAACCTCTGACAAATAGTAGGGGTGCGTGTTTTTTTTTCTCCCACAAAGCAGGTCATTAAAATAGATTTTTACTAAATTCCCTAATTCTTCCTTTCACTGACTTTTTTTTGGTCTCCTACAAAGTATGTCTAATTACTGTGATAAGACCCATTGAAGTACTACTGCTCAGTGCTCACCTACACTTGCATTGATTTGTCTTTAATATCAATGTCTCTGCTGCTTGTTCAGATAGACGGTGTGATTTTTATTTTTTTATCTCCCCCAAATTTTGACCTGCTCTGGTATTTCATTAGCTGTTATTGGTTGGTCCTTTTTAGGAAATGAAGGCTTTTTTTTCTCCTTTTTTTGGGCCTCTTCGTAGCATCCTCCTTGCCTGCAGAATATCTGCACACTGCAAAAATCAAACTTTCCCCAAGGACAATAGTTTTACTCTCTCCCTCATGAGTTTTGTTTACCCTATGAAGACTGTATTAATAGTGTGATGGCTTTATTTTAACAACCATTATTTCCTCAGTAACTTCCATTTTTATGGAAACGCTTTTTTTCTCCCTCAAGGTGAAAATATCTTATCGATCTTGTCAGGGGAAAATTAGTTCAATAAAAATGTAGGTCATATTAGAATAAAGGAAAAAAATGTTTGACTTTAATGAAATTGTTTATGCTTCAGTAGATAATTGAACATGTTCTAATAAGCACTCCTTTAGTATAACAAAAATCCATGGTTGCTGGGGTTTTTTTTCTTTCTTTTTTTTCTTTTCTTTTCCTTGTGTTAATGTTTTTGGGCAAGTTACATGTGATGCAACAGGACAGGTACTCTGTCTGGGCCCAGAGTACAGAGCTAAGCTGAGTATTGTACTATTACACCCCCTCTGCTCGTGCCGCGACGCGCACTCTGTGCTTTAGTGGAGATTCCTCACACCAAGGAGGACTTACTACCGAGAGCTCCTTGTCTGAGGATGTATTTTTCAAAGTGTGTGTGTTCTCAGGATGGCTGTTTTTTCAGTACACGGTGGCAACCAAGTAGCTCGGGCTAATTGAATTCAGGACATTGCCGGAAGGGTGACCAAGAGTCACCTTCTGCAGTTCACACGGTTTTTATTCCAAGAAATAACGTTGACCTGGAGTGTTGAGGAAATATTGGATTGACGTAGGATTACACTTGTAAACCTAGTTCGCATCACACATAAAAAGACATAAAATGGCAAAATGAGCGGGGACAACATCCGAGGTGAACTAAATCGATATGCTCATCTGTATCAACTCTGTCACTGCTGTAAGTTGGGGTTTTGTTTGTTTACTGACAACAGTTTGGAGATTGTCTCTGGGATGTTGTGAGTAGGGCATTTGATGATATTTGTGTACATGTGTGCGCGTGCTTGTGTGTATGTATGTGTGGCATGTGTGCGTTTTTTTTCCGGTGTTTGTGTAATAACTCGGGGAAGGGGTGGGGACCAGAGGGTTAACATGAATGGCAAGCACTTTCTGCCTTGTTTGCCCACACTTGATTTAACCGATATTATTAAGACAGTCCTACTGTTCCTTAAATACATCCACATATATACATTCAGCTGTGTGTATATGTTCATCATCCAAATGAAGGACATGCAGTGGAGAACTTCACCAGTTGTTTGTGTAATTTAAGCATACATTCGTCAGCAGGCAAGTGAAGTTGGACATATTTTATATTTCACTTTGACTTCTAAGCATGAACACACACCCATGGGTGCAGCTTGCCTTGCCTGTTACTGGTTTATACATTGATAGCTGTACACCTAACACTGGCTCAAAGAGTCCTTCATCCCTCCTTAACTCTTAATGTTGATGTGCGCATTATTGTATGTACCCATGTTAAAAGAAAACAAAAGTAGTGTATTCCAGAAAAATTACTCAAAGATTGTACTTTGTTTCCAGCATTACCAAGGTACCTGGAGTGGTTCAAACTGTTTTTTAGCATTTATGGTTTTATTAATGGAACCATAATATACACACATGTATGTATATTGGTATGTATCTAAGTTTTGTCTACCCCAACTTACATTCCCACAAACAAATGTTGCCATTTTTAGTTCAAGGGAGCAATGTACAAGCAGAGAAGTGTCTTATTATAATAAAGTTATACAGAGAAGGCAAAGTTAAATAAAATACTTTTGATTTAATGGAAAATGTAAATTGCGTGTCTCATTCTTCTCCAGTAGATGAGGTGTAGTATTTTTGAAAAACCTTGAAGACCTGTATAACAGCAGAGGTGTGGACCTGTAGCAGAACGATGGTTCTATAATGATTGTCATTAGTTAATCCATGTTTGACAACATGTTCTGCATGAAAGGACTCTATCAAACCCTGTCCTCAATTTTATATTCTCAAGTAAATCCAAGAGGGCTGCAACTAACAATTTTTTTAATGTATTTTATGTTTTGTCCATAAAATGTCATAAATTCGTGAAAAATGCACTTTAGAATTTCCACCTCCCCAATGTAACGTCATCAAACGTCTTGCTTATTTTGATCAACAGCCCAAAAGATATTCAGTTTACTGCCATGTATGACAAAGGAAAGTATCATATCATCATGTTTGAGAGGCTAGAATTAAATGTTTGACATTTTTACCCAAAAAAATGACAAAACTATTGATCATTTTTTGGAAATAGATGTTAATTTTCTGTTGATCGACTGATTGATTGATTAATCAATTAATTTTTGAAGCTCTACAACAGTTCTTTTATGAATTATTATACTTTAAGATTTCCACAAACCACAACAGAAGCATTACTAAATCAAAATTTAGGAAGAAGCTAGAAAACTGCTGAAGTCTTCCTATTTTAAAAAGTAGTGGAGTAACGGCTGCATGTAGCCAAATGAAAAGTGCTTTCAGTATTTTTATCATCTTAGCAAATGTTTGTATCATCGTATTTTCTACTTAAGTACCTGAAATATAGAGAAGGGAAACTAAAGCTGCTGTTAATCAACTTTTGGTTTAGATTCAATTCACAGGCACAGATTCACAGCTCTGCCATCTAAAATGTGTCTGAATGTGACTTTTTTGTCTCTCTTTTACTATAATTTGTGTATGCTTCAGGCCATATAGGTTTTTTCTAGTAACTTTCTAGACAGCCTTTGGTTCTGTTTCATGTCCTTTGTTTTGGCTCAACATACATGAAATACGTATTCTAGCACAGTGAACATCTAGATTTAGTCACCTGTTTTTTTCTGTTGTGTGCCATTGCTTCATAGTAACACACGTGACAGGACAAATAGCATTTAAACTTCTTCCACATTGGTCTGTTCAAGTGGGATTTTTAACATCTGATGTTAAAGAGCTGACTGTTGAGCAGAGGAGGACACTGCATGTATCCACAAATTATGTTGTCATGAAAATCAAATGTGAGAATGTTAATGATTTTAGTGGCCGGCTTCTTGCATTAAAGAATGTTTCTTGCCAGCAACTGACCTTAACACTTTGGATGCTGAAAATTCCAACAAGTACTTGAACAAAACACCATCTAAACAGGTTCAACCAAAAAAGCCATAATTTTTCTCCTGCACTATCATGGCAAAAGCACAGTTTTGACTAAAACAAGGGGAAGAGGAACTTCACTGTGATGGATTTGAATTCATTCTTAATACCTCTAATTCATATTTAATATTTGAACCACAGGCTACACACTGTAACTCAAACAAGTAGCTTGTTTGATGCCAGGAAACTGCAGTCCTCAACCTAAAAAACTCATGTTATAACATGGTTTTAATGGTCTGGCTGGAGGAAGTACTAAGGTTCCTTACTTAAGTAAAAGTACTAATACCAGTGAAATCCTGCAATGAAAAACTGCTGGAGTAAAAGTATGTAAGTATAATCATAAAAATGTACTTAAAAGTATTTAAAGTAAAATTACTCAATGCAGAAGAACCGTCTGTTGTGTGTTATGCTATCATTTATTATATAATCAAATTATTATTACTATTTAGTATAGGACTGCAACTAATGATTCTGGATTAATCTGCTTATTAATAATATAAATATACAATCATTAATATAGCGATTGATTGTTTGATATGTAAAAATTCTAAACAGATATTGTCCACCACGATTAACCGAGAGCTCGGAGAGACATCTATAGAAAACATGTTTTGCCTAACCAACGGTCCAAATCTCAAAAGTATCAGAAATAAACTCCAAATTATCATTGTTATTGATAAAATCTGCATGTAAATTCTTCAATTTTTAAAGTAACTATATATATAGCGGGAAAGGAGGAGTTAAAAGCAGCATGAAAATCAAATACTCACAAGTGCTTAAAATATAAGAAGCGCGGTGAAACTGTGAGAAACGTTTGAGATTTTGGGGTTTTATGCGTTTAAACTCTTTGAATCGGAATGTGCGATTACAGAAACGCACCGGTAGGGGGCGGCGGTGGGCCGGTCAAGCCCGTGCCCTGCGCCGGACGACTCAGCAGAGGAAGAGGGACTACGCATCGTACGGGGCGAACCGGGGGCTGGTGTCCATCTTATTTACACGCTGAGGCCGCCGAGTTTTCTCCCCTGTCGGGTCTTTTACGGGAGAATAAAAGTTGAAAACCGGGTAAGTTGTTGGAATTTAGACACACGCCCGAGTGCGGCCGAGTTCAAACCCGGGGGCGGACGGAGCCGCAGAGAGAGACTCTCTCTGTCCGGAGGCCCCGTTTCCTGACGATACGCCATATTGTATCTGAAGTCGTTAGCGGAGGTTAGCCCGGCGAGCTAACGGCGGCTACCTCATTTTAACTATTTTTCGTCGTGTGTGACTTCACTGTACCGCGTCTAATCGTATTTATCACCGATGACAAATGCTTCCGATGGGTTCAAGACTCAAAAAACTCGTATTTCAAAGGAAACGAAATCAAAAAATAACAAGTGCGGGCGAGATAATGCTAGCGAGCTAGTTACCTTATCCTTCTTCGGGTTCGGGCAATAACTCTATTGATCCGGCCAAGTTGCCTCTGTCAGGACAGATTGTTTTACAAAATAATATCGTCTCTTGACAAAAACTGACTCTGAGAAAGAATATAAGCCGTTAAAGGTGAAAAATTGACACTGCAATATATTTGTAAAGTGCGAATCGCAAGGTTTATACTCGGGAACAAATATGATTTCTGTGAAAAGGAAGATAATAAAGACGTTTATATCACGACTGTTCAAATAGAAAAATGCAGTAATATTTTATTATTGACACAACCCTTATACATATACCGGAGGCCAAAGATATCATCTTATATCATGAAAACAGGACTGTTATTAATCTTATCAGGTAAATTTAATTTTCAGAAGTACAGTTTTTTTCTACATCTCCCCCATCTATCTATCTTTATTATTGAATTTAGACATTACATGGAGTCTATTAAATTTTACATTAACTATTAAATTTTACCAAATTCTTCAAGACCATTGTATCTTAATGAATGACCTTTTGTATATTCAGACTTTTTATACTTGCTTCCATATGAACTTTTGTGAGAAATTATAAAATGAGTGTCAGATTGTAGTTGACATGTCCCCCTTGTTATACCAATGTTATAAGTAAAGTAATAATTTAAAAGTGAATCCATTGTTTATATTGTAGATTGATTTCTGTGCCGTTGTTCATCTGTTACAGGTCTTCAGACATGAGCAGTTCAGAGGAAGTGTCATGGATCTCCTGGTTCTGTGGGCTGAGGGGGAATGAATTTTTCTGCGAGGTGAGTTGCTTTACAGCAATTATTGTTGTCAATATAATGACTTATCCAAAAGAAGTTAAAATGAAAGCTGGACTCGTGATTGTAAAGCAAAACTAAATATGTAATGAGTCCAGTAGAGTGTATTACACACCATAGTCACACTTATCTGCCATTGTTAATACTCTCTCACACACACACACACACAGACAGTGTGTTAGAGCTACAGGAATTAGTCCGTATGTCAGTCGTCAGAGAATTAATTGGTTAACAATTCTGATCATGCATTTTTTCAATTCACGAAGGTTTGTTTTCAGTATGATGCTTTTGTAATTTTCGAAAGCAAAAATGTCAAATATTTGCTGTTTCTACTTTCTCAGATACGAGATTTGATACTTTTCTGTGTCATACAAGGCAGTAAATACAATAAAATGACAAAACAAAAAAAAAAAGACAATAAATGAATATTGGTGTCATAACCATTAGTCGTGGCCTCATTATGTCACCCAGTCCTGCATCCATAACTCAGAGAATCCGGATATTTCATTTGCTGATCTGCTGATAAAACTTGTTATGGGAAAAATGTTGAAAATACAAACTCAGTGGAAGATAAGAAATCTTCTTAACACCCCATAAGCTGGCAGAAACAAGACCAATCAGCTGTATAGTCACAGAAAACATGATTTCTTGAAAACATGATGCAAACCATGTTAACTCAGAGTTGGCGTGGATGAATGAATAAGCAGTCACACTGCATCCTGCATTTTACATGGTTTGTATTGGCTTTCATTGGAATAATTCATGTTTTTGCTGTTTCCTGCTTGCCTGCTGTTGCTTTTTCAGAATATGTAGTTTTCTCAGAATATCCCTGACCATTCAGCTAGATTATATTTTCAACCTACTTTCACTGACACTGGGGTTCTGGATCAGGTCTTTCCTAGTTTTTTGAAGAGAAATTAGTCTCAATGAGCTATTGCTACTGTTAGGTTCAGCTGGCATCTACTTTTTCCCTGGACTGGCTGTTCTCCCAGCAAAACAACACATCCTCCGCCTAGCAGTAGCTTAAACCATGTATTTACATTTACACTTGACACATAATTGTCAACTGACCCAAGCATATCAGGGGATCAGTGCACAGAAATTAAACCATCAGTAAATAAATGCAAAGAAAGTATGAGATATTTCTGACATTTGTATAGACAGGAAGCTTTTCCAGAGCGAAAAATGGTCAAATGAAGTTGAAGTTAAAAATCTGTAGATGAAATGCTAATATTTATTCCATACATGATCAGTGCATCTGTAAAATAGTTGTGTGGATCAGAACACATATTTGTGAGTACCCACTATTACTCAAAAATCGTTGTACATATATGAAATCATTTTGGGTCTAAATTCTCTCCATACCCTCTAAATATTTGTTTTTTAAAGAATAGGTTCAAAATTTTTCAAATATAGCTTTAAACAATACTCACATACACAGATCTTTATTTAGAGCATTTTTGTTCACCTTTACATTCCTCCTGTTCATACTGACTCTGAAGAGATCTCTACCTAGTGTGGCTTCATTACTGGACTGCGAAGCCTTCAACTCCAATCTCCTAGACTTGAATCGCATTAGAAAGGGATGTCTTCACCGCCTGTATGAACGGGAGGAAGGATTACAACAGGGAGTGATGATTTCAGTGTAAATTTTGGCTTAGACACCCCTGAAAAAATCCAGCCCTTTCTGTCAGTAATATGACACACTAAGTTCTAAATAAATAATCCGTTTTCTTAAATGGATTTCTCTATCGACAGGTGGATGAGGATTACATCCAGGACAAGTTCAACCTGACAGGCCTCAATGAGCAGGTTCCCCACTACCGCCAGGCCCTAGACATGATCCTGGACCTTGAACCAGGTCTGTATATAAAGTCAATGCCTCTGTATTCTCAAATTTAGGTAAAGACAAGTGTATTATAATTGTTATAAAGTACTACCTAACAACGCACAACATTCAGTATTTTTCACTAGTTCTGTTAGTTGAAATGTTTGATAATAATCTTGAGGGGAGACAGAAACATCCCAAGACACCAGTAGAAAACTTTAACCAGAATATTGAGACTAAATATTTATCTGTATCCTGACTGTAACATGTGTTGCACTTTTAATCTGTTGTCCCGAGCACTGTTGCACATGTTGAAAAGGATGAGAATGATTATTTGATCCCAACAACTGTCTTTTAAATCTATTAAGCCTGAAAACAGCCTTTTGTTTTCAGCTGAGCAGGGTAAACAGGCTTTTTGAGGCTGTTTAGCCTTAGGTTGCTTCTCTCCTTTTTGCAGATGATCTCCCACACACACACACACACACACACACACACACACACACACACACACACACACACACACACACACACACACACACACAAAGTCATTGTGCATTTTCCCAGGATCTTTGAAATCATGTGAGATATTTTAGTTGTTCTTCAGACTCCCTCAGTTTCTGATGTTGTGTTTTATGCACTTTCAAAGATTCACTGATGATCCTATTCTTCTCCTTTAGCAGAAAAAAATGAAAAATTATCTAACAAGACCACCCTCTCAATTCAGTTGTTGGTGCTCCCTGTCGTTTTGAAACTTTTTCTCAGCACAGCCTTTTCATCTCTCTTAACTGTCAAAAGTAATGTGGAGGCTTCCGACGTCGTCTGATCCCTCTTTTGGTTTCTGTCATTAGATGAGGAGCTGGAGGACAATCCCAACCAGAGCGACCTGATTGAACAGGCGGCAGAGATGCTGTACGGCCTCATTCATGCACGTTACATCCTCACTAACCGAGGCATTGCACAGATGGTAGGTGCCTGCTGCATCAGCACAGTCCACACTCCTGTCTCCATTAGGGAAGGTGTTTTTCCATTGTGTTTTGCCTTGAAGAGAATTACCCTGTAGGTTTGGATCTATAGATCAGTGTCCAATTTCACCTGCTTCTTGCACCATAGCAACAACAGATGATCAGTCGCTTCAGTTATGTTCCCCATAGTAATTGTGTTTACATTCATTGATTAATTTTCCGACACAAAGTGACCACCTGAAGCTGCTGTAACTTAAGTTGAGGTAAATATTTGAGGAGTTCTTACATTACATATGTCTTGCTGTATTGGTCATCAGCAAAAGCTCTGTGACTATACCAAGGGCTTCAACTAACAATTATTTTCATCAGTTCTTCTGCTGATTGTTTTCTTGGCCATTTGTTTTGTCTGTAAATGTTAAAATTTTGAAAAATGTCTGTCTCAGTTTTCTCAAGAGAATTTCTTTAATGATTTTCTTTTTCAATCCACAGTTCAAAACCCAAAGATACTCATTTAGCAGCAAACACTCATATTCAAGGAGCTTGAAAAGTAAATAAGATGATGCAGAACAGCAACAATTAATCGATAGACGAAAAATTATTTTGTAACTATTCTGATAATTGATTTTTAATTTTTTCAAGCAAAAATGCCAAATATTTGCTGGTTCAATCTTTTGGACATCAGAATTTGATGCTTTTCTTTGTCAAGAATAACAATAGGATACTAAACTGAATAGCTATGGTTTTTGGGGACGCTATCAGATTCGATTAACGGGTATTTTCCTCTGTTTTGTCTGTAAAATGTCCAAAAACAGTCGATAGATAATCAGAAATATTAATCATGATGACAAAAGTTGTCAGTTACTGGCCTAAACGATGATGACGACAAAATTGTTGCTGATTCATTTTTAGTCTATTGATTAATTGACTGATTGTTTCAGCTCTGGCTGTGTTTTAACCTCTTAACATCCAACTATAAATCCAGCTTTATAGGAATAGAATGACATTTAAGGAAATAAACTAACTCCCAGGCAAAACCACAAGAAAGGATATTTCCCAAAACATTGAATTATTTCTTTTTACATTCTCTGTGTTGAAGCCTTTGAGATTGGACTTAATAAGAGCGATGTGTCAAATGTAAACTATTTTCTTTTCCTCATTTCCTCTCTGTAGTTGGAGAAGTATCAGCAGGGAGACTTTGGTTATTGCCCCCGTGTTTATTGTGAGAATCAGCCCATGCTTCCTATTGGTGAGTATTGAACCTCTGTTGTTCATATGACATTAATAAACATTTTGTCACCATTGTTCTCCTAAGACTGTCCATGTCTTTGTACATGTAAAATATCAGCAATGGTTCTGCACTGGGGGGACATTTTAATTCAGAGATGTTTAGGAACTTTACACTGTCTTTTCAGCAGTTTATTCATGGTGCTCTATTCATGAGCAGCCAAATCTGGATGTCTGTAACAAAGCTCAGAGTCTGCCCCAAATACTGCCTTTTGTGTCCCTTCAAATCTAAAATGTTAATTCAAGGAGTATTTGGGATATTTGCATATAATAATAATAGAAAAAGTAACAAAAACAACAATATGAAATAATAATAAGCAAATGCTGATTTGGACAACGATTACCATAGTAATGGTAGAACGCCCTAATTTTATGTACAGTGGATTCATTTAAGTTAATATCGAAGCCATTTTCTTCTCTTCCTCTTCTGCAGGTCTGTCAGATATCCCAGGAGAGGCCATGGTGAAGCTGTATTGCCCTAAATGCATGGATGTCTACACACCTAAATCCTCCAGGCACCACCACACAGATGGAGCCTATTTTGGCACCGGCTTCCCCCACATGCTCTTCATGGTTCACCCTGAGTACAGGTCCAAGAGGCCCGCCAACCAGTTTGTCCCAAGGTTTGTACGGCAGGTGGAGTTTAAAGGTTTGATGGCACAGACTTAAAACGGACGTCCATGACTGCATTCGTCGTGCAGCATTCATTTATATGTTGTATACCACAGTTGGTATGATATCGAGGATTTACATTTAGAATACATGCTCTGGTGCCAGAAATAGTTTTCCCCATTTATCGTCAAGTTATTTCACCAACAACAAATATACCTCATAGTATACACGCTAATGGGATAAAAAAAAAAAAAAAAAAACGCTGGATCAATCCATCAGTTATTACGTTGATTAAAAATAAATTGTATCTTTATTGCTGAATTATGTGCTCTAATAATCTTAACCAAAATCGTGCACTCATATACTGTGTGTCCCAGGGTGGCTTGAGTGTACGCTTACTAATTTGAGCTTATATAGTACAAAACCAAGCCAAAACATCAGGCTACACGCAGAAGAGAGAGAAATCTACTCATTAATAATGTGAAATTAATTTATAATAATATGTATTCAAGGTCTGATGCGACAGGGATTGGCATTTGGTGAGCAAAGAGATAAACAAATGTTCTCGTACAACGTGCCATCGGTTGTCAGAACTCAGAAGTGTTTGCAGTTGTTCCAAACAGCCACACTCGAGGGTGGAGTGGAAAAACCTGGCTGTCATAGCGAAGGGGGAGATGCGATAGTGTTTAATTACGAGAATAAAAAGGCACATTTTCAAATAAGGTTAGAGTTCATTAAAAAAAAAAAAAAGGCAGAAATATTTGTGTAGCGCGTGTCACGCAGCTGGTCAGTCACAGTGTGAAGTGGGTGTGCATGTTGGGTTGTCACTTTCCGAAAAGTTAGAGAAACACAGGCAGTCCCCTTTATCCAGCGTTTACCTTTTCTATAATCTGTTTATATGTTACAAGTTGTTTATATGTTACAAGTTTTAACTCATCACTTTCAAAGAATGGAGCTTAAACCTGATGTCATCACCTCATTTTGGCAAACAGTATAAATCCTTGGTATCTCAGAGTGGATTGTGTAATTTTCTTTATTCCAAACGCAACTTTTGATTCAGGCTGATGAGACAAACATTGTACAGTTATGTTTTTGGCAGATTTACAATTTTCCAACACTTAAGCTTGTTTTTTGTCCCGTCACATTTCGTTCTCTTGTGACGTCAGCAGGACTTTAAACCATTTGCTTAGACTGTCACATGAGGGACGTTTAGGGTGGGATGATAGGAAGATGTGGGAGCTTACTGCTCACTGCTCTCGCTCCCCAAAAGCAAATATGTCGCTAATCACAGTGTAAACAAGCTCATCAGTTTCACCGTGCACACTCATGTTAACTTGCACATTAATATGTGTCACTTTTGTGCTGCCCTGGACTTTTGACATTTCTGTTAAGCAACATAAACAGTGGTTGTTTGTCATGTTCTTTTCTCTCCAGGCTGTATGGGTTCAAGATCCACCCCATGGCCTACCAGCTGCAGCTGCAAGCCGCCTCCAGCTTTAAGAGCCCCGTTAAGGCCATTCGCTAGAGCATCCAGGGTGATGGAGGAGGAGGAGGAGAAGGAGGAGAAGGAGGAGGAGAAGGAGGAGAAGGAGGAGGAGGAGAAGGAGGAATAGGAATTGGAAGATTCACTGAGAGAAAGAGAGAACAGAAAAGAATTATTGTCAGAAGGGCAGGGGTCACCTGCATTTTACAAAGCTCTTCAGATGTCCCCTGCCCACACTGAAGACTGTATTATTTTGGTTTAGATTAGGGCAAATGAAAACTAAGTGTAAAGATTTTTTTGAGTGTGAGCGAGACATAAGAAACGCACAGCCATGATCTTAATCACAAACATACACACACACACACAAACACACACAAACACCTAAATGCAGCCACACACTTGGGATTCCATACACGTACCTTACCAAACTCAGCAGTGCCAAAAACAGGAGGTGAAGTAAGAGGAAGCTGAACAATACAGGGGCTCCGTGCTGCTGCGCCTGTTCAATCACAATCCAGCACATTGATGAGAAGAAACGTATATTATCAGCGGGTGACACTGAAGGGAACTTTGCTCTGTAGAAAGGGTTTTTGTGTTTTGGGTTTTTAGATGGAAAAGCTGGGGGGGGGGTGAGTCTGGGTCAGTTTTCACCTCTGACTCTGTGTTTGTTCTGTATTTGGCACAGTTTGGTAAAGGGTGGTGGTAAACCCTCCGTCATTTGAAGCCTCCTCTCTCTGTTGGCCCCTAATGCATGCACACTCAGGCCGGCATTCCCGGAGACAGTTTGGACGGTGGCAGCGGGTGTTTTTTCTGTAACAGTTGTTTGGAAAAATTTGGTTTGTCTGATGTTTTGTGGTGTTGGTGCACAAAGCATTCTTTTAAATTTGCCTTAAGATGCGGAGAAAACACCCAGATTGTTTTGCTTTACAAGAGGCACGAGCAAAGATCATCATTATTATTATTATTATTATTATTTTATTTTATTTTATTTTTTTTGTCCTTCTTCTGCTGTTCGAGGAGGTAGAGTAGAAATAGATAAAACTAACCTGACTTTCTGAATAGTTCAGACACTTGTAATTACCCTGTGTCATTTCTCCAGCTGTCTGTGAGTGTGTCAAACAACTGTCTGTGTTGGTACCGAAGTGAGAATATAACCTGTGCTACCCCCCACCCACCCTCCACCCACCCAACCACCCACCCCCACCTCAGCAGCAGGCTATTGTTACAAAGAAATAGTTTGACATTCCGGGAAAGCGCTTATTTACTTCCTGGACGAGAGTTAGATGAGAAGATTGTAGGGTAAATGTAAAGCTACCAGCTCGTCTAGCAGCCAGCCCCCCCCCCCCCGCCCTGCCAAAAAAAAAAAACTTCCTGTCTCTCCTGTCTTGCCAAGCTAAATCAAACTTGTCGGGTGTAGTTCCCTCAACCAGGGAGGTTGAGTTTTTACCTTTGCCTGTTTTTTGGTTTAGGATCACAAAAGTATCAAATACAGAACCAATTTGCGCCAAACTTGCCGGAGGGACAGGGCACGGGCCAGGGAAGAACCAATAAAATTTTAGTGCAGATCCAGGAATTTTATTTATTATTTTTTTTTAATTGACTTCTCTGACCTTGGCAGAGATATGCGCTCCACTGAGTGCATTCTAGTTTCACATTACCACACAGATATGATAGCGATATCTGTCTTCACATCTAACTCCACACCAAACAGCAAGTCTTTCCCAAAATGGCAAACTGTCTCTGTAAAAATTAAGAATGAGACTCAGAGAAAGAGGAATTTAGACAATCTGAATCCTTCAGCTCACTCCACCACTGCACTGACCCATCCTCCTGGTGTCTCTCCACAGCAGCCTCATTATTTATGTTCAGATTTAGAGACAGACAGATCACCAGCCGCTAGTTTTTGTTTTGTTTTGGTTTTCTTCAGAAACCGGGGGTCAGATACTCAGCCGCCCACCCCTTCGCTCCCTCTCCTCTTTACTTTTGTGTGACTGGAATAGATTGTTTTTTGGATTCCATGATACAGGAGAAATGGTATTTATGTGTCCAGATTTTAACTAATTTTTTTCTGTGTTGTTGTCTTTCTGCTACTGTGGAAGGGTGAGCAGGATTCAGACTTCTCAATAAACTTCTATTTTCTTTTCATACTCTTTCGTCCTTTATTTATTCATTTTTTCCCTTAAGGCTGCAGTTCTGCACTCCTGACCACATAGTGTCAGTAGAGAGTAACTTTTTAAAAGCTCAATTTTTTCTACGTTTGAAATATTTCTCAGGCTCTACTTACAGCAGTTGGACTTAAAATCTTCAACAGGAAAAGATAATGGAACAGAAAAATAATTAAACACACAACTGTACCTGTATTTTTAGTGTACGTGTGTGTGTGTGTGTGTATGTGTTTTTGGGCTGGTAGGAAAAATTCCTATGGTCACAGAGGGAATGATGGTTGTCTGGCTTATGGGTGTGGCTGCAGTGACATTTCACATGACTCTGAGGGACAGCATTGTTGGGCAAACATGCCCAAATCCCCAAAAATAAATATATATTGCTCAAATGCACACAAAAGAATCCTAAGATCTCAGTCACGCATTTGCAATTATTAAATTAAGTTTTTTGAAGCTTTATTAGGCATTTGATATGTGACAAATGGCATGGACATTACAAATAAGCAAAATGCATCATTAATTTGAAAATGAGCTGCACCCATATCGAGTTTAAGCCCTAGAAACACGGAAAACACCATGTGACGCACAAAGGTATCGCTTATTTTCGCGTGACTCATAAAAACAGTTTCTCCTCTTCTGCATGGCAGCTGTCTTTGGGAAAATGACTGGCAGGCCCTGAGTTGTCTCCCAGCGGCCGTGCCCTGTCAGTTTTTCCAAAGGGAGACGAAGGGAAAGGGGAGGAAGTAACTTCATGACTCAGGATAACCTCAAACCACAGCTCAGGGGCCTGCCCTTTTTCTCCTCCCCCCCCCCCACCCTCTTATTTTCAACAACTCCTTTTAAGCGTTCCTGAGACGGAATCAGACTTTTTTTTTTTTTTTTTTTAGCTGAGGAGTATACCCTGAAGTCCAGACTTTTTTTATGAGAGTCAGCCATCTTCTCGTAATGGTCAGCTGAGCAATGAGAGTTATGTGTGTGTTGGCCGAACCTCAGATGTGGCAAGAAAGCAGCTCTGAGACCGTTCCCAGAGAAATAAACTTGTCAGTTCAGCTGCTCGTACTGTAGTCATGTGAAATGTTCAGCAGGCGACATTTTCACCATTTTCCTCTTGGAGACTTTTGTTTTGATGCTGACACTGAGACCACATGCAAAAACATCCTCCAAAATATATACTGACAAGGGAAAATCTGCTGTTTTTCGAGGCTTTGCTATCCACACGTGAAACTTTCCGCCTGTGCCAGACAAGAGTGGTGCAGTTTCTGGTAGAGATCAATGAAAGCTCTAACTTGATGAGACAAGTTGGAGCTGATCGTTAGCTGCTAGGATTCCCCAACTCCCCGTTTGTAGTACTGGTTAAGCTCTGCCAGGTTCCATGGGAATATTGTGTGAAGAAAAACAGATTCTCACTTGGCTTGAGATCTGGACTCTGACTCTGGCACTAAAGGACACCAATGCTTTTGTTATGTTGTTATGTTCTTTTTTTTTGTTTTTAAGCCCTTCCCATGTAGCTTTTGGCTGCCCTCTTGTAGATGACATTGGCTTTGGCTGCAGGATCTCACTGTGTTTTGCTGCATTCATTGCAGCCTCTACCTTCACAGGCCTCCTGCAGAGAAGCATCCCCAGCAGCACGACGCTGCTGCCACCGTGCTTCACGCTGGGAACGCTGCGATATGACGATATATCTCAGCAACTACCGGATGGGTTGCTCTGAAATTGGGTAAAGCCATCGATGGACCCCAGGAGATGAAGCCTAACGATGTTGGCCGTCCCCTGATGTTTCCTCTAGCGCCACCAACAGATCAGTGTTTTCACTCACCAGTATCTCAACATGTAATGGTTTGTTTGGCCCAAACTTTTGTACAGACAGTCACTGTGCCCAGATGAATGAATCCTACTGTCTTTGGTGATGCCCTGACTTTTCTTCCAGCGCCACCATGTGGTTTTGACTGAAACATCTCAACAACTATTGGATGGATTGCCATAAAATCTGTTCCAAATATTCATATCCCTCTCAGGATGAACTGTAATAACCTCCTCTGGCTTTTCATCTTAGTAAGCATAAAAATTCCAAACTGTGAATCATAAGTGCAAAGAAAATCTACTTTGATACAGTGTTGTAAAACAGCAAATCATAAAAACACTCGCTTTTTGTAAGCAATGTGTATTTAATATTTTAACTCTCCTACTTTTGTTCCTCCTCATCCTTTTTCCCAGAGTTTGGATTTTCCTGTTGACTTGGCCATCATTGCTGAAACAGATAGAATAATGTTTAGCTTGGCTGGATTCCTCCCACGCACCCTCTTCCCAAGCTGCAGCAGCTGAGGAACACCGGGGATCTGTGGGCAAAACAATAGAGGCATTTCACCGTGGCCCAAACAGCCTCCCTCTCGGCAAAGTATTTCAAAACGAAGACTATGAAGATGCCATTTCATAACCGCCCCACCCCTCCAGCAGGGAACCAAAGCATGCCCCCTTTTTCAAGTCACATGCAGAGATAATCATTAAATGGCTCACATAGAGACGGCAAACATGCATATCAACCAAAAAAAGCCTCTGCCATTGTGACTGATGTGGGCAAACAAACTGTGAGTGTCTTAGTAATCGCTTCACCCATGTATCCACCAGTCAGTCATTCACAGAATGCCTTTGTCGTCTCTCTTCAAGGGTGTTTGCAAACACTTGGATACAGATGGACACACAGATAAAAGCTGGGGGGGGGGGACTCGGGGCGAGGTGAGACCTGCCTGTGTGAATAACTCAACTCATCATTCAATTCCTCCCAGAAACAAAGACAAGTCGGGTCCTTTCTTCACTGCCTCTCATTCAGAATGAGAGGAGGGGCCTGCAGAAGCCTCCCTTCCTCAGAGCGGCCTTGATAACAAATACAAGCGTCTGTGTTGACCTAAATCTAACGGATCCTTCCACCAACAAACAGCAACAGTTGTTATATTCATTAAGCCATCCGAGCACAATGTTACCCAGCAGACGCACAGTATTTGCGTCAGAGATAAAATCTGGGTAATTTCTTAAGGGTAAATATAGGGTAAAAATCCCACTCTTAATCTTTTTTTTTTTCTAACTATTTTGAGGTAAAACCACACCTGATACAACCTTCTTTTAATGTTGTGCACTTGAGATCCTTCAAGCCTCACCTCTCAGTTTCAAGGTAAATTGCAATATCTAGTTTTGCATGAAAATAAAACAATTGCACAAAAGTATGGACACACAAAAAACCAAACAGACATAGATATAAACACAGAACTACCCTCACCGTAATTCCAGCGTGTCATACTTTTTTGGCCCCACTTTTATAGCCGAAAGTGCAGCAATAATATTTACTCATCACTTAAATATGTGTTCATGCAACTTTTACCTGCAGCAACAGATTTGTGTGAATGCAACATTTACATCATATGACCTTTTAGTGTGATATGGCAAAAAACAATTGCTCTTTCATACAAAGGGCAGTTACTGAGGAACATTATCATTCATTTGGAGTCGTGATCAATCCTCCACCAACTCCTGAGGTAAATACCTTGCTCTTTGGTTGTTTCATGTTGTTTGTATCAACAGCATCCTAACCACTTCTCGCCTTTTTAAAAGTACTCTAAATTACCACAAAATAGCATCAGATGCATTACACTGTTCAGGTGCTGCTGTACTTTGGCTTCAGTTGCAGGCACATTGAAGTACTGCCTCGAGGGTAAAACCTGCAGGAGATAAGAATATTTGAGAGCTGAAAGGAAGCCAGGGAATAATCAGCTTCCTATTCCTGCTTCCAGAGAGCTCGCACATTCTGTACCTGTTTGTCAGGTCGAGTGAGTTATTTATTAGAATATTCAAAGTTCACATAAGAGGCGACTGGTTGTAATTGATGCAGAATCTTAGATCAGTTACAATATGTTCTGTAGTGGTTATTTTATCTCACTAGTGAGAAAATTTTTGTTTTAGCTGATCACGCTAACAGGAAACACAGAGGAAGGAGGATGAAAGATGATGGTGTGACCCCTGTTAGGGGCCAATAGAATTAATCTGGAGGCCCTTAAATCCCAAAGGGGCCCCTTTTCTGTCGATCCATTATTTCTCTTAACATTGGTTCCCAGTATTTAAGCTTGTGGCACCTAACGATGAAGTCATATCTCCTCGGCACAGGTTGTTTAAAATGTTTTTTTTACTCTCAGAATATTTGAATGCTTCTCAGGGGCGTGGATATGTAAAATTATCAAGTAATTTGCAAGTAAAAAGATTGAAAAAATCTGTTTTCCTTTTCTTAACAAATGGCCCTTCATATTTACCTTGAGACCCTCCGAGGAGGAGGAGGGGGAAGAGGAGGAGGAGGTATAAGCCCCCATGTTGGGAACCACTGGTCTACATCGCTATATAATGTCTTTTTCTTGCTACCTCTTGCCAATGTGAAAAAATTAAAGGGCAAGTCCAGACAATACGAAGGTGGTCAGACAAGTTTAGATTTTTTTCTACACTGCCTCCAGCAGTCAGCCTGTACCCAACAACCCCTTTCACTGTCCTTGATGGACGGCTTTATGAAGCATGACTTTCCTTTTTTCTGCTCTTTGTGACAGTGGGAGCTTTGAATTTTCCAGTAGATAGCTGATGTAGAGGCTACAAAACCAAGAATAGTCCTGACAACAAAAACTGGAGCAGATCATGAGGCGTCAACTCAAAAATTACATTTTTTTTTTTTGTGAAACGGGACAAACATTAGTTTGTACTTTATGATATTACCCTTCAGGGACCAACACAATCACCGACCATTGTCTTTCTGTATGTTACTTCCCTTTACTTCCTTCTGGGAGCGCAGTTGAGGTCAAACATTTTTAGTATATTGTGGAGTGAAGAACAGGGCAAAAGCAAGATGGTCTACAGTATCACACAAAAACCTTAATTTCCAGATGCATTCGCCCTTTAAAACTGCCCGTTTTAAACTTCATTGACCTGACGTGCGCATACACTGTGCCGTTCTTTTTTTATTTTGACTTCTTTAACCTTTCTACCTGCCAGAAGACTGTGGACAGATAGTAAACACTCCGTAGGATATATTATTGCTTTGGGGGACTACAGACTCAGACATTTGGTCTTAAACTAAATCACTTTGAGCAAGGAGGTACGGTGCGTAACTGATTATCTTCATTAGGTCAGGTATGTTGCTGTAGCTGTCCCTCTCCCTAAAATAGAAATTCTGAATTAGAAGTTCTTCGTCCCTTCCAAAACTTGATATGAGTCTGGTGTTTTGATGATGATCGATGCAGTTGTAATCCCTATTCAATGTCAGCCGTCTTTTTTCTTGCATTTAGGTGCACTGATGTACATATTTATTATTTAGTGTGGTATGCAGTGATACAATATGCTGTGTAACTAAGATGTTTTGTGTCTCTCCTTTAAAATCTCGAGAGCATGTTAGAAATAATAGTCCTGATTTTAGCATGTTATCTATCAATTGGTGTGTTTTCTAGATCCATAAATAAAGCGAATCAGATCAAACTTGCATGAGGTAACCCCCCCCCCCTTGTTTTTCGGTTTATAATCAAATTCCCTTTTTAATGTTTTATTTAGCCTTGCAAAATTTGAAATAATCAAACTTGGAAGGACTATGGTTTTCACCGGACAGAAATGGGAGTTTGTATATCCAAAAAATTACAGTTTCCTACTGAGATACAAAAAAAACCCAAAAAACCAACACAGTAGGAGCTTTATAAAGTCACACTGATGTCCCCCAGAGACAAAAAAACCCCAAAGCTGCATTACTATAATACTGTGGGATCTACTGTGGATTAAAATCAGTGGCGGACAAACTATTCACATCCTTCGCTTTAGACAAAAGTACCAATACAATGACGTCAAAGTACTCCTAGTACAAGTCTTGCATTTAAACTCCTACTGAAGTAAAAGCGCAAGGGTTTTTTTTATTAGCAAAATTTACTTAACTTTTTCAAAACTAAACAAAAGCCCTCATTCTTTAGAAAATGCTCCAAATAGACACAACTTTTTTTTTTTTCCTTTTCTTTTTTTTTTTTTTACAAGGGGTCACAAGCCAAAAAGTTACGTATGTTTGTTTGTTTGGTTTTTTTTGTTAAATCTTCGAGCATATGTTTCGTAAATCTGAAAAAAAAAAAAAAACAACTAACAGCTGTAAAACGAAGTAAAAGTGTAAAGTTGGGATGCGATGGAAAAATGCTCAAGTGAAGCACAGGTGGCACCGAGCTTACCTGCAGCACTACAGTAAACGTGCTTCGCTTTCCGACACCGATTAAAATCAGACCACGGAAACTGCGAAGATGATGATGATGATGATGACGATGATGATGATGATGGTGATGATGATGGTGATGATGGTGATGATGATGATGATGATGATGATGATGATGGTGTTGATGATGATGATGATGATGATGATGATGATGATGGTGATGATGATGATGATGATGATGATGATGGTGATGATGATGATGGTGATGATGATGATGATGATGGTGATGATGATGATGATGATGATGTTGGTGATGATGATGATGATGATGATGATGGTGATGGTGATGATGGTGATGATGGTGATGATGATGATGATGATGATGATGATGATGATGATGATGATGTGATGATGATGATGATGATGATGGTGATGGTGATGATGATGATGATGATGGTGATGGTGATGATGATGATGATGATGATGATGATGTGATGATGATGATGATGGTGATGATGATGATGATGATGATGATGATGGTGATGATGATGGTGATGATGATGATGTTGATGATGATGATGATGGTGATGATGATGATGATGATGATGTTGGTGATGATGATGATGATGATGATGGTGATGGTGATGATGGTGATGATGGTGATGATGATGTTGGTGATGATGATGATGATGATGATGATGATGATGCCTCCTCGGGGTTAAAACACCGCGGTTCCCCGTTCCCCGACCTTTCGTCCGCACCTCGGCCCCCGGCCGCGACCCGACGGGCCCCCCCCGACCGGCGAGCGTGGCTCAGGTGGGGCAGACGGGACGGAGGGAAGGAGGAGGCAGGAATGGGTGGATGCCCCGGGAACAGCCGCTCTGATTGGACGACGGTGACGTTTGCTGGGAGGTGGAGGATTATAAATCCGGCAATGGCGGAAAAAAAAGCGGTGTTTGATCTAGATTGTAACGGTCTGAGCCGTGTCGGGCAGAAAAAGCCTCTCGTCAAGGTCGAGCCTGTGAAGTCGTTCTCTTGTCGCCCCCCCGGTTCCCCAACG
Organism: Istiophorus platypterus; assembly: GCA_016859345.1. NCBI lineage: Eukaryota > Metazoa > Chordata > Actinopteri > Istiophoriformes > Istiophoridae > Istiophorus > Istiophorus platypterus. The sequence continues at coordinate 16,300,700 of CM029127.1, read as the reverse complement.
AGAAAATGAACAGGATCGTCCTCCAGCTTTTTGCAGTCGGAGTCTGCTTTGCCATCGGTAAGATAAAACTCTTAAGTTGTGATTTTTATTCATTACAAAAATGCATGTGCCCCCCACCCCCACCCACCCCCCCGGGGGGGGGGGTATTATGAAACGACTCAATTGTAAAGCCTACCTCTGAACCTGAATCTATCAGAACAGAGGGTCAAAATCTACGTTTTTTTGAACTAAGTTTGGTGCGTCTGTGTTTTGTTGTGGTTACCCCCTCCCCGGAAGAATCGCTGTGGTGTTGTCATTTGTTTGTTTGTCTGTTTTGTTTGTTTGTTTGGTTTTTTTTTCCAAGTTTTAAATGATTTGATTGTTTAGTTTCCAAGTTTTTTTTCCTCCTGCAAGGTGCGTCTACATTTTCCATTTTCCATGATCCAACTTTTTTGTTTTGTTTTTTTCTTTTTTTTTACTTCTAAACTTCCAGAAAAAGTTTTTTTTTCCTTTCTTTTCTTGCTTGCAACGATCAGATCCCGTCTAACGTGTTTTTGTCGCTCGTAAAAACTTAAATATTTGACTTTCTTAGCGTGTTTTTTGGGGGAAAGTGTGTCTCCTTACTTGGACCCGGTGAGTCAGTGTCGCACGGCTTGTCGTGGGTGTGTCCACACCCGTGTTCGGGGGCAGGAAGGAGTCAAACCAAGTGATAAACCCGAGAACAGTGATTTAAAATGGAGCAGTAATTAAAACTCTACCTGCTGCTGTTTTTAATACAAATGTACAATCCTGGTTTTACATCGTGATATGCTAATATATGTGATTTAGTTTAACAGATAACACCCGGTGAATTCATTTGACTGTTTCAGACGAGATAACGAGCCGTGAAGGCCTCGCGTTAGCGACACCTGTCCGGTTTGTCGCACCCGAGGTGTGTCGCCTGAAGGAGCCGCCGGTCATCTGGAAAAGATTTGGGACGAGCCCTAAAAGTTGAACAAATGTAATAAACAGCCGAAGTACGTGGATGAAGATACTCGATAAACAGTTGATTTTAGTCAAATAAAAGTAAATCTTGGCGAAAAACGATGAAACTAGTCGGCTAAAAGGTCGATTTGGCTAACAGTTGGATTAGCTAAGTAGGCTAGAGGTACGGATGAACCCTTGAAGTAGCTAAAAGGAAAGAATAAACCACCAAATTAGCAAATGGTAACAAAAAGTAATAAACAGTTGAAAGTTGGCTCGGAATAGATCAAATATTTAGCTGAGAACAGCTGAGTCTGCCAAACATAAAGGATAAAAAAAAAAACCTGATCTCGTGGAGATTAGTTGCCTTTAGCTAATTAAAGTTAGCTAAAGTTAATCAAACAGTTGGTTTAGTTAGTTAAAAGTAGGGTTTCGAAATCCCAGTTAAAATTATAACGTGTCTGTGTGTATATATGATTAGAAATGGCTAAAAATAAACAGCCGAAATAGTTAGCTAAAGTTTTTAATTAACCGTTTCAGTAGCAAAGAAAATAAGTCCCATGAAATCAATCCTAGATTAGATGATTAGTCATTTAATCTATTAGTTTACTGACCGGTTTCCATTTCAGCCATTTTTTTTCAAGCAAAAATGGCGAAACCATCTGATTTCATTCTATAAATATGAGGAGTCGGATGTTTTTGGTCTTTTGTCACCGTATGACAGAAAACCGAATAATTTTTGGGGGAGTTTTTGCACTGTTGGCTGGATAATAGAAGAAGTTTGAAGACATAACCTTTTGGCTTGGAAATTCATTATGGTCTTCCCCCCCCCCACACACACACACACACACCATTTTGTAGAAGTCATTAATCGAGTGAAGGACTCCAACCAACAGATTTACCCTTTCATAAGATTCAACAAAATGCAGAATGAGTTACTGGTTCCCGAAGAGGAACAAAGCAGAGTTTTGGTCTGTTTACCCTCTGTGCAGATCCCAGGCTTTACTCTAATACTGTTATTACAGGTTGGGTGCATGAAGCCTGTTTGTGGGACGAGGACATTCTTTTTGTTTGGTTTTTTCTTGGGTGTGCTTTTTTTTTTTTTTTTTTAAATGTGGGTGGGTTGTTTTTTGGGTTTTTATTTTTTTTGACAGACATTATTAAAAGACTGAATCATGTCCCAGCCTGCCAGCCACTGCATGAGAAATTCCTCACCTCGTAACGTTGGCGGCTGTTCCCAAGTCTGAAATATCACTTCTATAGAGCCGGGCTGCAGGCTAGGCACAGTATAAGGAACATTTTTCTTCGTACTATTGTGTTTTTTGACTATTGTAGTCCATTTTTGTCTTCAGGATCCCCCGAGCTCTCTTGTTCGGGTTTCCTGTTTCAAACCACACCCTTTCTAGCGGATTCTATTTTACCATCCCTGGCTGCTTTTGACACTTTATGGTGATAGCTCTGACCTTTAGCCCACCAGTCTTTTACCTAGTTGTTTGTGACAGAAGAGTGATTCACAAATGGAGATAATTACATGCTGAGGTCTTAACATCTCTCTGTACAAATGACCAGGAGGTCTGTGCCTGTGTGAGTGTGTTTACTCCTCGGTGAAAAGTAGATGATTTCAGATTGAGGTCTGGTTAATCTTTCTTTTTTTTTTTTTTTTTTTTTTTTTTTTTTTATGTCAAGTTACAGGCTACAGAGAACATTAACCTCTGTTTAGCTTCAAGCTTTGTTCTAAATCCAGATTTCAAGATGTAAAAATTTCTGTAGTTTAGAGGATACAGTCTTGAGGATCTTGACTGAACAAGATAATTAAATAGAGATGATTTTAATTTCTGAAATGTTCACATTTTAGATGGTTTCAGAATAGGTCCACTCCCCCTTTTGATTTGAATTAAACTTTTAGCTTTTAACAAAAATGTCGATTCTTCTTCCTCAAAGCCACATTTAATCATGTTTGTTTTATTGGTCTGTGTGAAAATTAATTCACAAGAGGAAATCGAATATCTTTCCACCACAAACATTTCATCCGGCTGCTCCTCCCGTCGGTCTGGCTACTCCCATCCTTCATGGATGTTGCCTCTGTGAGCGAGAATCTACTTAACATCCAAATGCAAATGGAGAATATTTGCACAACGCGCCAGGCCCACCCAGGTGCATTTATCTTCACCTTCTCTGGGGTTGTAGTTTGACAACAGTGATTGTCCTTGCCACCCGTCATGTTACTTTTCATAAACTTGTTTGCATATTCAGCTCATGACATGGTGTCGCAATTCAGCTTTTTGTGCGCAGAGGGATGGTGTCATAGCAAATGACTCACATTGTGAGCTTAATTTTGTCTTTTCCCTCCATTTGTTCCCCGTAGTGAGAACCGAGCTGTTATTGCTGAACTGGACCTATAAAGGTGGTTCTGTCGGTCACACATCGATACATTCATGCTGAACCGATGACAAAGTGCCGACCAGAAACGACACGTAATTTAACCTCGAATCCTTTTTTAATTTTTCAGACTTTTTTTCAAAAGCAACACCGTCAGGTTATAAATCTTGGTTTCAGACTCGTTGCAAAGCACTTTTAAGAGGAGACGACACCACGCCTAAAACATGAACAATATCAGAGCTGTAATTCTTCTAAAATGACTTTTCATTATTCTCCTCTTCCTTGGTATTCAATTTATTCAATTTCAGCTAACGACAACTGTGCTGTTATATTATTTTTTTCTTTTTGTGTTTTGAGTTCCTCAACATGTTGTTGCAGTGATTCTCTGCTAGCTGTAGTATTAGTGAATGAGCAGTAGAGAGCAGTGCAACACTTACACTGCACATTGAGGGTTATTAGGAATGTGCCACACCTGTGTATTCAAATATGTCCCTTTGCTGTCAAAATGGATGGCAAAGACGGAGTCAGTCAAACAGAGTTACAATGAGTCGATTCACTGCAGTATTCAAATCTAATCCTCCAAAAGGGAAGTTGAAAAATGGTTCTTGTGAAAAATAAACTAATGTCATGGCTTGAGATATTTATTACTTAATTTTAGATTTCTTGTTTACAGATTCTGGTGTTTCTTTGTATTTATGGCTGTAAATCCTTCTGAATCGGTTTGGATATGAGTAACAGCCATACACAAAGCTAAAATGCAGAACTAAAATATTAAAGTGAGTTACATAACACAAGACTTTTCTTCTTTAGGCAGACACATTGGAAAACTGATAATCTAAAGTTCTTGGGAGTATTTATTTATTATTTTTTTTTTAATCTAAGTGCCCATTTTCTCAAACAAGTTCACTTAAAAACGTTTTGTAAGAACACCCCCCCCCCTCCTTATTTTTTTTTCTCTTTTTGAATGTGGAGTGACGTAATCTTCATTTTTGGGTATCATGAAATATCTTTGTGGCTTTTTTTTTTTTTGTTTGTTTGTTGGTTGTTGGGAGTAAAAATAACCAGCCTGGTCACATAAAATAAAGGCAGTACAACATAACTTGACAAATACACCCTGAATAACAAACACATCTTTTCAACTTCGTGGTTTGTTTGGTTTTGGTGGGGTTTTTTTTTTGTTTTTTTTTAAATCTTCTTTTGTAGGTCAGATAAAATTCATGAAACTGGGATTTATTGCATGGATTTACTGCATTAGTTTTAGCTACATGTACCTAACACACTGCCAACTGAGTGAAATTAAAGGATCTAAGTATTTGTCCCACCACTTTTTGTTGTGGTTTTTTTTTTTTTTTTTGTTTTGTTTTTTTAAGAGACAATTTTCAGTACTCTCCTCTCCTCTGAAAAGTCGTGCTCGCTCTTACTTGGGCGTGTCCTGAGAAGGTGGCGTTAGGTGAGTGACTAACTGTAGAAGTACTTCACAAGAGAAGAATGTTTCCAGCAATGAGAGAGAATTTTATTTTTATTTTTTTACAAAATGTACTTGAACCCTGGCAATACGCCCAAAAAGGGAGGGGTTTTGAAGTGCACTGACAATCATAAATTTTTCAATCCTGCAAATATGCTGCTTGTTTCAAGCTAATCTCCGCTGCACACTGTCTTGTCTATATAGAATGCCTGCACCTATTAATGCATAGATATATACTGTATATCTTTTGTCCAGAGCCAGTTGCTTTTAATGTGGTTTGCTGCTGTGGAGGAACTTTGTTGCATTTAGGGCAAGTGAGGACACAACCATTTGTGTGTTGAGACACTCCTGCTGCAGTTAAAAGACAGTCTGCTGTAATTGAACATAATTGGTTTTATTGTTCCTGCGTGACTTCTCCCTCCCGCCTGCATCAGATTCTCCTCACCTTGGCCATAGATATAGATACTGGATATCTGAGGCAATGGCCCCAAGGCCCAGACATGTAAAAGTTCCATTTTTTTAGACCCCCAAACTCAACTTCTGAGTCCCTTAATAGTCCTTTTACATGTCTCTGTAGTTGTTTTGCATCCTTTTCATCATCATTTTGCACCTATATGTAGTACTTTTTTTGTCTTTGTTATCATTTTGTCTTTTTTGTAGTCAATTTTTTTTGTCTCTTTTACCCTTTTGTGGTGGTTTTCACATAAGGTTCTGGTCATTTTTTTGTCTGTCTCGCTATTTCTTTTGCATCTCTTTGTTAACCTTTCTTGTTGTAAAGTCAATGAAACGACTATAGTCACTTTAAATGGAGCCTCTGGCTCTAGACCTGTAGAGTAATCCTTCCTATGCCCTTGATAATGAATATTTGAGCTTTTTAAAAAAAAAAAAAAGTCTTGAGCAACACCAGCTCATTTGCGTGTACGGGTTTGTTTTAATAGACAAGGATGACTGAATAGCTTGAAGGATCATGCTGGACCGGATTTTAGATTCCTCTGACAGCAGGAGGAACAAGGTGATGTAGGTAAAGCGTCAGTCGGCATTGTCGAGCGCTGAAGTCCTTCAGGGTGTGGCAGCAATGAAGTCACCTGACACTGCAATATTAGGGGGTTTACCTGGGGTTTTAGGGGGTTTTATATTATGGTTTGTTACTTTAGTACGCAGGGTTGCGTAAGAAACTCTGTCACATATTTTTGGTGGCTAGGCATTTTGTTTCCAAGATAAAGAAGTTGTTTTATCTTATGAAGGAACATATATTGATTTTGCTTGTGATTATATGAGTTGGCGGAAATAAAAGCTTTAAGGATTGTCAAAAGTCTCCAAATCGTCAGTGCTACTTGAGTCTGGGTGTAACTGAAAACAGCAGAACAGGGCGTGGGGAGTTTTTTGTGTTCAGTGGTTTGGGTTTGTTTTGTCTCCAGGGCAAAGAATATTGGGAATATTCTACCAGATCTTGAGTGAAAATCCGGTTCTCTCCCAAAATGATACAGTTTTTACTTTGGGAAATTTATACATCTGTCACATTTTCCCAAGTCGACTCCATCTGTTTATGGTGGAAAAGGGGAGATTAAGTGTAACCAAAGATATCCATGCCTTTGGGCTTGTTTGGGCTTGTTTGAGTTTGACGTAATGGACATTATTGGAGGAGCTACTCTTCAGGTAAAAAGGTGATGCGTCAGCTCAGCAAACTCCTTGACAATACACTAGTAACTCTTTAGGGAAAAAAAACTTCTCTGTAAAATACAGGAGTTAAACATTTAATCAGCCATCTGTCTTAGTAATTGATTTTACATATTAGTTTACGTAGATGCATGGTGTGAGATGTTAAGTAGGCATGAGAGATTATTCATTATTTTAAATGACCATATCAAAATGGCTATATTTTTCTATTCCTGGACAGGGTTGGCCATTTGAGAATCCAAGTGAACTAAACCATTTTAATTGAGTGATTAAAGACTGATAACATCATAGTTTGAACTGCAACTGTTGTTCAATAAATTGAAAATTAAACAGCAGCTATTGAAAATAAAATGACTTGTTTAATGGATTAAGTCACTTTTCAAGCTAATTTACCAAAGATTTGCACATTCCAGCAATTAAAAAGCTGGAATTGGCAATTTTTAATTGCTTTAGACTGAATTTGATTGTCACCTTTGGCTTTGATTATGGATGTCTTAGCATTTCAGTTATTCCTCTGTTCATTTTAAGGAGGATTTAGGATTTAATTTATCTACAATACAGCAAGCACAATTAGATAAAAAAAAAAAAACAAAAACAACAACCCAAAACATATATTGAAGAAGAGCTTTAATCACTCTCAGATTAAACTAAACTAACCAATTAAATCTTGCTCAGACAAACAAACTGAACTTTCCAGAAACCTTCTGTATAATGTGATCACTGTCTACAACAATTCCAGGCATGGGACTCTGACGTTGAAACTGGAGCGACAGGTTTCTAACAATGGTTTCAACAGAGTTCACATATTCAGCGGCTGAATGTCTTCCCTCCCCAGCACTGAGTCACACACGCCGCAGTGTTTCAGTCCTCACAATGGCTACGTAACCTCAGGCCTGGTGTAACTATGTCAACAGACGGCGTTGGGTTGTTTGTCGGAAATTCAATCATCTGTATATAGATGGTATCATCCGCAGGAATTATTTTTCTTTTTGATGTGACCGTGTAGCCTGTAAAACATGTTTTCAACAAATTCTGTTGAATTCCACTGAATCATAAGCCTGATAATAAAAATAAGTAGATGGAAGTTTTAATTTATTAAATGTTAGTGTAAGACACTACCAGGTGCAAATACCCAACCCGTACTATATTAATCATTTTATCTCCAGGTATTCTGTTTAGCCACAGTAGCCACTGCGCTGGGTTTATTCACATTCTCTTTTAGTTATTCACTCAATTTCCTTTCCAGTCCAGTTCATTTCCATACACTTGAAAAGGTAGGACCTTTGTGCTTACAGAAAATGCACAGTGATTTAGAAATGCACCTTTTATAAACTGATGGTATTGCAAGACACAGATTTTAAGGAGCAGAGGCTGAAATATTGTAACTTTTAGTCTCAGACATGGGTTAAAAACGCTAAATGCTGGACCTTACATGTCCCATAATGCAACTTAATGGTGTCTCTTCGTTACATCTTCTATTTTTGGAAAGAAGCCCAGAGACACTGGTAATTTTAAGCAAACTGTGGGTTCATAGTTTGGTGTTAATAGACACTGTATTTGCACAATCCACAGAGCAAGAGGAAGTGGAGAAGCTGCTCACAGCTCCACAAACCCAAAACCAAGCGTGAACTGCCGGGAGGAGGTTCAGGAAGATCTCTGATAAACAATCCACTTATTCTGGAATTGTCAATGAAAGCGTTGTTCCATAATCAGATTCTGTTTGACGTCAGTCCGCGCCTCTTGCGTCATAATAAAACCAAAATCTCAAATCGGTTATATTTTAAAGCAAAAAAACCCAAATTGGTTGCATAAAATTCCATAAAATTGGAAAAAAGTTAATTTTCCTGGATTTACAATTCATTCTGTCACAAATTCAATCCAAAGGCCTACACAATCCTAACTTAATTAATTATATACACTTGTGCTCATGACACATATCACTTCATGTTGGCAACAAAGGGAAAAGTACATTTATTGTTGTATACCAACTAAAAAAATATTAGGCTAATATATGAAAATTACTAAGTATTGCATTCAGTTAGCTTGTAGAATGGAGATAGGGAACAACTTTCTGCCCCCATTTTTCTTATGTCAACAGTTTTAGTTTCCATATTATTTCTATATTTGATATTTCAGGGGGGATTTTAGTTTTGGAATTTAATTTCCTGCTCCCTCGATTTTGCGATGTTCCTCACACGTAACACGACAAGCTGCCCTGGATCTGTCCATATTGCATCATGTGCAGTTGTTTTAATACCCCAAATCCTGCATGTGTGCTCACACTCAAAGCTGTAAAGGAAAATCCTGGGTTGACGCCCCTTTTTTTTTTTTTTTTCTTAAACCTTTTTTCTGTAAGACAGGCATTTGTCAACATACCTTGGCTAGACACCCACTTCAGCACTTGGCTTCAAGTTACGAGTTCCACACATGGCACTATCATCTGTAGTATCCTAACTGGCCTGAGTGTTTTACTGTCTGTAAATGCAAGAACCTCTATCCTCAGACTCTCAATATGGAAAAGGAAAAAACTCCACCAAAAAAAATTAGGCCATAGTGTAAATATATTAAACCTATAATAAGTTTGTAATACTGTAATAAATAATACTTTCAGGCAAAGTGTAAAAGTCTTTGAATAAAAACTGAAATTAGAAAACGCAACATCCAGGTTGATACCAAGAGATGGTACGACCTTGACCACAAACTCCTTCTATGCTACAGGTTGGGTTTGTTTGTTTGTTTCATCCATGGTCACCAACTTCGTATCTCATAATCCACCATGTAAAACCACTTTAAATTACAAACACTGAAACAGTTCCCCCAGCATACATATTTATATTTACTAATTCTATTGTATTCTTCTTTCTCCTAACCTCACCTGTATCCCCCCCATCCCCAAATTTCTTTTAATTTCAGGCCAAGCTCTGCAGTGCTACAAATGCAAAATTGGCCTGTGGAACGTGTGCATAACCTCTGAAATCACGTGCGAAAAAGGAGAGCAATGCTTCAGCGGAGTTGGTAAAGCAGGTAAGGAGCTCAGTAGCTGAAAAACTCACTGGACGGCATTCTTGTCCAGTTCTTAAGGAGCTTGCCACCCTCACATGCGTGAAAACCCCATCAGTTGTATTCTCGAAATGCATAGCTCTTTAACCAGGATAAGGGAAATGTGAAAGAATTGTCATCAAAAGGTTGAGGCAATGATTTTTATTATGCTGGAAAAATTGCTTGATTTATTCAAGAAGTCGCTCAACAGAACATTTAAATCATAAGCCGATGGTCCCCAACCAGGAGCTACTTTTACCTCAGGCGATACTTCCCCCGGGGGGGCGGGGTGTTCGGGGAACTCCTGGTTTTGCTCAGCTAATTAATCATTCAACTTGACTCGACTGTAGCACGCTAACATCTAACATGTAATTTATGGTTTGTGTGAGGAAACTAGTTGACAAGTGAGAAGAGCAAGTCAGGAGAAAAATAGTTGACATGGCTAAAAGTCATTAGAGGTTGAAATAGCTATAGTTATGAAAAGTTACAAGTAAATGTTTGGTTAAAGCTAAACGTAATTCTTTTTAAAAAAAAAACAAAAAACTTTTAGCTAACCACTTAAAATTATGGGCAAAGGGCTAAAATTTTTGGCTAAAAATAAAACCGTTGAAATAGTAATGTTAAGTAATGGCTAATCAGTGAACATGGCTAAAATTAATAGATAAGCAGCTGAAATGGTTAATGTTGGCTAAAAACAATGAGAGGAAAAAAAAAGTCAAAATGGTTTTGCTAAAAATAAACCGGTGACCTGGGTAGCTAAAGACAATTGATAAACACAAATAGTGAGCTAGTTTTGTAAAATAATAATAATAATAATAATAATGGGGTTAACTATACAGTATATTATGTATTATGTATGTAAGTATTATGTTTCTATTATGTTGAGTAAAAGTAAGTTGTATATTTTCAGTGTGTAGCTGTGATTTAAACAAACAAAAAAATTCTTCCAACCAAAACCCCTCCATTTCCTAGTATATGTTAAATAAACCCAGTATGATTGAAAATAATCATTACTTTGCAGCTCCAAATTGAGACTCTCATTTTTGTGCCTTTCTGTTTTATCTATCAGGTGTTGCAGATCACGGATCTGCCTCTTACTTCTGAGATACCTAATCAGCTGTTTTGCAACATTGATCGAGATCGCTGATCTGTCTGTCCTCACCTACTGTAGATAAACCTGAGTATCCACAGGCTGGTTCAGTCACCCTTTTCAACTTGATGCTGTTACATCAGTTAATTTCTCCCGGTCTCAGTCGGACAGCTTGGACAGCCATGCACATGAAAGCACTCATTCATAGTAGCCTACAGACTATTTGCAAAAAGGATTCGAAGATATCGGTGGCTCTGGTAAATGTAAATCTACACAAAGCTTATAAAATGGTCATGTGGGGGAAAAAAAAGGAAGTTGTTTTAGGCTTAAAGGTGGAGTGAGCAATTCCAGAGAAGGAGTTGAAATTCAAACTCAACCACACAACAAACGCGGCCCTCTTTTCACTTCCGCCTCCCAAATTCACAGGCGAGCTTCGCCAATGCAAATACAGAATGCTGTCATCCAGGGCGTCTTTATATGGCGTAGAAGAGGATACTCTTCATCAAACCCAAAACAAAACAAACCTTATAACACGAGTCATCATCAATCAAGCAACTTGCACAACACACAGCATCCTAAGGACACCAGAGTAAAAACTAGCATAAGTTAGTTGTCCACCTCTTCTGAGGAGGTTATGTTTTAGTATTTTTTGTTTGTCAGGCTTACTTAAAAGGTACCGAGCCGATTTCACCAAAGACCCTAAGACCCCATTAATTTTTAGGGCAGATCTGGATCATTTACTATGACTCTTATTTATTTATTTTTTTCCTCTGAAGTCTGGTGTATGTCTCCTGACATTCGCCTTGGTCTCTGCTCCCTCAGAGCCATTCTAGTTAAGATTATTTTTACAGAACTACTGTGATGAAAGAGAGGACTGAAGCTTTGTAGCTAAACTAGCATTTCAAATTATGCATCCAACCAAAACTATACATGGTGCTTGCAAACGTGTTCTTTAGGTCTTCATGCATGATGAATGGACAAATACCATGATATAGAGCAATTGGACGGTAAACTGCAGCTACAGTTGCTAAAGCTAACATGCAGAGGTGAGGGACGCAATGGTTTCCCATAGCCAATAAGCCAGTGTTGCTGGACGCACCACTGTGACGCAGATACCTGCTCACTAACTAGCCAGTTAGGATTTTTGTTCACAAACCTCGTTTAGTCCCAAGTAAATGCCCTGTTTGCTTGTGTTGGAGCAATGTTTGCTAAAAATTACAGCACCCAGTTGTTTTAGGCAATAACTGAAGCCTTTTAAGAATCATATATATTTCCAACTTATTTTAAAATACTTATCCGAAGTAGGAACATTGGATTTGTTGGCAAAAATAAGAAGATCCAGTGTGATCCTTTTTTAAAGAAGTAAAAATGTGCAAGTAGTAGGGTGATGTATCTTAAGTCATGTTATTGGTTTGAAAATATTTAGTTTACCACTTTAAAGCATTTCTAAGCAGTATATAAACATTTAATACATTTTTATAACATTACTAAGTTTTAAACAGATTTGAGCATTCATTTCTGAACAACAATCCCCTCGTATAGGCAGTCATCAGTGGACACTGGTTTATAAATAATGAATTAATTTTTGGAAAACATGATATTAAGTTTAACTTGAAGTTTTAATTGCTGTTCAACAATTGAAATAAAAATCTTTGTACCTATATTTTAATGTCACTAAGTGTTCATATATGGCTTATAAATGCTAAGGCGGGGGCGGTGGGGTATCAAACTAAAGTGTAGGTATGACCTGGGAACCGAAACTGGAGTAACAACGTTTTCATGACCTGTAGTGTGTTGGTGCATTCCTCGGAGTTTGCAACTCTGACCAAACATTTCAAACAAACAAAAAGAACAATGGACACTGACTGTGACTGTGTGTGGTTGTCGTTCCACAGCCAGCTTCGTGGATATCAAGATGAAGGGCTGCCTGGCAGAGCCCGAATGCAACAAGACTAAAGAAGTGAACTTCCCCCCCAGCAGCAGCAATTCCACCGTCTACACCATGACCAAGATGTGCTGCTCCACGGACCTGTGCAACGCCGCGCCCGGTCTGCCCGGGGCCTCCGGGGTCAGCCTGGCCCTCGCCACCATCACTGCTCTGCTCATGGCCACAGTCCTGGTTTGACTGATGACGCAGTGGATGATGGATGACACAAAATGCACATAAAACACACACATTACATATTGTACACACACTAGCACTACCAGGATTAAATCAAATACCCTACTCAGACAAGAGCTCTGTGGTTTTGTAGCTAGAGAGCCTGTTTTTTTTTTTTTTTTTTTTTTTTTTTGGGGGGGGGGGTTTGTTTGTGTGTTTTTTTTTCCTCCACATTGGTTCTGTGTTTACTATCCCTGAGGTGTATTTTTTTTTTGTTTGTTTGTTTTCAGATGTATCAGCCCTCATATCTCTACAAGAAATATGAAAATGTTTAGCAGACAGATAAATGGTGTGTAACATTGACATGATTTAAGTGCCCTGCGTTTAACTTTCTCCACTTGAATGAGCAGTATAAAGTGTTTGTACGAGGCTATAGGTGTCTGAGAGTCATTTTTCTAGGTCAGTTTGTGCCATTATAGCTTAAAAGAATAGTTTGACACTTTGGAAAATGCCCTTGTTTGTTTTGTTTTGGGTTTTTTTTTTTTTTTTTTTTTTTTTTGGGTCCCCCATGCCCCATTAGAAGATTGACACCACTGTTGTGTCTGTACGGTTAAATATCAAAATACAACCAGGAGACGGTTAGTTTCTTAGCTTAGCATAAAGAATGGAAGGGGGGGGGCTAGCATGGCTCTGTATGAAGGTTTAAAAAAACCTAGCACCTTCAAACTACTAATTAGCATGCTAGGTCAGTGGGGGAGTGGGGTTAGTTGGGGGGGGCAAGCTTTGATTTATTTTGTTTTTTACTTTACTTTATTTTATTTTTTTTTTTTAAAACATATAACAAGTTAATGGGCTCTAGAGGGGCTGATGGGCATAGATTCTCAAAGTCGTATTCATTTTCAAATCTAACCCTCTGAAAGAAGGGTTAGATTAGAAAATAAATTCAATTTCCAAATTTCTAAACTATTTTTTAAATTTATTGCCTCTGACCCACTGCATTATCATTTTAGAGTCTTGGTATTCAAATGCTGATATGATTTCAAAGCTTCAATAAACCTTTCTATTTCTATTCATTTATTTCCAGTTCACTTTATTGACATGTAACAAAGATAATGTAAATGGGCCCCTTGGCTTTTGTTCAGCACTATCTCTGAAAACATTTGCTTTATTTCACTGGCTTTACTTTTTTTTTTTTTTTGTCTCCAGCTCCCTTAGTTGTGTTTAACCTGTTGTATTTTTGATATGTTTCAAATCTACACTGCACATTACTCATAAGCTGTAGGGATGAAGCTTTTGTTAATCTTGTTAGTTTTGAATGTATATATGAGGAGAAAGTGATTAAATCAATTGTGTGTGTGTGTGTGTGTGTGTGTGTGTGTGTGTGTGTGTGGAGAAAGTGAAATGTAATTGAGATCGAACCAATTTTAAATTTGTCAAGGATGATAATTGTCTCTTTTTTATATTGGCCTGGATCTCAGCATGAATCATTAAAGATGAATTACTACTTCCTGAAATTAAGACTTTTGGCATTACTCCCAAAAAAGAAACGTGTGTCCCTGTCTGATTGTCCTTTTGTGAAATTGGTCATCGCAACCAAATTTGAATAATCTAATAAGAGATGGGTGGGGTGTTGGGGGCTGGGGATCTTTGTGTGGAGTTGTTGGTGTGTTTTGGTTTCTAGCTACTAGATGCCTTTCAGCATGTTGCCATCCAGCAGGACCAACTGGTCCTTCAGGTTTCAGCGTCCCGCAGCAGAGCGTGCTGCAGCCGCCAAAAGAACAACTCTGTTCTGATGTTAGGCTTTGGCACCAGAGAGGACATTCTTGGCATGTGACGAAATTGCAGTTTGCAAGCAGCTTCTCTTAGATTCAAACAAAAATCTTTGGTGAATAACCAGAGTAGGAATTTCATTTTTTTTTTTTTAACTGGTGACTTCAATGAAGCAGTTGCTAAGTGTGGTGGTTTAAAGGTTTTCATAGTGTCAAAGTTGGGAGATGCTTAAGAGAGAACCAATCAGTTTTAATTTTCCCGAGCTGGCACCAACTTTGATTGGTTTTGTAAAGTAAGGAGATTGGACACCGTAAATGTTTAGGAAACATTTTTTTTCTGCCTCACTCTCCTCCTTGAGACAACAATATGCTTAAAGCTGAAAAAATTACTCAATTAAATGATTAGTTTATGTTGATAAATTATTCAAGTAATTTTTTCTAGCTTCAATACCAAATATTCACTGATTCCAGCTTCTCAAATGCTAAGATTTAATGATTTTTTTTGTCTCAAAGTAAATATCTTGAGTTAAGGCCAAGCCAAGCTTATCTTTCCAGCACATTTCATACACAGAAAAAAAAACTGCTTTACACAATGCAAGTATGTCACCTTGAAACCTTGGAAATTATATGAGCATTTTTTCACTCTTTTCTTACAATTTTTAGATGAGACAGAGTCAATTATTTGAGAAATTACAAAATTTAAACTTTAGGTCATGATTCAATTTGTAAGATTTAACATTTATTCTTCTACTTGAACAACAGGTATATCTCATGGGATTCAGATAAATCTGCCTAAGTGATCTGCATTCCTCCATTCTCAGTGAATCTTTCCCTGATGTAAAAATTTGGACAAAGGACTTGGAAACCCCAACTTGTCTCCTCCCTTTACCTGTCACACACTATAAATGTCAGGCCTCAACAAACAAACTCATCAGTACTCACTCTGCACTGCACCCAAGGCCCCTCTGGCTTTCTGTGGAAGGATTTTTTTTTGACTTATCTGTGAGCTGAAACCAAGGACCAAGCCGACTTGTCGAGATGGGCAGGATCCTATGTGGAATCATTGCAGTCGTTGCATCTTTTGTGCTGGGTAAGATTAAACGATAATCAGGGTTATCAATCATTTATTACTGATCAAATTTATTACTGGAAAGAAAGATATTATTGACAAAACATTTAAAAAAAAAAAGGCAAATTCTCTGGCAGTGATTGATCTGATTAAGTTTGATAAAAAGATGTTACTGATTAAAAAAAAAAAATCCTTAATACATGCTGATTATTGATTATTCAGTGCATTACTAGCTTTAAAAAAGGCGGTAAAACTTCAGTCGATGAAAAGCCTGGACACTTCCAATTTTAGCTTTTTAGCTCAATTTATGGACATTTTTATTACTTTTATTACCTTTTTTAATAACTGCATCATAGTTGAGTTAGGAAGACAGAAATCACAGTCTAGTTCAGATTTTTTTTGTAAAATATAAACTGTTTGACAGCAGGCGTCAGGATTCCCCAGAGTAGCTGGGATGTTATTTCCAAAAAGGCACATTGATTTTCTTGATTTCATATGCTTTGGGCTCCAAAAATAAAATTCCCTTTGACTCCAAACAATCAGAGCTAATGGCAAAACAACCCCAGAGGCAGATACCTCAAAACCCAGACTGGTTATACCACAGATTCCTTTAACTGTCGGTGCTAGAGGAAAGTGAGACTTATTGTTTTCTTTGTGTGATTTGGGTGAAATGACCAGATTTTTTTTTTTCATTAAAATCATAGCTTACTCTTTTTTAATCTTCCAACGTAGCTGAAAAACCACCATTTGGGCCCCATTGGGACATTTGTAAAAGTGCATAACTGATAAGCATCCCTTCACACCTTGGCGATGAAGAATGAGATACAGCATCACTTGAACTGACAAGATGCCCTTTTGATGTGTCAGTTGGAGCTTTACTATTCATCTAACCCGGGTGGGGTTTAGCAACTTTTGCTTGCACTGCAATTGAAAAAACTCTTGAAAAAAACCCCAAACACTACCATTAAAAAAAAAGGTCAATAAAGATTTGTTCACAAAAATATGCATGTTGATAACCAAAATACAAATAACAGAAATAAATTAAATCTCTAAGAAAAATAAGTAAGACTATAGACACTGTTAAAGTTTGTATTAGTTTGAATGAATCCACCTTTTTTGAGCTCATTTTCAGCTTCCTTGAACCACACAAACACTTTACTGTGGGAACTGTACCTATTCAACATGAAGAAGTGTGTGTGTGTGCGTGCGTGTGTGTGTGTGTATGTGTGTGTGTTTGTTTTATTTCATTTTATCTTAACTTTTGTGTTTTTGTTTGTGTCTTTCAGTGGAGTCCCTGACCTGCAACAAATGCACCTTCGGCCTGGTAGGCGTCTGCCTTAACTCTGACGAGGAAGTCTGCTCGTCCAACAGCAGCGTCTGCTTTAGTGGAAAAGCAAGTAAGTCGCCTCCTAAATCCATAAGAGCTCACACCCATTATCTTCAAACATTACATAACTTCACAGGGGTGATTGGCTTAAATCCCTCCCAAATACTGTGACAATCGCACGCATAGATCTACAGAAACTCCCCAATGTTCCCAGGTGCAAAACAATCAATCAAACAACAGTTATTATTCAAGCTGATATAATGCAGCGAATCCATTCTTTAACCAGTGGTAGCTGTACCGGTGGAAAATAACTTCTTAGTTTTTGGAAGTTTTCATGCTTTCAGAGCAATTGAAGAGGGAAAGAAAGGAACAAAAGGAGTAAGAAAATGAAGGGAAGAGGGAAGGGAGGATGGACAGAGAAGGAAATGTCTGGTACTATTCGAGAATTTATGAGCTTGTCTCATGTTGAATGTAAGATCAGAAGTAAATGAGTATATTAGTTTAGGTTAATTTTTTGCAGTAAAAAGTGTGATATTTTCCATGGAGTGGAATAAAAAGTAGAAAATAAATAAAACAGAAACACTTGGATAAAGTACCAGAACCTCAAAACTGCTGCTTTCTACCTCTGTTAAGTCCTTTCTATTAGTCTAACGCAACCGTCTCTCCCCAGCTTTCCCATCCCTCTCAAGCTTCATAGGCTTCAACACCCAGGGCTGCAGGGCTGACTCCTCTGGCTGCAACATGACCGTCAACGCCACCCTTCTGGGCGTCACCTACGAGACCAAGATCGATTGCTGCTCCTCGGACAAGTGCAACCCTGTCAGCGGCGCCCCGGCCACCAAGATGACCCTCACCGCTGCCGTCGGTGTGGCCGTCCTAGCGTCTGTGTGGGGAAGCCTGCTTTAAAATGCCCGACGCAACCTCATAAAACCAGCGGCAACCAACTGCTACCAGGACCAAAACACTGTCACAAACAAACTCTTTGGACCTTTTATGCTATTATGCTTTTATATATACTGACACTCAATTTTCATAACTCATGTCTTGTCAGTGTCACAGTTTTGTTTTATAATGACAAGTTGTATAAAATACAAAACTAAGGTGTCCAGATCTAGGAAGTTGAACAATGGGATGTTTCAGGGAAACATTGAGGTCATCTTCCATGCTGGTGTTTTGCTTTGTTTTTTTAAATAAATACATTTATTCGTCCTTTTTAGCTACTTTGTTTCTTGATGGACAAAACATTGATGTGAAATAAAGAAAACCACAGAAAAATATCTCTTTCCTCAGCTACGTGTTCTTATTTTAAGAGGATAAGAATTATTTTAGTAATTCCTATCTCTAGCAACCAGTTCATAATAGGAGTTTCCAGTGGTGAGGTGGAAAAGTTAATCTAACTTACTAACAA
Organism: Istiophorus platypterus; assembly: GCA_016859345.1. Classification (NCBI taxonomy): domain Eukaryota; kingdom Metazoa; phylum Chordata; class Actinopteri; order Istiophoriformes; family Istiophoridae; genus Istiophorus; species Istiophorus platypterus. Next base: position 16,282,434 of record CM029127.1, on the reverse strand, counting down.
ATGTACCATTACCATAGGCAACCCATCAACCTGAGTCACTTGAACACATGACCAACCCAGGTTGCAGTTGAGAGCGTGGGAAACTAGTGCAGTGAGCCAAGAGGTTGAAATATTCAGCTGGTTTGTGTTAAGTTTTAATTCATGTACAGGAATATGTCCCCCTTTACAAACTTTCTTATCACTGCGGCTGACGTGTGATAGCGCTGCAACTCCCCCGACGTATAAAGATGTGGACCTTGAGTCGCTGAACCACAAAACTTAAACAGTACGAACTTAAAGGAAAAAAAAAATAATAATCTGAGACAACCAAAACTCTTTTGTGGTATTTTCAACTGAAGGTACATCTACGAACATCACAATGAACAAATTCCTGTGGAGCTGTGCAGCACTATTGACTCTCTTTGTTACAGGTAGGAGGTTTTTACTGTGCTTTGTAGATGAGGGGCAGTGCCTTTAACCTTGTATGACAGAGGGTTCTCGTTTTGCAGGCTAAAATTAGGATCCATAATACGCTGAGCTTGTTAAATCATGGCCAGAGATCATTTTGAAGCCTCTGGTTGTGGATGACCCTTTGCGACAAAACTCTGCATGAGAAAAAAGTGTTGATATATTATATAGATATTATTTTTTTTTCCTACAAATCTCTGATCATCTCAAAAACTTCTACATGGTCAACTTATCGACTCTTGTTTTTGAACCGTACACCATTCAGAGACGGTGTTTGCAGCAGTGAAAGCGGCTTTTGCAGATATGAGTTATCAGAGCAGAGCTGTACTGTATTTTAGAGGTTAAATTGTTTTAAAACTGGTGATCTTAAAATGTGATACAGTTAAAAAAAATGATGCAGGGATTTTGAGGCATGCTGTAGAAAAGAGAAAGATCTGCGCTACATTGAAAGGTTCAGTTCAAACAATTTACGTACATGTTGGTTTGGTTTTTAGATACAGTTTCCAGCTTGCTTTCAAAGTCATACACATGCATCCGGTGTTGAGTTACATTTTAGATAACACAATTGAAGGTGTTCACCTTGAGAGGTCAAGAAACAAAGTCTTGGTGTGTACTTTGTGATTACATCAGGTTCTTGTTGATGAAGGTGTAACCGAGTCACGTCAGGTGTTTGCGGTTATTGATTTGATGTTCTTTAATGAATCGGGATTAAAAAAAATTGAAAAGGTCACATTTTTTCCAACACCCTGTGCTCTGGTTGTCTCCTCTCTCACAGTTGAGTGCCTCATCTGTAATTCCTGTGATTTGGAGATCCTCGGCATCTGCCCCAGCAAAGGAACTGTAAATTGCTCTGCAACTCAGAACAGATGCTACACCGCAGTCGCCAGTAAGATGCTAAACAGCTGAAGGAAATATAATCATTTTTGCCTATATAAAACCAGTGAATTGTGAATTATATTTGTAAAAAGTAATAAAAATTTGAGAGAAAGGTTGCAAGATGCAGTTGTTGGCATGAAGATGATCAAATTAAAGCTGCTGTACAACCCCAAAAACCGTTGTCTTCACATGTGAAAACAAATATTTGATGTTACATCACATGTTAAAAACATTTCATATACACACAAAGAACATAATAAAGTATGTAATTAACACAATTAGGGGTCAGCTGTCCCCTTTTAGAAAATAATGAATGACATGACATAGACATAGACATAGACATAGACATAGACGTAGACATAGACGTTACACATATAAAAAAGATTTCTACATATGAAAAGCTGAGTTACAGATGTTAATAAACGTAGATGGATTGCAAGAGATTTTCACACATACGCTTCATTAAGAGGCTCTGGCCCAGGAGCCCCCTGACCTTTCAGGTCCCTTGACCTCTGAGCTATTTTTTAATGTAATGACCAGAGCCTCTGTTTGAATAAACTGAATAAATATTTTTTGTTGGAAAGTCACAGAGAGAGAGAAAAAAAACAAAAAAAAAAAAAAAAAAAAAAAAATTTAAAAAAAAAAAGGAATCATCCATGGCATCACAACTCTTCAGTCATGATCAGATACAAGGGAAGGTAGGTCTCAAAGGTAGAATGCATCTTCATGATATAAGCTTATATGACAAAAATAAATAGAGAAGAAATGAATATCAACATATCCCTTATTAAATTAACCTGTAACTAAGTTTTTTTAGGTGGTTGGGGGTTTTACTTACTGAAAATAATAAATATGATAACAAAAATGAAATAAATTTAAGCAAAAATTAAAAGAAACAAATTAAACAAAAAAAAAAAAAAAAAGGTGACATAGACGTTACAATATATAAAAAGATTTCTACCATATATGAAAGAGAGTTGATGTTAATAAACGCGTAGATGGGCAAGAGATTTTCACACATACATATTAAGAGTGGGCTCTAGAGGCCCCCCCCTGACCTTTCAGGTCCCTTGACCTCTGAGCTATTTTTTAATGTAATTTTGTTGAATGACTGTTTGAATAAACTGAATAAATATTTTTTTTGGAAAGTGAAAATCAGACAAAAAACAAAAAACCAAAAAAAAAAAGATAAGGCCTTTACTCCAAAAAATATGAGGAATCAGCTATCAGAACTCTCCAGGTCAATAATACCCTGAAATTCCCAGACACAATTCTGAACACATGATTTCAGTGCCCTTATTAGCAGCTGCATCCCTGCTGCATGATTCAAATCCGCTCCAGTAATTTATAAAAAAAAAGAAAAGAAAAAAAAAGAATCATATTAAAGATCTTCTTTGCTTCCCCCAGAGTTTAGTGCCGACCTTGTGGACATCCATGAACAAGGCTGTACAAAAGACACCGACTGCAGCAATAGCAGTGGGACCATCCTGAATGTTCACTTCAACATCACCAGGACCTGCTGCAGCACCAACCTCTGCAACGGAGCCACCTCCAACCACTTCCCTCTGACTGCAGCTCTATGTGCTGCTCTGGTGGCAGTGTGGAGCCAATGGGTCATTTAAAGAAGAAGAGATGCTTAACATTTCTATTTCAAAATTACACAGATTTTTTGCATTTTAAATAAAATATTTGTTGTACATTACTGTCCCTATGATATATAATGGATGGATACCGGCAGCATAATATGACATAGCTCTTTACAGCATTATGTGAGGCTACAAGAGATCTACATTGTCTGTTAGAGCGATTTGTAGCTGTATATACTATGCCAGGACTTGCTGTCTGTGTCTAACCAATTTAATCCCAATACTGATTATGACAAAAATAAATTAGATACAAGGGAAAAGGTATTTTCCATTTGTTGCCCTGTGTGTTTATTTGGAATACAGCCTGATTCATATGCTGGGATATGCTCATGCATTTCTCTGAGACAAGGTTGGGATTATGGCAAATGTTCAGGAAACAAAGTTGTAGTTAAGGCTATTTCTAAGAGTAAAGGGAGTGTCTCTTCATAAAGAACCCTAATATTTGCCGAGGAATTATCATTTATTGACTGAAGCATTGGCCTCCTTTGTAATCAAATGCTTTTGAAAATGATTCTGATCTTGGCCATTAAAGGTTCACACACACACACATACGCGTGCACACAAACACACAAACTCACACACACAGAACAATTTCTCAACTATTTATGCAAACAAAGATTTTCATTTTCCCTCTCTCTCTTGGTTGGCTATTCAAAGCTTTTATTAAACAAACATCTTTTCTCATTGCAAGAGTTTGTCAAAGAATATATGAGAGCTTTGACAAATGAAAAATCAAAGTCAACATCCTTTTTAAATCATATTCAATGCCCATTGTAAGATCTTGATAGTGCACCTTTGATATAAAACCAGATGACCCGTGCGGATGAAGCTAAATTCAAACCCACTTCAGACACTCACCGGCACAGTGGGCTCATTGAACATCTCTGTTGCATTTTTCGTATTTATCCTGATATTTTTTATCGATAAAACACTCATTCGTGTGAAGCAAAATGAAGAGATTACTACTGGTCTGTGCAGTATCTATGGCGATGTTTGTTACAGGTAGGAGCACACTACACTAAAAAAGGAAATCGGTCTCCGAATGTCTCTAGAGAACTGGAGTGAACAATGTTATGTCCTTGGTTATTTTTCTTATTACCAGAAGAAGTAAGATTTGTTGTAATGAGGATATGTTGTAAAGTGATGTGTTTGTCAAGTTGCAAAACTGTTCATATTCAACATATCAGTAAAATGTTCACAGACTACCTGCTGGCAACTCTGCAGCCGTTGATAAATGTAGTGCTTCAATCCCTCAAAAATTATCTTTGGCCCCTGGATATAATCCAGTTGACTACACATTGCCTACAAGACGTATTTGCTGTAGAAGTTTTGTCGTATATGAACGTATATGAACGTGCTTTTTAGGAGAAGGGGCTGCATAATGACATATATTACAGACGTTTTTTCAGTTTGAGGAATAATTTCTTCCCAGTGACTTCGGTAGGTTAAAAGGGAACAATGACAGGGACTTAAGTCAATACTGGCCTCCACCATAGTTGGTACTGTTTTCAGTATTATGAAAAGGAACAACCATTCAGCATGTATTAAAGACACACAGCAAGTTTCCGACATGAATACGGTATTTCAACAAAACACGACAAAACCAGAGAGATCTCTGGAGAGGGAAATCTGCAAATATGCTGATGATGCATCCTTTTTTTAAAGAGTGAACTCTCAGCTGTTCATTCATTCAACTCATCATGTCAAGTCAAAAAAGCAAATCATATTTTTAAGTCCTGGGCAGAAAATTGAAACTAAAACAATTGAATTAATTTGAAATTAATAAATATATGTATTAACATTAAGTTAGTGAGAAAAAAATAAGTTCATTCCACTGAATTCCTGAAAGATGTTTCCCTGTATATTGGTTTTTCCTTCTTTTTTGTTGATGTTTAATGTTCAAAAGCTTAGATTGGATGGGTGTGTAGGTGGGGCTACACTGTATATGCACCTTTTGTGAGTGTTAAAAATCATCATGATATTTGTTTTAAAAAATGCAGAAGTAGAGGGGGAGTTTTTCTGGCACAACTTTAGTAACTTACAAAGTGCACAGAGAGGGGAGAGCAGTTTTAAAAGCCTCTTTTGTATTTGTGTTAGTATTGGACCGTATGTGATCCATTTTCAACCAAGCTGTTTTCGGAAAGAAAACAAATTCCTGATATCCTGAGGCTGATGTGACCCACTTGGCTGACCATAACTATTTGATTATAAAATCTTATCATGATGAGATGGTATTTCTGTAAATGATCCTCTCTCCTCTCGCCCTGTCCTTTGCTTCTCCTAAATCTCTCTTTTATGCTGGGACGTAGGTGAGTCCCTGATCTGTATCAACTGCAGAGTGGGGATCGCAGGCAGATGTCTCTTCAGATCCACCGTAAACTGCAGCGACTCTCAGCCCAACTGCTACTCGGGAGACCTGGGTGAGTAAGCGCTCAGTGAACTTCCTCTGTCCTCAGTAGTCTGCAACGCAGCCAACAGAAAAGTGGTGCAGGGAGCGAGATCACATGGGTGTGTGTGTGTGTATGTTTGTGTGTGTGTTTGAGTGTGAGTAATAACGAAGTTATTCACTTGTGCTGTGGAAGATGAAAAACCTGCCCAGACAGTGCAGACTTAGGTGTGTCCAGACCTCTGGCCATATCTACAGGTTCAGTCCAAGGATGATTTTCTGCAGTAGTAGGGTTGTTGAGTTTATGACCAGGTGAGAGGCTCTGAAGGTAACTTAAAACAATTTTGATGCATAAAGCTGACTCATGACTATGTTAGTAATGGATACAGGACTATAGAGGGCTGCAGGAAGGAGACCCGAGCACAGGATTTTTTTTACACATATTTTTTTGCTTTTCAGACTAATATTTATTTTATGATTAAAGACATTTCCCCTCTAAACCTCTCTGATTCTTTGATAGAAAAAACTGTTTGAGGCTCAGTTTTTTGATATTTCAGAAACAAAAGAAAATATTAGAGAGAAGTCTTAGAAATTACCACAGACTTTCTTTGCAAAACTTAATTATTTTCCTCTTCCTTCTCCTGTTAATCATCTCACAACCCCTCCTTTTTATCCTGGGACTTTTTGGACTTTTCTCTAAATTGGAAACAACTGGATTAAACTATTGACTTGTATATGAACTACCGGGTCCGCCTCCAACAGCTACAACAGTAAAATGCTGCTTAAATAATATATGATAATATGTCAGTCAAGGGCAATTTTTCCTTCGAACCAGTACATTTATGTATGATACTTCGTTTACATTTTGCTGATGATATTTCAGTAATTATTATTATGTAAATTTTTTAATTCAGGAATTATGGGGTATATCTACTTTTCTCTCTGGTATTTCTGCCCCTTACTTAAGTGCATGATCTAAATGAGGCCACAGTCAGACACAGAGTGATAATGAATTTGTAATTTTTATTTTTTTTTTTTAAAGACCAGTAATCTCCTTGTCTCCCATTTCAGCCTCCAACATCAGTAGTCTGATGAGTCTGCAGACCCAAGGCTGCCTGGACTCATTCTTCTGCAACCAAACTGAATCGAGGACCCTTCTTACTGCCGGATACACCGTCACCAGGACCTGCTGCGCCACCGACCTCTGTAACGGGGCCTCGTCCATCCACTTCCCTCTCACTGCTGCTTTGGGCACCATTCTAATGGCTGTTTGGAGTAACTTCAGCCTTTAAAAACAGCAAATAAAGATCCCACTCAGACCTAGATCTTGTCTTTGTATTCAAGCATTAAAGAATTACAAAAAAAATGTTTGCCCTCTTTGCCAAACTTGTCAAATCATTTACACCCTCCTATGTTGCGATTCTCCTGTTGTTGTTGTCTCTATGCATTCACTACCACAAAAGAAACTTTTAGCCATAAGACACTTTTGACCGCATGTTTATAAATTAGGTGGACAAATAGTAAATGTTACACATACACAGACTAAGTGACTCTGCGTTTTATTTTCCTCTGGGCAGCAAATCTTTGTGTTGAGTGGAATACTTGTCGGAGACTTCCACAACACACTCGTGGGACACAAAACCTGATGAACCTCATTCCTGCACTGTGCTCATTGCCCATCTATTCTTAGTCAAGTCACCTACTGAGAAGGTAGCGATAATATTCCAGCTTAGACTGACTTATTCAGACCTTTCAGTAATTTTGATTCTTCTTTTTATAAATTTTTTTAAAAAGGGAAATTCATTGACCTTGTAACCCTGAGAAAAATGAATAACTTTTGCAAAGCAGTTGCTGTCCTGAGTGTCTTCATCGCAGCAGGTAAGTTCAGAACAACGTTTACCTTCTGAGGCATAAACAGACGGTACATAAAGATTTAGACTGTCTTCATATACAGTCTTTGGGTGAAAATGAGAACATAAAATAAACAAGGCCTAATTCTTTCTTCGTGAAGAAGCTAATGAAGGACTTATAGCTAAAACCAATCCCTTATACATATATATTACTGTTCCTACTGTTTTTGTGAGGTAGAATGTCTTCAATTCAAAATCTTTACTATATTAACATCTGTCTTTAAGACTGTGCTTTGTCTGACTTTAATACAAACTAAGTATGTCCGTGCTTAGCACCAGCCAACACTATATTTGGTAGACAAATGCAGGCAAAAGAACTTGCTGGTACTTTGATTTGACACAGGCTCATCACCAGCAACAAACAAAATGCCCAGGACAAAGTCTGGGGACAAACAAAGACAAAGGTTAATGGTTATGTTCACCGACTAAGTCCCAGGTGGTTTTACTGCACTGCAGCTTGATGACATTAAGACTGGTACAAGTGTTTTGTGCAGCACTAATTGCCAGAGGACGCTAGGACTGCTGTTCTGAATTGAAACCGATAATGAGACTAAAGCATCTTGTGTCTAAATGTAATATAATCCAGTGTGTGTCGGTAAACAATAGTTACCCGAGCATGGAGCTGTGGGGAACTACTCAGGTCAAAAGTGCCTTCGATGGAGCAGAACTATAACAGAAAAAGTCCTTTTTTGATATTTTGATGAACCTTTGAAAGTAACCCTTAGAACTCCACCCAGTGATTCATGTTCAATTATTAAAAGGTCATCGAAGCTCAGAGCCCGTATTTATCTCAAGTGATCACATGATTGATCATTACGGAGCATTACAAAAAATCTTTTATCAGGGATAATAGGGATGCCAAGCCAGGGCGATAATGGTTTTGGAAAGCTCAAAATAAAACAAGATTTTATAGGAAGTACCAATAAATTTCCTAGAACTGTTGAACTTGGCATTAGGCCCTTCCAAATTATTTTTCTGAGTGAGTTACTGTGAGGCTGAATTTGACTGTTTTCCGTCTGTCTTTTGTTTAAACAGCACAATGCTTGACCTGTCGCCAGTGTCCCGTTGGTATATTCGGGACATGCCTGTTTGGAAGTGACATCACATGTAATAATGCAACTGAGAGCTGTTATCGGGGAGAAGCACGTAAGGAAACCTTTACAACAGACAGACAGATATAGGGATATCAGTACCACACTGCAATACAATGAAGTGTATAGTAAAACCAAACGTGAGGAATTTTGCTTCAAGGCCAGTTTTGTCTCAGTGTCTCTCCAAATTATTACCATCACCATTAATCCATTTATACAACTAGGTACATAAGTATTTAGACAGTAACACAATTTTCATAATTTTACCTCTGTAAACCACCACAATGGATTTGACAAAGCCATCAAGTTGTGATTCAAATGTAGAATATCAACTTTAGTTCAAGGGGTTTAACAAAATTACTGCATTAACTGTTTAGGAATCACAGCCATTTTTATACATATTCTCTCATTTTCAGGGGTTTAAAAAATAATTGCAAAAACCAAAATAATCATAAATAGAAGGATCATTTTGGACCTTACTTTAGATGTTTTGCATGTTTTCTTTTTCAGAGTGAGGAAACATTTAATGTGAGTAGTTTCGTTCCTGATTTATGATGGATTATACACTGGCAAGAAAAAGTATGTGAACCCTCTGGAATTACTGGGTTTTCAGCATTAAATGGTCAAAAAAGGACAAGTTTAAACAAACACGATGGGCTTAAGCCAAGAACACAAAAACAATTCTAATCCTTCCTGCCTTTATTGACCACACCCATAAAAATTCACAGTGTTTGTGGAAAAAATAAGTGAACCCTCTGATTTAATAACTGGTTGAAGCTCCTTTTGCAGGAAAAAAACCTCAAACATGCTCTTTCAGTAGCTGTGGATCAGATTGGCACAACCTTCAGGGGGAATTCTGGACCATTCTAGCTCACAGAGCTGCTTCAGCTCAGACATATTCTCAGGGTGTCTGGTATGGGCAGTTTGCTGAGTCCATTCCACACTATTTTTTTAGGTCGACATCTAGGCTCTTGCCGGGCCACTCTCCTTGTTTGAAGTCATTCTGTAGCAGATTTACTGGTAGTGTATGTTTAGGGTCACTGTCCTGCTGCATCACCAAACTTCTACTGATCTTCAGCTGGCAGACGGCACACCCTGACATAATCTTGTAGGATACCTTGATAAACTTGGGACTTCATTTTCCCCTCGATGTGGCAAAGCTACCCAGGGCCCAGAGGCGGCGATGCAGCCCCAAATCATGACGCCCCCTCCACAGTGCTTCACCGTTGGGATGATTTTGAAAGTGTTTATGTTGGTATGCAGTGTCCTTTTTAGACCATACGTAGTGCTGCCAGCTCAACCTTTCATCAGGCCACAAAACATTATCCCAGTGGTGTTGTGGAGAGTCAGAGATACAGCGGCTTACTTTGTGGTGTAACTGCCATGAACACAAGCTCCATGCAGGCGGGCACCATGAACAGAGATGTTGACCAGCTCCGATGATTCCTTTAAATCTTTAGCTTTTATTCTTCCTCTCCTCTACGATCATTCTGTGTTTTGCCTCTGGAGTCATCTTAGCTGAGAGTAGCCACAGAACTAAGTCATCTCCTTTTATGGACAGTTTGTCTCACTGAGGACTGCTGAATATTTAAAGTCCCTGAAATGACTTTGTTACCCATTCCGGCTTCGTGCAAATCAACAATTCATGATCGTAAGACCCCTGAGATCTCTTTTTTTGTGAGGCATGGCTCATATCAGCAGATGCTTCTTGTCAATAGCAAACTCAAAATGTTTGCATGTTTTTGTAAGCTCTTACCCACAACTCCAATCTTGTTTCAGTGGTTGTACTCCAGGTATTCTAACTCTTGGCTCCGATTAGCTTTTGTTGGTTATCAGCCTCTGGGTTCACATACTTTTTTCCAGGCTTCAATGTGAATGTTTAGATAATGGATTCAATATGGACAAGAACAACACAATTATTTGTGTTTCATAAGATAAATTTATGCATAAATGCAGGTAAGTCCAAGCGGTTCACTTACTCCATCCTGCCAAGTTGTAGAATTTAGTAATACCTATAATATCCAATAAGAAAGTATTTTATCAGAATTATAAAGTATAGAACAGAAAAACAACCGAGGTTTTTGGTGAAACTGCTAATGCAGCAGCATGTTTCCAATGAAACCAAATGCTGGCTGCAGAAAAAAATGCCTTAAATTAAGCTCCTTTAATTTTCACATCCATTTTCTTTTATTCAAACCTTCTTCTATTTCCCATCCTCCCAGAGTTCAATGCTACGGGGACCCTCACCCTGCACATCCGCGGCTGCCTGGACTCAGACCTGTGTGGCAAGACACTGACTGGCAGCCTCCTGGGTGCTGGTTACAGCAGCAGTTTCCAGTGTTGTACCACAGATCTCTGTAACGGAGCCAATTCTGTCCAGATCTCTCTGACCGCTGCCTTGTGCGCTGCCATCTTGTGTGCTCTGTGGGGCACCTTGGAGTTGTAGTTCTACATCTTCAACTTGTTCCCACTGTTAGTGTGGATTTTTACTGTTTGTACCAGTTCAGTTAAGTAATAATCAGTATACATTTTACTTTGATTTCTTCTATCTACCCAGTATTGAAGAAATAATTTTGATGAAATCCATGAAATATCATTGAATAAATAATTTAGACCAGTTTTTCTGCATCTTGTCTTCATAAAGTACAGAATCAGGGTTTGGCTGGCACCAAGGACACTGAAGTCCTGTCTCCAATATTTTATCTTAAGTAACCTTAAGGGAATTTCACATTTTCTATTTATGTTTATTTTGTTCTAGTAAATTTATAATTAGAATATTCAAGTGTGACTACTTTTAGGCAGGCAAAATAAATAAGTAGATATATAAATAAAGGTTTCGGTGTTTTACCACCAAGTTCTGGCAGCATAGAGAGGACTTCTACTAGAAAGAGCTTTTAGAGCTTAATGTCAGGAAATAAAACTACATAATTTCATTTAAGGGTCCCCAATTTCCTTGGTTAAACTACATAATTCAGTATTAATTACAGGAAAAAGAGACAAAGTTGTGGGAATGTTATTGATAGTTAGATTTTGGTCAGTTGGGTTGAGTTTAGAAGAACATTTTGTTTTTCAGAGGAAACTCGCTAAAGATATGACTTAACAGCATACTGGAAAAATCAAATTGATTAAAGCATGATAGAGATTTTTTAAGAGGAGAAACTTCTGATGACCTTAGTATTTCTAAACTATTGGCCACGGCTCTGCAAACATGGACAATAACTCGTCTCAGAATCAAAATATAGCTCTTCAAAAATGGAGAACCCTCATAAAGCTCCAAAAAAGCATAAAATATTCAATAAATATGTCTAGCATAACAAATAAACAAATAATTAGCTTAACAATACTTAGATCAAGATATTCAAACTGCTCGATGCAGTATGTCGGCTTTTAGAAAATGGAATCATGCAGGTGTGTAACCACATATAAGATAACAGGGTTGATGACATTATCCTTGTGTTTTGGTGGATTATTTCCTTGTTATTCACAGAGACACACTAGGTTTGTTGATCAATCCTGTTTACCCGCCCTGCCTACAAAACATTTCAAAACCAAGGATGCCCTCTAGTGAATTGCAAACCGCAACAGCACAGTGCCGTGACAACACAGTCACACCATAGTCGCACCACAGTATGATGATGTAAATATTATGTAAATGTTCTGCTGGACAGCAACCGCAGCGCTGACCTGTGATCCACTTGCATCCGGGATTCAACCATTCAACTCTTTTAAAGTAGATTTAAAATGAGAGATAAAGTCAAAAATCAACTGCATTTAGACTTGATTATTAAAAGGATATGTGACTTAAAATTTAAAGTCAAAAAGCAAAAAAAAAAAAAAACAACAACTAATATTCACATTATACTGATTAATATTTTTTGCCTTATCTGATTACATGTTCTACCTTCTCAACCAAGTCAAATACCCACACAATAGTTAACTAAACTTCTCGAAAGATGCTCAGTATTCATGTATTTAAGTAATTTCTTTGGGTTTTTTTCTTTTGTTTTTTTTTTGTCTCACAGTAGAAAGTAAAATTTTTAGTCCCTTTTTGCATGACTGATTATGCTTGTACAGGTTAAATGCCATTTTAATGGTGAAATTCTTGAAATGATAATTCTCTTAATTTACCCCTTCAATTAAAATAAAATACCATTATCATCTATAGAATGATATAACAAACAAAAGAATACAATCAACAGCAGGTTTTGATCTGAGTGTACATAATAAAATGCTAAATAAGCAGCTGAAAAAAGTGGGATTAGAAAATGGAAAACAAAATGGAAACTAAAAGGCCTGATGATGGTGCTAGAGGACAGGTCAAAGGTCACCAAATCATGGGGTCTTCAACCTTTACTCTGAGATATATCCTGTTCTCAGGCCTTATAACCTGAAGGTATTATTCCAACTACACATTAATGCAGACTGAGTCACTCAATGCTATAAACTATTGGACATCCACTACAGACTATAGGTATTTTTTGTCTCATATATTGATCATTATCTGATGATGAATGTATATTTACAGTTTTATTGTTACACCTGACAAGGATGTAATCATTTTCATTTTTTTCATAGTGATAAAAAAAAAGAAAATCCCACGGACCCTCTGCAATTATGCCAACTGACATGTCATTCAACACAATGCTCCTTTTGGATGGAGAACCCAGGGGGACTTTTCTCATAACACTCTATTGATTTTCCAGATTTTTGGATTAGACAACGTAAGCAAACGAAAGCTCAATGACCCCCTCTGTTGGCCCCTTAATATACTGCATATATACTGCGTGTTCTATTTTACAGTCTCAAGTCATCTTATTGTGTTTGTGTGGGTTTTTTTTACATCTTCTGTTGCATTGATGCCAAAAGAATTTCCATTTGTGGGACAATCAAGATCTGAACTGAAGTGAACTCGAGTAAAACAACAAACCTAAAATGACTCCTTATGAAAAAGTGTCTCAATTAAAATCTTTTAGGCAGAAAGACCTCTATATACAGTAGTTATTTAATTTAATAAAACCAGTAGAATGTAAGTGTTACACCCAGTACACACAAAATTTTGCATATGTTACACTATCTCATTCTTTTGTGACATCCAATGAATTACAGTATATGTAGCACCAAAATGAGAAACTCTCGGATGTTGTTTTTCAGGCCCTACTGCACAATCCACATTACAATTATTGTACAATTTTAAAGTCCATCCCAGACAAACCTGCTATGCTATTTTTCTCTTAAGAATTATGAGCAACGGTTGTGGCTTATACCTCATATTTAACAAAAAAAAAAATCTCGAGCTGTCCATTTTCAGGACCATTAGAAAAGTTACACCCACTGTCCCATCTTGACAACACACATTATATTACCATGTTGAAGATGAATCGATTGATTAAATCACTGATTGGTGGGTTTGATTGTGCCAGAGGGACACTGGTTTGCAGTGTGGACACAAAATTTAACATTCACAGTAAAAAGAGCAAACATCATAGCATGTCAGACATACACAATAAACAGTACACAGTGTGGTATATTATGAAATTACAAGCATTTCACATAAGTGACTGAGCGCGAAGTGCAAAGAGGAAATGCACCACAAAATAATACAAATTACTTACAATAATGCAGGAATAGCTATAGTGATGCTGTGTGTGGGAAGAGCCTCAGGTACAAAGCTAATATTGGCAAGCGTGGGAAGCTGATATACCAAACATTAAAAGGTTTCTGTTCCTCAACCTTTCTGATTACAGTCATAACCTTTTCCACCACTGAGAGGTATCGCCCAAAAAATCAAGATGAGTGTGAGAGATACTGAAAGTTACACAGGCACAAACCTGGGAGAAATGTAAGTTTTTCGCCTATTTTCTGGCACAAAAAATTAAATATAAGACCTGTAGGACCTTTAATCTGCAAAACATTTAGGATTCATGGCCACAAGTATGAACCAAATCTGTGTTGCGTTAATGAGTGAAATCCTAAAATGCTCTGCCCAGATAACCACTGCAGCCCTAAATAAAAGACCCCAGTGAGGCACTACTGTCACTGTGGGACGTTGTATGTTGCTGTTTTAAATATTGTTGGTACATGCGTTGTTCATCTGAAAGGTACGTCTGTGAAAGTGAATTTCCCCACCAGTGACAATAAAGTATAAATACTAAATAGGACTTCCAAGAATGGTGCATTTTAAAAGGTTAAACATATTCTAAAACATATGTTTTACATGATAAAACCTGCCGGGGACATGAACCTGAGTATCAATTCTCAAGAATGGACACAAAACAAGAACACCAATGATGTCAGGGAGTGAAAGGAGAAACTGCCTGCAGAATATAATGCAAACCAACACAACAACAGAAAATCATCAGGTTTGAATGACCAAGTGTTGGAGGAAGTACTCGGATCCTCTACTTATGTAAATGTACTGAAGATATCAAAAGTAAAAGTGAAAGCAAAAGTAAAAATATTTGTTCTGGAGGCAAATTGTCCCTGTGATTGAGATATTAATATAGAAAATTTCAATTAGTTATTAATGCTGATGCAGCAATAGATGAGCAGCATTTTACAGAAGTAACAGGTCAAGGTGGAGCTAGTTTTTTACAAATTTACATATATTTGAGTCCAGTGGTTCCTAACAAAGGGGTTGAGCTCCTCAAGGAGTCAAAGGGTAAAAGTGTTGTGGCTCTTGAGAGTATTAACAGGTGAGGAAAGAAGAAAAAAGTAAGTTATAATTCACAAATCTTTGTTCATATAATGCACCTTTCGCTGATCTTTTGTGTTTTTTGTGAAATGCTGGATAATTTTACCTTGTGGGAGGTTTGGGGCAAAAAATGTCTCTGTGGAATTCAAAGGCATCTGAAACGTGACAGAGGACCTGAGGTGGACTAGAAGTATAAAGTAGCAAAAAAAAAAAACTTGGAAATACTCAGGTGAAGAACAACTACTTCAAATCTGTGCTCAAGTACAGTACTTAAATAAATGTACATTTCACTAAAGCTGCATGATAAGTTGATTAATTGATCAGTCAACTGAGAGAAAATTAGTGACCAGCACTTTCCTTAATCAAATAATACTTTCAATAATTTTTAAGCAAAAATGACAAATATTTTTTATTTCTAGCTTCTCACATGTGAGGATTTGATGCTTTTTCTTCACCGCATATATAGTAAACTGAATATAATTGGGTTTTTTTTGCTATAAAATCAACACATAAAGACATCACATTGGACTTTGGGAAACTGGAACAGGCCTTTCTCAACACCTACTGTAATTTTGACTAATAATTAAAATAACCGCTAGTTGCAGTCCAGCCTTGCACCGCCTGTGACTCTGTGCATTTTTGTTCAGAAATCAACATGCATTAGTTTTTGTCTTGATAACGTTGAGGATTAATGTAATATGGATATGGGAGTCAATGTATTCTTACTTTATTATTATTATTATTATTGTTATTATTATTGTTGTTGTTGTCGTGTTTGTTATTATTATTTTAGTCCAATCGGTCACATTTTATTATATTTCACTTTATATGCAAAAGTTTGAACACGTATATTTAAAAACACATTTTGAAATCAGTTTTTCCACGTCAGATTCATAAGAGTATGAATAAAATAAAAAAACAAAAACAAGAACAGTATAAAAGAAGTAATCTGATAGGGGGAAGAAGAGAGGCCTGCAAATATCACCGGAGTTTACAGAGTCGTAACTGTTGTCCGTCGTACGTGTTAAAGTCAGACCACCACCTCACATCCTGCAGGTTTTCAGGCCACGTTCGGCTCCGTTTGCCCGGATTTCTTAAGTCAGGTTTCCCTTTAGAAACCCCTGTCCCCGAAAAACCGAACACGACCCCACGGCTCCGCTCTCCTCCTCCTCCTCTTCCTCCTCCTCCTCCTCCTCCTCCTCCTCTCCGACTCCATGCGCCCCGTCGCTCCTTCCGCCCCGCGGCCTCGGACGTCACCGCGCGTCGCCCCGACCCGGGGCCGCCTCGCTCCGTAACCAGGAAATGGAGGCTCCGCTGCGCCGGAGGCGGCGGAGCGAGCGCAGCTAGAGGCGGCGGACGACTGGGAGGAGAAAACCAGCGACCGGCGGGCAGCATCAGGAGGCGACCTCGACGCGGACTCCGAGAATAAAGAAAAACCCAAACCGAGGAAAAAAGGTGTCGTTTTCGTGGCGCTTTGAAAAAGCCCGAGTTTCGCCCGGTTTCGTACTCGGTCGTTCCGTTTGTTTGCTTTGCGGCGACCGCGCCGCTTTTTTTGCGGGGAAATCTTTCTCGTCGTTCGCTCGGCGGGACTCCGGCAGCGGAAGACGGGCTTGGCTGCAGCGGGTTTCGGATACTTTAGCTTCTCCTTTGACTCTTGAGCTCGACCCGGCTTCGTTTTATTTCATCTTATTTTATTCTGCTAACCCCGCTCGTTCTCCTCTTTGTTTTCAGGAGAAGGAAAACCAAAAATAAAAAAAACCCGACGCCGGTGTCCAACTTCAGCGGGTGAAAGATGAGCGACGCGACTCAGCCCAAAGTGGAACTTTTTGTGAAGGTAGGCGACTGGACGATGACAGGAAAAGAACAGAAAAACGGCCAGAAAGTCACGCAAGGAACTGCGACACTATGTCTTTTATGCTTATATCATTTCCCCCCCCCCCTCCATCGTTGTTATCATTATTTACTGATATCACTAGTTGATAACGTGTCTCTGCGACACCGGTCGACGGCAGCCGGGAGGAAATAAATAAACATCCGAGCAAACGTCTCTAATGTCACCTTGTGCGACCCGAATCGGGCCCGAGAGTCTGGCTCTCAGACCAGACCAGACCAGACCAGACCACCTGCGCCGACTCACCTGGCTTATAAACAACCGCAGGACTAATCTAATTAAATACACATTAAGATAACGGGCGACCGACCTTAATCTATATTAAGTAATGTTGGCCGGGCAGG
Organism: Istiophorus platypterus; assembly: GCA_016859345.1. NCBI lineage: Eukaryota > Metazoa > Chordata > Actinopteri > Istiophoriformes > Istiophoridae > Istiophorus > Istiophorus platypterus. The sequence continues at coordinate 16,265,152 of CM029127.1, read as the reverse complement.
ATAAGCCCGTTTAGTTCGAGCCAAAAACATGCCCTCCTGCATCCAACATGTCTCCCTCTGCCTCCCCTCATGGTCTTACACAAGTTTCAATAATGATTCCTCTGTGTGAAAATGTGAACCAGCCTTTTCTGGCTTGTTTTTTCTCTTTTTTTCTTTTTTTTTTTTCTATACAGGGCTGAAAGATGCTGTTGTAACTTCTCTAAATCCTGGTTTCTGGTCAGCCTACTAACGCTTCTAACCATTTGTTATAAGAATATCTGAGCCACGGTTTCACGTGGGCCGCGGTTAAAAAAAAAAAGTAAGCAGCTTTCCCGTTTACTGGGTCTGTCCTCACGTTATTTTGTGCCTTATAGGTCGCAGGGACACAACCATGAGGGGGGAGAGGATGATTTAACGTGAATATGGCGTCACATGGCCACACAAAGCAAATTTTCAAGCTGTATGGTCATTTCCTGAGTGGCCTGCGATCTCTGCTTGAATGCAAGGATGTCTTAATGTCTCTTCTAAGGCTTCAGCTAACAGTTATTTTTTTACGGATTAATCCTCTGACTATCTTCCCTATTAATCGATTAATTGTTTCTTCCATGAAATGACCAGAAAACAGCAGTGTGTGTGTGTGTGTGAATGCATTTTCCAGATGTGAGGATTTTTCTTTTCTTATACAAGATGTGTTTTGACGTGTTGGTCGGACAAAACAAGTGATTTTAGGACATCACATTAGCCTGTGGGAGACCATAATGGGCATTTTTACTGTTTCTTCTGGCATTTTATGGAATGATTAATCAAATAATCCAAACTGATGGATAATTAAATTAATAAGTAGCTGCAGCCCCACTGGGCAAATACATGAAAAATTAAGATAATAAATGTTGTACTTGGTACATTTTCAGCTCTTTTTTCTCTGTTTGCTTCCCAGGCGGGGAGCGATGGCCAGAGCATCGGCAACTGTCCCTTTTCCCAGCGTCTCTTCATGGTGCTCTGGCTGAAAGGAGTCACCTTCGACGTCACCACCGTGGATATGAAGAGGTGAAAACCTACATCTTTCTCGTGTGTGTGCTGTTATTGCTGTTCCTCCTCTGGCAGTGCTGGGGGGTTTCACAACAGAGGAATGTCCACCTACTGTTTTGATGCAGTACAGGAGCTGGGGCAATTTCATTCATTCATTTATCAGGTGTTAAAAGATATAAAGCCACGCTGGCATTGATTTTAGTGAAAACCAGGAACATTTAACCGCAAATGAGTAATTTCCTGTGGTTTGATATTTTTATCTACTTTTATTTATTCGATTAATTTTCCTTTCCTTCCTCCTTTATTTCATTATAGTCTTTCATTATACTCCGGCTGCTTAACCCTGTATCTTGACCCTGTATCTTTTTTCTTGACCCCGATCTCTCTTACACTCCCTCTCCTTCCCCGGTTTCCTTTTCCGTCCCTGTCTTTAGGAAGCCAGACATCTTGAAGGACCTTGCTCCTGGTGCTCAGCCTCCCTTCCTGTTGTATGGCAGCGAGGTGAAAACTGACACCAACAAAATTGAGGAGTTCCTGGAGGAAAATCTCTGCCCTCCAAAGTAAACTATTTTTGACTTTCTTGTTTTGAGAGCTTACACAGTTAAATTAAACAAAAACTATTCTGGTAATTTTTTTTGTCAAGCAAAAATATAAAACATTTTCTAATTTAAGCTTCTCAAATGTGAGGATTTGCTGATTCTTCTCCTTATGTGGTGGTAGACTGAATATGTTTGGACACTATTGGACAGAGCAGAGTATTTGAAGATGTTTTTACATGTATATTTTCTAATCATTTTCTGACATTTTGTAGACAAATGAAAGATGTAGCACCTGCACCTTGACTCCAAGCCACAAAAGTAATTCAAAAACACAATTCAGTCCAAAATGAACCAACTTGGATCAAAATGTTGTGTTTTTGAATAAATTCTGGGGCTTTGAGTCAGTGTGCAAGTGTTACTTTTGTCACTGATGCTGTGTTTTAAATACTTCATACGTATGATGGAGGTGTAATTACACCACCTCACAAACAGACTAAACTGTCGACTCATTGAGAAAATACTTTTCATTTTGATCATTAATGAAAATAAAATAGGTTGTGGCCATAGTTTTTTTGCTTGCCACCAATTTCGGCTTCTCACAGTTTTCGTGTCGTCCTGTAGGATTGGTCCATGCTCCTCTTGGTCGGAGTCTTTTGCAAAGTTCACACATTTCATTCATGTGAATTTTATGTGATTGTCATATGTGAATAGTTATACATCTCTCTGTTGTTTAGGTATCCCCGTCTGGCTGCTCGTAACCCAGAGTCCAACACAGCAGGCATGGATGTCTTCTCCAAATTTTCCGCTTACGTCAAGAACTCAAACCCTCAGACCAATGAAAGTACGTGAGGCATAATCTCTCTTACATAGAATTAAATCTGAATCTTTATAATAAAGAAAAATTTGCTCTTTGTGTGTCTCTGTGTTGGATGATCTCACTGAAAAAGTCACTTCGCTCAGGTGAAAGTTGTGTGTTTATTTAAACTGCATTGTTATTTCCATAAAATTATTTTAGCTTTTTAAACCAAAGAAAAAAGGGTAGAAAAATCTTTCTCGCTCTCTCCTTTTTGGTGAAATAAACTGTTCCTTTCGCTTTGATTGCATGCTGCACTTTAATATTTCCCGTTTATGCACGTGCGCTCAGATCTAGAGAAAGGCCTGCTGAAGGCTCTGAAGAAGCTTGATGACTACCTCGGCTCCCCACTTCCTGATGAGATCGATGAGAATAGCACCGATGAGGTCACTTCCTCTTCCCGCCCCTTCCTTGACGGCCAAGAGCTTACCCTGGCCGACTGCAACTTGCTTCCTAAGCTCCACATCGTGAAGGTAATCTTCTGTTTTAAGCTCTGCAGCACAAGATCGGGGCCTGGGATGAATAGATTATAAGGTTGAGTTCATGGTTTTTTTTTAGTCTGAAACTGCAAGCTTGTGATGTGGCAATTGTGTCTCTCAAACGCTTTTTTTTTGTCGTGCCTCCCCCTCCCTCCAGGTGGTGTGTTTGAAATACCGAAAATTCAGCATACCTGAGCATCTAACAAACCTCTGGAGGTACCTGAACGCTGCGTACGCCCGGGAGGAGTTTGCCTCCACCTGCCCGATTGATGAAGAGATCCACATCGCCTACTCCTCGGTAGCCAAAGCTCTCAAGTAGGAGGACGGCAGGATGTACAAGTCATGGATACACCAGCAGAGCAACACACAAATGCACAAAAACAAACAAACAGACACACACATACACACACGTACACACCAAGTATCTGTTTCTGACTGATTGGGAGCACTGCAAGAGGCTTTTTTTTACATCTGTATAGTCGTCTCTTGTAGCTATAAAATTATATACCCCCTTAAAGTTGGATTGCGCTGATAACGGTTTATTTTACTCCTGCAGTAGGTTTGTATTTTTAGTTTTTTGTATTTTTTTTTTTTTCAAGATTAAAGGTGGCGTTACTGTCAGAAAGGGATGTTGTTGCTATCAGTAGGGAAACAAGGGAGCACCGGAGTCAGATAAGCCGATGTAGTAACAAACCTATGCACTCACACACACACACACACACACAAAAAAAGGTTAAATCATGATCAAATTTATCTAGCTGACGAGCTTTTTGACTGCCCACATATCATCTGAGATCTCCTGGGTAACTTCTTGTGACTCGCTGATCGTTTTGCTCGCAGACACACACTTACAACACACCTTTACACACTTAAAACTACAGCCTTGCTTTTGTACAGTTTCCCCAGCAGTAGATGCACACTGTAAAGTTGGAAATGTTTCTCGTTCCCTTCTTGATGACAGTGGCTAGAGTATAGTCTTTCTTTTTCTTTCTTTTTTTGCGAAGGGGAGAAATATACAGACACGAAGCTGCCTACGAGATCAAACTTTTACTAGAACCTTGCAACCTTCACACAAGCTGACTCAACTCTTGTTTTCAGTCTTAGTAGAGAGGATTTTTTTTTTTTTTTCAATGTGATAAACATGCATACAAGCACCAGCTTACCTTGCCAAAGTGTCTTTTTTGGTTTGTCTGTAAGCACAGATGCTTCCCCTTGAGTTTATTATTTCATTAATGAGGGAACAAGGCCTTCTACATTTAGGGATTACAGGATATATTTTTGTTAAAGCCAATTTTAAAAAAAAATATCTAAATGCTTTTTACTCTTCATGGCACACCTCAGAGAGGAAGGGGGTGCAGGCCGGGCCTCGCATTAAGAAGGCAGAGCTGAAAACGGTTACAGAGACAGGAAACTGTTTCAATAGACTTGGGCTTCCTCTTTCTGTGCCCCTGCAGCAGGCTTGAAGGATTATTTTAGGTTACCAAGTTTGTTTGTGATCCGCTGTAAGGGCCTCTTGCCAACAGTTGATTTTGTTCTACCCGTCATTTATGAATGGATCTTTTTTGGCGCATATTGACGAAGTAGATCCTGTTGTTAGTGTATTGCAGTGGCCGTCGAGGCTGTTTAACTGCTGAAGTGTGATGGTGAAAGCACTCGTCCTACCTCCTGCGGCGGCTCAAGGCATGAGGCCCGTGTGTCGCGTGATTCTGACAAGGGGGAAAAAAAACAGTTGGGAGTTTAATGTAAACATACATGCACAATGTTTAACATGGAAAAAAAGCATTGGTAGCTTTATATTGTAGGCTGCTATTAATTACAAGATGAGGCTGGCATTATTCTGCGTACTTCTTATTGTCAGTAAATCCTATAAAAAGACCAAAACAAACAATGTGTCTTTGTTTCTCTCCCTGTATTTTCAGCGAAACACACTTTTGTATAGTAAAGCCTCCGCACATAATATAAAAATAAAATCTAAAATACAGGTAATGTAAAATATACTTTTAATTGATATCCGAGCATAACCTGATATTCATCCACTGAGTTATCCTCTAGTCCACGACATTCACATTTGTGTTTTGTTTTTTGTTGGGGTTTTTTGAGTGAAATTTTTTGACAACTATTGGATCAGTTGGCGTGAACTTTTGTTCAGACTATCATGTTCCTCTCTGGTTGCATCATAATAACCAAGGAGATCCTCTGACTTTTCATCCAATGCCATCATCAGGCCAAAATTTGAATTTTGTGAAATATTTTGGTTCATGACCAGACAGCTCCAAAACCGCTAATTTTTTTTGTTAGTATTCTTTTCATGGGATTTGCTGACAATAAAAAAAGTTAGTATTTCACTGTCATATGTTGCTGGTTGGATTAACCTGCTCTTTGAAGCTTGCTAGTCTCAAATTCCTGTAAAAGTGACTTGAAACTTATTCGCTGGAAAGAACTGGACCTAACAATAACACACATTATTCAACTGTAGTAGCAGCTTGTGTCAAGGATTTTTTTAAATGCAAGGCACCATGCAAATTAACAATCAATGAGGCTGTTTTTGCAATAACGACTTTCCTTTTTCACAGTAGGTAGTAGCATATATGTGTTTGTTTTCAGCCTGTTCAGGTTTTAGTCCTCTAACATCAGGGTGAAGCTCATACAAATAATTAAACCTAAGTGCAATTTAAACTGATTATACAGACAATCTTGTGCACAGGCTCGGATTATATTAGGCGTCTGGGCACGAACATGGTAGGTTATTATTTCTGCAAAAGTTTAACCCCTTCCTTGTTGAACTGCTAGGTGTAATGCAAGTATTGATGAAAGAGAGGACATGTTTTAATTGACTGAAGTATCATTTTAAATGGACAAATTTTTAAAGGGACCGTGTCTGAATAATTTTAATGCTGATGTATTTTAGAATTTCTTCTCACAGAGATGAAGTTTCTTCACTTTCACTGTAGGATTCCATAAAATTGCGGGGACCAATTACTTTTTACATTCATTTAAAGCGTTAGTTTCATTAGTTTGTTTTTCACTTCACTGTTAACTCTTAACTCTCGTTTTGTTTTTTTTTTAATTTTCATGTCATATTTTCTTTGTTATGGGACCTATATTGTTCTCTTCACTTTGTTTCCTACCGCTATGCATTTCCATCCATATACATTTCCCTTTTGTCCTTTATTTCAAGCTGTTTGCCTTGTAGTGTAAAGCAGCTGCACTTAAGTCCACAGGAACAAAACCATGGTGTGGACATTAAATTGGTAGATTTCAATCAATAATGAAGACCGTCAAACTAATAGCACATCAGAAATGTATTTTATACTTTAAGGCTCTTACAAAGACACATTTATTAATGACGCAATAAAAATATCTCAATAACAAATCAAACATTGACAGGTGTGTTTTTATTCTTCAGTCTTTATGGAGGGTAATAATTTTAAGGTCAAGAAATGAGTGTCAAAAAATGTGAAAACAACATTATTTCTAGTTGAATAAAAGCAGCACATCAGAATCTGAGACTGCAACATCTATAAACATGTTGTCAAGTGCAGTAACTTTAAAACTGGATTCAATAGCAAATACATATTTAAAAAAAAAAAAAAAGGGCACAAATGAGACACATAATACTGAGAGGGCATCTCAGTGGTCTGTAATGGTTAAAATGTTATTAGAATCACTATGGTATTAACACTGATATACTGATAGAAGGACATGGGCAGAGAGGAGTAACTACCAAGCAGTGAAGCTGAGAAAAAAAAGTTTTCAGTCTGGAGGTCAGACATAAACACAAATAAAGGTTGTGATGCTTTTGTTTGGTTGTTTTACCCCTTCAGATAATCTTCATGTAAAACTCAGAGAAACTACAGCATGTTCCCACAAACTCTGCTCTCTCAGCTTTCCTATCTATTTTCACTGGTTTGCGTAGGAAAATTACCTTCATTTGATTATTAGCTTAGGAGTCAAGTGTTTCCGTGTTTGGTTTCTATCCGCCCAAGTACTGTTGATTTAATTTGTATTTAAATCTATATAAAACACAAAATTTAAAGTTCAATAGATTTAAGTATGTGATTAAAAGGTAGGTTTACCACCAACAACATACAGTCCAATTCACTAGAGATAAAAACACAAGATGACAGCCACTGAGACCTGCTAAGCTAGATACTTTCAACAGGAATTAATCATGAATTTATTTAGCTGCATGTTAATTATGTGGGATAACAAACTGTAAAACCAAAATGCGAGTCCATCTGTATTTACTGATAACAACTAAACATAGCTTTTGTTTTAGCTGAGGCTTTTATGGGATACAACCCTCTTAACTCAAGCCTCCTTTTTGTTTTTCAGATGGTGCAGTAAATGTGGAAAGGCTCAGATTACAGGGCCGGACTGCAAGAAAGTACAGATACTGCGTTTGGGTTTTTAGGATCCGTTTTGTAGTTACTGCCACTTAGGAAAGCTGTTTTTAACATAAATTACATACTTCTAAGGCTTTATATCAGAATGTCAGAAAGTCAGACACAGGTTATAGATTTGTTTTGACCAAATAGTTTCTGCATTTGCCTTTGTTAGGCTGTGCTTTAAATAGCATATCATATATCATATATATATGTTGTTCCTTCATTTTATTACAATCAGTCTGCAGGCCACTTACGGACTTTATTTTAGTAAATTACGTGGTAAGCATTGTCACAATCTTTCATTTCTAAATTTACCAATGATCCTCGTCGACATGGGGGTCAGATGTATGGAGGGCCGACAAAATTAAAACATTACCAAAAATCTCTCCCGGGTCATTCGCTGCATCCTCTACAGCTGTTGTTAACCATGACCCCCCCCCCCCCCCCCCCACAGTCTCAGGTCAGCAACAGAGAGAGAGCAGGCAGCAGGCAGAGAGCTGCTCCTCCCCACCTGAGGGCAGCAACAGACACAGCCCCGTTACACAGGTCAGTGTCGCAGCAGACGTTGGTGTAGTTGAAGTAGAGGCCTGTGGCATATTTCTGCCCGCTCAGCCCACACTGGTTGGGGATGGCACAGCTCTTCTCGTACATGGTCACTTGTAGAGAGCCTACGAGGAGGAGGAGGAGGAGGAGGAGGAGGAGGAGGAAGGAGGAGAAACATTTCGTTGTGATGCATGCGGTGACGGGCAGATGAATGAATACCACAAAAATATGAATATTTTCTCGTGGGAGACATTACACACCTATAAACTACAATTGGGATTGTTTTGAGTTTCACCACTGGTCGTTACAGTGGCTGGAAAAGTGTTGCTTTTGGCAGAAACTTGAACTGATGTTCACATTAACTGAACTTAAACAAAATCTTTTTAAATTGGTTAATCCATATTAGCGATATCTTTGACCAGATTGCCTTAATTTACCTAATTATATCATATCAGAGGAGTTATTTTAATAAAATGCTATGATGTACTGAAAAAAACCCCATTGAACAACAATAAATACTCCTAGGTCATGTTGTCTCTACTGGTTTTTTGATCATACTTTGGTATTAAAAAGATCTGAAAGAGGCTTCAGTTAAACTTGGTGAACCCTGCAGAAACTTTGCAAGTAAAACTATGGAAGCATAGAACTACCATTATGTTTAGACTTTTAAAAGCCTTGAATACTTAAATAAATCACCACTGAATAATTCATTTTTAAATATAATATCATGGAATTTACCATTTACCATGCAACTTATAGTATATTTGACCGTGAAACCCTGTTTCTGGATTTATTTGCTTAAATTCTTCGTTTTTCCAGCGGGAAAGTTTAAGTTTTGGAATTAGAAACCTGTTTCAAACATCATTTCAGCTTTAAAGATTCATTTAGAAAATTCAGTTACATATTGCCCCATATACCAGATAATAGTAATGATGACAAATGAAACCATTAGAGGAATGAGTACATTTTGGCATCTTTTCATCTCAGTTGTTCACTCAGGTGAAGGCCACTGATTTCAAGGTTGGGTGTTGGAGGAACAAGGTGGCAAGACCAGGAAAGTTCACGCTGTTGAAAGTGTTAACACCACAAGTAGGTGCTCACACAAATCAAAAAACCTCACGTAACCTTACTTTAGCTGTGAATACTATTGCTTTTCTTCACTCCTCATCTTACAAGATGCTCGCATTTAGAAATGTCCTGAGCGTTCAAGGGACAAGGGTGCTAATGGAAAAGGGGCTTTGACCTCTGGTGAGACTGAGTGAGCGTTTTGCTCCATCCATGGAGCCGGGAGGGTTATTTTTAGAGATAATTTGATGGCATCACAGGCTTTACTGAGCTGAAAACCAGCCTGATGAGAAACGGTTCCGAGATGCTGAGTCGCTCTTTTTTCCTCGTTTTGTTTTCCCACTTGTAGAGTCAAGAAAATGATCAAACCTATGAGACGGCTCTGCTAAAACAATCACATACTGCATTTGAGGGTTTTTTTCTATTAGTATTCTGAGAAGCAACAATCAGACACTATACCATGCAGTCTTTATGTATTTATATGTTTTACTGAATTATCTGGATAACTTTGGTACTTTTACCAAAGTTATCCAGATATTTTTTTCTGGGTTTTTTTTCTCCGGAAACTTATTCAGAAAACTAAATAAACCTGCTTCTCAGGCCCAAATAAAACAATGACAGTGATTGTTGAAGGATGACGTCCATCATTAAACTGAGATTATGTGAAGTTATTAACGTTTTGAAAAGGAAATAATATTATATTCCTCTTACGAGATCTTTTCAAAGATTTTGCTGCTATAGTTGTACTAGGTGTGGTATGTCCAGAAGTTTAAGGTGGCTAAAATTGGCAAAGTTTAGAAAACCCAAGGTAAGTAAAGCGTTAATTATTAATTGCTTTGTATTTTTATCTGTGGGTGGGTTTTCGTCCACCTGTTTTTATACACGTTTGCAATTGTGCATATAAAAATTGAGTGAAAACGCTGGATCTTTGAAGAAATCTAAAGAATGGGCAAAAAAATATTTCAAAAAAGTTTCTACGCTTCGCTCAGGTGAAAAGGAAGATGTATCGATATAAGAAAAAATAAATGCAACAAAGAGCAATGGAAAACGACTGGAAAACAGGCGACACTTGCTTCATATCTCATCAAACCAACTCCTAATGTTTGCATAATGGTATCAGATGACGCGCATTAATTTGCTTTTTCATTGGTCATTTTCTTAAAAAAACTGTCAAAATTTTTGCTGGATTTAGATCATTACCCACGTAGTGTTAATGCTGTGCTACATTTTAACGTATCAGAGATAAAAAAAAATAATTATGAAAGATGAACACCATGTTTACTGAAATGTTTGCAACATGTTGACATGTAATGTAATGGTAACAAAAGCAAGACAGTTATAAAGCCAGAAATTAATATCAATTACACCTAAATATCTACTTTACGTTTGCCAACAGTAGCTAATATTAGCCACAACGAGCTGCTGGTCATATCAGACCAGGTACGATTGTTGCAGAAAAACCCCTGGTTGTGTTGATTTCAGGTGTTGTGCAATTTATTGATGATGAATTCAACTTTCAATTTGTAAGAGGAAGAATGTGTTATTTCTCATTTTAAAAGCTCTTGCTTTAAGAGCACTTGGCCTGTACTGGTTGAACAGCATAGGAACTGTAGTTACAACAAGGATTACGGTTTCCATACAGTTCTATGGACACTTATACTAAAGATAGAAGTCAGCATTTTCATCTCATAGCCATTATTTCTCTTCAAATCCAGTTGGCTGCAGAACAAAACAAAAACGTCTTCACACACACATACTGTGCATTTCTTGAATCTGTTCCCAGACAATGTTCTGCACAATGAGTCTCTGTCTGCCAATTTGTGACCATCATGTCCTTGATTCTCAGAAAATAATCTCATCTGCAGACACAGAAATAAACTAACACACACACACACACACACACACACACACACAGAGATCTGGATTTTTACCCCGTTGTCCTATTGCAGTACTTGACAGGCAGCGCTGCCCAGCCGGACACTCCAGGGGAAACCTGAAGCAGTCCAGAGGAGAGATGGCGGGGAACAGACAGGTGTAACAGCGCAGACAGGCTGAGGGAACCAATGGGAAAATATTAAATGACTCATTGTGGGCAAAGTTTGATTGATCCTGGATTCTTTGGGCAGATACCAACTACACTTTTCTCCAAATTAAACACATAACATTATATGGATCCTTTGATTTTGCTCTTAAAGAAGATTCGTTGCACATTTTGAACTTGTCTGTGCTCCCTGGTGGACAAACTGTGTGACAGTGACTTTTTCAGACATAATCTTTAAATTTCTGTACTTCACTTTCCTAATGATGTATAAATTCAAATATATACCTGAACTGATCTATGTGTCATTAGCTAATATCAATGATATAAAATTTATCAATCAGACTGTAACTGAGACATCGACAGACATTCTGCAAACAGGTCAGGGATCTATAAGGAATCTATGAGGAATCATGCTAGTTTGATTGATACAGTAAAAAAACCAAAAAACAAAACCCTGTAGTAAAATAGGTATTTAAATCATAAAAATAAACAGGTAACACTTTAAAAGGATAGTCTCAAGTCTGTGCTAAAACAATAGCCAGGTGCCCATATGAACACGGAAACGCTTTCTGATTCTGTAAACATTCCTCCTGTTCACACTGGCTGGTGGGAGATGCTTTCCCGACCAGCTTCCAGTGGTACAGTCCTCATTTTGTGCATAAAAGTTAATCCAAAGTTTATCTGAATCTAATACAAGTAAATCAAATAAATGGTCATTACATCTTTTTGTGTTTCCCCAGGCGGCATTTCTGTGATGAGCTGCTTCGGACAGACCATAACACGAAGAGGAAATTTTATTTTAAAATGATATTAACTCTGAGACACTCTGCTTCTTTTGTCGCTGGATGCCCAGAAGCCTCATATTAAATTTTGTTCTGGACAGAACGCGGACTGAGAATTTTGTCCCCCGTCACTTACACAGTAAGGTCGTTGGGATGTGATCTCTTAATGTCCAGTATGTACAGTAAGAATGTGTAAAGCAAGGAAAAAATCGTTTCAGTGTTCATACAAGGTACCTGACCGGTCCCGTAAGAAACGAAAAAATGGGAATCTGTCCTCTGAGAAAAGGCTGAATTAGATATGGTGTTACAAAGGTGTTTCTGAAAAGGCAATATTCAATAAATCAGCCGTTCATTTAAAGGTCTTTCTTAATAGTTTCACTCATTAAACGTACCTGCCAGGGGAAGACAACACAGGAATACAATCAGAAGCTGTAAACGAGGCATGATGCTTCCAGTAAGAAGTCTCCAAAGGTAAATCTTCAAGCTGGGGTGGCACCACAACACAAAAATCCCCTCCTGGGACGTTACAAGCCTCTCATTGAACTAACTGCTACAGTTGATCTGCTACGTGTCCCGGCTCCTTCCTAAATTAAATTTCTCTTCATCCCTGAAGTCCAAACCCACACTCTCTGTCTCTTGCTGACTTTTGGCCTACATTTTAGTGTGAAACTGATAAAGTGGGCACCTCCTCAGATGCAGTTTGTGTTATTGGATCCCAGAATTTTCTTTTCTGTCAATCTTGGATTTTCTCTTTTGTCGTAGGCCGGATTTGAATGGCCATGTCACCTGGGCAATCGGTGTCCCCTCCCTTAAACTTAAAATTACATTTGCAAGGGTAATAATGATCAGCTGACATGGACAAAGGCAACCTAAAAATGCAGGGTATGGCATGTTTCTTTATGTCAAGCGCAGTGTCTATTGACAACAACAGTGTCTTAATCAAATTTACTTAGTATAAGTACTTAGTTTAATAAAGCAAGCTACTTTATACTTTGGTATTTAAAGGAAGTAGTGACTATGTACATTTACTCAAGTACCATACTGAAGTACAATTTTGACCTCTAATTTACTTGTCACCCTCCTTGTCAGCAGTTTCAACAAAGTAGATTCGATTCAAAAGCACTGGCGTGGTTTTTATTTAATTAACTGTGTGATCCCGGAAGAGGTAAAATTATCCAGCGTTTCACTAAACACAGCAACAAACAAATTAGTGTATCAGAAATTTTATGTCTGCTGTGACACTTATTATTCATCAAAGCACCTAACTCAACTTTTGTCTTTCTGTGAGTTTGACTCAGCATCTGCAGATTGTCCCAATCGTACAGAGATCAAAGGTCACATGGCAACGAGTCAATTAGCACTAAAACTTAGCAGAGCATTTATATCCTTTTGTAGGTATAAAAGCTCTCAGAGAGACAAAAAAGTTCCATAATATGATGATGATAATATGATTTGCAGCTGCAGGGACAACAAACTGCCTGGTGATTCCTTTTAATTCTGAACGCCAGGCTGTACATTCCATAGATAATATAACTACAGTCGAACAGGTGAATAGTATCATGTGAATAGTGTTTAAAATTTTCCATTACACTTCTTTATTCTCACAACCCCTCAGATTTATCTTGTGGCCCTTTCAGGCACCTTGACCCCTAGGTTGGGGTTCACTGGACAAAAATAGCTGCAGCAACTGTATATAAAATAGTGAGAACTAGCTCCGTCAGCTACTGTAAAAATACTGTTTAGACACTGATGCATCATTATTAACAATATAATAATCACTTATATTAATAAATCAGTCACTGGGACAAAACACCTACTTTTACTTTGATGCTTTAAATACATTTTGCTTATTATACTTCTGTACTATTACTTAAATAGGCTCTTTCATGCAGGACATTTTTTGTAATAGATTATTCTTATAGGGTTATATTGGTACTTTTCTTTAAGTAAAGGATCTGAGTATGTTCTACACTGTGTGTAATGTGTAACTGAAGACTCATTGAGGACATCATCGTCATGCCCTCTGTAATATTCTACATTTCCACACATAGAGCAGATTCTGTTATTTGTTTAACCTAGTAACTGTGAAGGAAAATTCCTCTGTGGGGAAACTAAAGATGATTTCTCCATGAGATCTGACTGCTTTTAGACAAAAGTGGATGAATAAATAAAAATAATCTTTAGAATATAGAATTTCTCTGAATTTCTCTCTGAAAATATGCACCATTTACACTAATTTAACTTTATTTACATGTACATGTACATGACAAGTTGAGAAAACCACTGGAAAGTACGGATGTGGCTTTGCATCTCGAATTTATGCCTTTAGACCAAAAAAAGCTATATTTTTAGTGATTTACAGACATAGACATAGACATAGACATAGACATAGACATAAACAAGTTAGTGTGAAAAAAATGTACATGTAAATAGAATGTATTATATTTGTATTTCTTACATTTTAGTGTAACAATATTTTTTACATCCTTGTCCATTGTTGTCCATCCACTGTTATGTAATATTATTTTAGGGGTTATCTCTTAAAAGGATTTTTTATATATAGGTGCTGTGTCATTTTTCTTGTATTTTGGATTTCTGGCAGCTTTATACTTTGGTATATTGACAAAATCAAGAGGCAGACACATTGCTGACTTTCTGCTGAAAAACAGTCCCCATGATTGTAGAGTAATGACGGTTTAAAAGGTGCCAAACAAAGACAACTATTAATAGACAGAAAGTCTATCAAAAAAGAACCTGGAACCCAAAGTTACTAACATTTAAATGAATGGACAAAATTTGAAATTTTGTGATTTCTTTTTTTCAAGTCTCAAAAAATTATACAGATTTTGGTTGGTGTTTGTACTCCTCACTTTAGTATTTGTAAAGACACTCTATCCTTCACTTTTGTTGATATAAGACATCATGTTTTTATATGTATATGTGAGAGGAAAGTCAGATTAGAGATGAAGTCAGCTGTGCACATAAAGAGTCAGCATATAAAGAAACAAAGACAGAGAGAGAGTGAGAGAGAGTCAGCATGTCAGAGACAGAGAGTCAGTGAGCTGCAGAACGAGCCCATATAACTGAATTATCCTTTAGGCTGTAATAGGAGACATGAGGCCAGCATGCAGGACGGTCTGCTGACAACGGTCTTGTGATGGAGTGAGCCAAGCTGGCTCAAACTGAATAAGCTGTTTACAAGTTAATTAATTAGAAAACACACAGCCACCCCCCCCCCCACCCACCCAGAAAAAAAATCACAAGAATTGTACACTGACTCCTGCTGGGTTCAGATGAACTTTTGCAATAATGTTAGTTTTGTTGGTCGGGATGACATGTTCTGTGCACAAAAAAAAGGTCAGAAATATTTTATGACTTTGGTGCAGTGTTTGACATCTGTTTTGTGTTTGTTGATTAAGCAAGAGATTTTTGAATGGAGTTTTGTGTGAAGCAGAGAAAGTATCAGAGTACTTAGTTTAATTTTTACACTGATTGCATTGAGCTTATTTAGATATTAGACACTTTTCTGATTTGGACATCTGTCATATCATACTCATGGCTGAATTTACAAATATCCTGCAAAATGAAAAAAAAAATTGTAAAATGTAGAAATTAAACTGTATTTGATGGCTGTAAAACTATTAATGTAATGAGTAAAATAATAAAAAAAAAACAACCTCAAACTGACAGTAAAATTAAATGCAGATTTAAGAATTAGTGTCCCAACCTCCAGTTCTCGGTTAAAAAATAATCTGCAAAACTGAGTAAAGACTGAGTCTCAACAGGAGTTTACGGGCGACTCCACATCATTCACACTAACGTCCAAACACATTTGTTTATGGTATCCTGTTACATCCAAGGCAGCTGGAACAGGAAGTGTGGGCGGCAGGGACCCATGTTTTATGACATTTTAATTCTAGGAGCCTGGAAGTGGGGGGGGGGGCACTGTTTAAATGCACTGCGGTGAACCCACTGATGCTGTGTTTTGACAGGGATGTTTTGTGTGCTGGTTGAGGGATCTCGGTGGACAGATGGTGTTCTTTAATCCTGTCTGCGCCCTCCCTCTCCCCTCACCCCCCCTCCCCGCCGCCACCACCACCATCCCGCCACGTCCCTCCATGTTTCCCTCCACCTCCCGTATCTTTTTACCGCCTCTGTTCACACATACACGCAGAGGTGTTTCTCTCTGACTCTCTGTAGACGACGAACAACCTTGGCTGCAGTAACTCAATCCTGTCAGTAGAAGGGAATATTGTGCCACAACGTGAGTCAAAAAAAGTCGTTGCACAAACTTGAGCATACACACACACACACACACACTTACACACAATTATATACACAAGCTCACAGCCATCTGTTACCAAAGATGTGTTTATACAGGTTTACATTAAAGACGTCCAAATCTACACATATCATTTTTCAGTTCGGCGAAAAAAACCCAAAAAAACCCCAAAACAGAAAAGATTAGTAAAGTAAATTAAAAAAAAAAAGTTTGATTAGCCATGCTTGAGTATTAAGTGTAAACAATTCATAAAAACTGCCTGTTTCGAAGGATACACAAAACAGAGCCCCCTCTCCCCGATGTCTGATAAGGAAACCTGTTTATCCAAAAATATCAACAGTGCCCGACATCATTTGACCCACATTTCAGGAAAAAGCCAGATTATTTTTCCATCGCGTCACACAGACTGAAAAAAAAAAACAAAACAACAAAAACAAAACAAAACAGACAGCAACGGTTGAGTGATGTGGCACCTCGGCCTTCGTCTGTGCTGACTTTGACCGGAAGGAGAGGAAGAAAGGCAAGTGGGCTTGAGACCGTTCATGCAGCCAGGTGAAATAAATCAGCTGCCAACCTTGATAAGGTTAATGCAGCCGTTTGTTTAGGCCTTACTGTGGGGGAGGCGAGAAGAATAACGACTTCTTCGATTCGATGTATACAGGCCAAGTTTGCTTAAAAGGCGGATACAAGCAGAGGGGAAGGGCTGCTAATACTAGCATCTGACATTTAATAAACAATTCATCAGGATTATGAGGGGGGGGTATGAAATAGGAGTCCTTAATCCTAGGGGAAAAAAAGCCCCAATACAATCTGTCATTTATTCACGGTCTTAATACAAGGAAATGGTGTCAGAGGAGGTTTGTATGTGGCTAAAGTGGGGATTTTCATAGTGGGGGCCCAGCAGTTGAATTATTCTTGCAAGAAGATAAGTAATGTCAAACTAAACTGGGCTTTCTAAACCTAAACATTGTAGTTTCCAGACAGATGCGCCTTTGAATTGGCAGTTAAGTGTCAGTCAACTTTTAAAGCAGGATAAAAGCCAACACTGACTTTAAACTAAGCTGGCGTTAAGCTAACATAGGCTTAATGCCCAATAGTTAAGGTTTTGGATTTTAATTGAAACCAGCCTCATTGTGACCTCGAAGCCAGGTTCTATTGCTTTATTTTTTACTTTTTTCATACAAATTAAGTCTAACAAATTCTATTTCAGGAATATTCTGTTTTTGAAAGTGCTTAATGAGGTTGGCAGTAAAGCCTAATCAAGGTATCTTTGTTAAACGAACTTGGAGATACTGATGCTTTCGGGAAGGGAAATGTTTTATAAAACGCTGGTGACTTTGTACCGGTTTTAATGTTTTTATTTAAACTACCGTTAAACATCGTCAGGAAAACAAACAAACAAACAAACAAACAAACAAACAAAATAAACAAACAAACAAAAAAAGCCCCAAAAAACCGCGGCTGCGTTGACTGAAATCAAAGTTTATTGAATCCGGACAGGACGTGTGGGGGATGGTGGGCGCCAGAGCTGCGTCAAGTTCCCGGAAGATACGCCGAGAGCACCGGAAGTCGGGCGATTGGGTTTGTTAGAAATAAGAGAATAACGCGCGACAGTTGTTGATCGTGGTTCCACCGCAATTGTTTTTTATTTTTATTACATTTATTCTATTACATTTTCTCAACCACATCGGAGACGACACGGGCCACTGAGGAACCACCCAGATCCTTCTTTAGTTAAGGAACAATACTGATGTAACGCTGCTAATGAATAAATAAATAAAAAAAAACAAACTCCACAAAAGTCCTGCACTGAAAAATTTTTCATCAGTTAATCAGAAAAATGCGCTGGAAGCGTCAATAGTTAAAATACTAACAATGCAGGAAAATGGCACCTGTTACTGTTCTGCTCTTATATCGCTGTGTTATATCACTATAGCAGCATCGTACTGAGATGCAGCTAAATCTTTGACTCCTCCTTATGAAAGGCTGGATCACTGTGAATACAAATCCGGTTTAAATGCTCAAAGGGCCAAAAGTGTCTCCTTCAAACCGCCCGTTCCGCCCGAACATAAAAAAACAAAAACAAAAAACAAATCTATTCGTCTTTATTTTCGAAACGGGCGAACCGGAAGTGCGCGCGTGTCCACGCACGCCGCCTTGACGCGTCGTCCGGAGTCAGGAGAAGGAGAAGGAGTAACGGGAGCGGGCTCGGTTCGGGAACCAGACCACACGGAGGGAGACGCGGGGCCAGGACCCGGAGACCCGGTAAGTCCCGCACTCGCACCCGCATCTGCCATTTGCGTAACTTCTGGGAGCGTTGGAGAGGAGGTGTGTGGGGGGGGTGGTGGTTTCCCCTCCTCCCGCAGAGAGACGGACATCACCGGGAGAAGCGTCGGGGAAGGAGCGTCGACCCGCTGGGCGGGTCACCGACGGGCGGCCAGCCGCTCAACGTGGTTTTGGTCCTGGCTGATGTTCACGTCGCAGCTGCGCGGAAAAACAAACCGAGCTCGAAAATGCGCAAAAAAAAAAAAAAAAAAAAAAAAAAAGTGTATCTAGAAGCAGCCACGTCGCTGAAAACGCGCTGGAAACAGCCTGAACTCGCAGTTAAGTCCTCCTGACTCGTAACGACATACCTCGGATAGCACAGACCAGCACTTGCTGCGATAAGTTTTGCAGCAGATTTAGGAGACACATCCTGCGTGGAAGTCCAAGTCTGCAGCCTCACAGTGGGCAACTGCTGCGAGTTACAGGGAAGATGATAAAAGGGCAATTGTCCCAAACCTGACCCACTGCCCGGATATGGAGAGGCTTTGCAGCATATTGCAGGGCCATTGTGTAATGTTTCCTTATAATCTAACCTTGGACAATGATGCTTCTGTCTACTCTCGACTGTGCTATCTCCCTGTGGTATTTCAGCTGCCACTAGATGTTTTACGGGTGATGAATTTGTTTAATTGTCTCTACCGAGTCGCATTAGTGGGCTTTCTTTCGTTCAGACATCATCTTAAATCTCAAAAAAACACTTTAGCAGATATTTATACCTCAAACTAGAAAGGGACGTGGCCCAGAACCGCTTGTATCCCAAAAAAAGACGTAGGCACCAGAGCTTAAAATTGATCCTTGCTGTGTTTGTTCCATTGTGTCTGGCCTTGGCTTTGATGTGTCCATCTCCATCTGTCTAAAGCTGTGATCATCTGCTTCCACCTCTCTGCATCTTGCACACGGGGGAGTAGCCGGTGGAGGGAAGCGCAAAGACGGGGATGAAGATGCTCTCCACTCTCCCTCCGGACCTCCTGATCCATCCCATTAGCTCCATTTAGATTTCATCTGGTGTTTTCACCAAGTCCAGATTGTGAAAAAGTTGCCAAAACTTACATATACAGATTTTTTTCGTTTTTTTTTAAATCAACTCTTGCTCGTCTCCAGACAGAGCAAGTTATTTGCACTTTCGCAGAACACTAATACTCGCTGCCATTTTTTTATAAACAGTTTATATTGAAAACATGGCCAACGTATGCCCTTACGGCCGCTTCACCCACGCGGTGGTGCGGGGCATCCCGGAGACCTTCGGGAAGGCCGCGGGGGACGGGCGCGAGAACGGGGAGGTCTCGGTGGACCTGGCCAAGGCCCAGCGTCAGTTCGGTTGCCTGACAGGAGCCCTGAGGCAGAAGGTGGGCCTCCAGCTGATCGAGATCCCCCCTGACCCCGAGCTGCCGGAGAGCTGGAGGATAGAGGACGTGGCGGTCATCCAGGGAGACACGGCGCTCATCACCAGGCCTTTCAAACAGCAGAGACGCAGTGAGGTAACACAAGGGAAAAGGAGAGAGGCGTCACTGACCCATTTCTGCACCTCTAATCTTCTGATAATGCACTTAATCTTGCTTTGTGAGATATGGGGGCAGCAAGTAGAAGCCTTTTGTTTCAGTTCATGTCAGCGTGGTACGAAAATGAACCTTCGGTAGATACTTATTTAAACTGGCAAGGAATTTTATGTCAAAGCTACATTACTGTCACATGGTAAAACAGATTCTTGTTGTTCCTTGTTGGTGCATTCGAGTTCCCTTTGGGAATGCCAGCGTCTGGAGAGAGTTGACCAAACTCAAATCACCCATTTCAGGTTTTCCATTATTCCTGGATCTCGGGATTTGATTTTAGAAAAAGCAATATAAAAGTAAAATTTAGAAAACAATACCCTAAAAACACTCTGGAATGCTGTGGAACTGAAAAGAAGTAGTAAGGTCAGTGAGAGACTGATAGAAAGAGACAGCAGTAAAACGGGTACATGCTAAACAGGGTTCACCCAGAAAAACATGCATACTTGAAAGGGGCAGTGACGACCTTTTTTTTTTATCTCGTAGTGGGGTTTAGTCTGACTCTCTTTCCACCCCTCCAGGCGGAGGCAGTGAGGAGGGTGATGTCGGAGCTGAACCTGACTGTGGTGGAGATGGGGAACGAGGAGGGGGACTCCGCAGGGGCCACCCTGGAGGGCAGCGACGTCCTCTTCACGGGGAGGGAGTTCTTCGTCGGCATCTCCTCCCACACCAACCGCCGAGGGGCAGAGGTGCTGGCAGACACTTTCAGGGTAAGAGGCCGACGAATCATAGTTTGAACTCCAGCTGGCTCGGTGGAAAGCACTGTAAAAGATCAGACAAAGGCTCACCAATGAACCATAAAAATAATCAATACAGATCAGTTTTAGCCGGTGCAAAAAAGATGGTTGTAGTGCCAAGATGCCTGTCAGAAGAAGGAGCCTGCTGC
This sequence comes from Istiophorus platypterus, assembly GCA_016859345.1. Lineage (NCBI taxonomy): Eukaryota > Metazoa > Chordata > Actinopteri > Istiophoriformes > Istiophoridae > Istiophorus > Istiophorus platypterus. The sequence continues at coordinate 16,244,414 of CM029127.1, read as the reverse complement.
CAAAGTGAGCAGGTGGCCATTTGCTGTATTGCATTTGGGGAATTACAGTCCGTAAACAGTGATGAATGCGGTCATTCCAATCGGCCAAATAATGGAGACCACACAGTGGGACCCGCCAGGCTCGAAACGACCCGCCCATTAGTGTTGATTCCCTCGCTTCTCTTAAGTGCATTTACCGACCTCTGTTTTTGACACACACACACAAACACTTTACATCCATTTGTGTTGAATGTGTTTGTATTAGGGTGCTGTGTTTATGAATCAGTGTGAGATGGATCATGTTTCAGAGTTGTTAATCCGGCTTTTTACAGGCTCCATTCAATTTTCAATCATAAAACTTCAGTGCACAAGATGTAGCTCAAGGATTTATAGTTGTAAAAGCAACACTGGGTCTAAAAATTGCTCGTATTCCACATGTATATATTTACAGCCTGCAATGATGCCATTGTGTACTGCATCTTAGTTTGATTGAAACCCTCGCATCCGAGCTCCATACCCAGTGATTTGCTGGTGATTCAAGTTTCAAGGATCTTAATGTTTTAGGCTCAAACGCTTGGCCTATGTTGCAGAAGAGGTTCTGACATGTCACGGTAGGAAAAGGGAACGAGGGAACTTTTTACTCAGAAAGAGGCTCGAAAGGACAGTGCGCGAATTAAACCTGTCAACCTCCATCTGTTAAGGACTTTGCTGTTTCCACTGTCCCCGTCTGCGGTGGAGCCCGACTGAAAAACATCTGCTCCATGGGAGGTCCAGACACAATCATCATCAGCAACAGTGATGGGGCCAAGAAGACACTCCGGGTAAGTGCGTGCATGCGTGTGGGTGGTTTGTTTTAGTGTCAATATTAAATATTGTACAATATATTAAACTGTAAACTTTTTCAGTCTTATTGCAGATGTGGTGATTCCTTTTTTCTTCTACTGCAGCTAATAGCATTTAAAATATGTCAAAGCCACTTTTATTGTTAATGAAATATATATACAATATATATATATATATTTATTCTGCAGTTGGATATACTGCAATACTGTTTTAATTTTTAAATTATATATCTTAAGTTCATGAAATAACGACGAAGAAGTTTAGTAACATTTAGAGAAAAGTTTGTTTTTGTGTGCGTTTGCTGCTGGGGTTGTATTTACTTCTTTTTCAATTTAAAAATAGATCATAAAAAAAGTAGTTCATCCAGGAGCCCAAACTTTTGCATACAACTGTGTGTATTAAGTTTGTATATAGTGACTGAGAATGTACTATTCCAAGTTGTAAGAGTATTAGAAAATCAAGTATTAGCCAGGTCCTAACGCCTCTTACCAGTCAATAATGGCCTTGTTATGGATCATTTGCAGGTGTCTCACTGCTCTAATGTCAACTGCACACATCATGTATCTCCTGACTGCTGATGTCATGTTATTAATGGTGCTGTCTTTGAGTCTGTTGGTAATGCTGGGAGTGGTCCGCTGCTGTGTTTGTGTGTGTGTGTGTGTGAGAGAGAGAGTGCAAAGCTGTCAGGGTTGTGCACAGTAACCTAAGTGTGTGTTTACCTCCAGATGATGGAACAACTGACCGATCACCACTATGAGGTCCTCACCGTCCCCGAGGAATCCGCCGCAAACTGCATCTACATCAAAGGTCCGTCCAAACGGGACTTCCTGCTCCACCGGCCTGCAGAGGAGTGTCCTGACAGCGTCTCTGTGAGTCCGACCAAAGTCTGCAGATTCAAAAAGAGTCTCATCTTTGTCAAATTAAAGGATTAGAGCAGATGAATTTACTTTGTCTCATTGCGAATGAAGCAGTACTCTAGTGGTTTGGTGTTGCATAACCCTGAAGTTGGGACACTCAAAAGAAGTATGGTTAAAACTTTTTTTTTTTTTAAATCACTGATTCAAAAAGAGTCTCATTTTTCTCAGGGTTGTGGAAAAATTGTTTCATTTTATATTTGGCAATTTAATATTGTGCTTCCTGAAAGTGGGACAGAATTTAAAAAAAAAAAAAAAAAGGCCAGTCACAGTCAAAGCGTCAGAGGTCAAGATAAATAAACTTTTAGTCCCTCAAGAGACCCTAGAAAGATTTGAAGTCCAATGCAAGATAATTGTGATAAATTCAGAAGTTTCCTCCAAATTATATATTTTGTTATGATATGATAAGAAATATTAAGTAAATATTAAGTAGTAAGATATATTAAAAGACATAATGTTCATCATACTGCAACTGATTTCACAGTGTAAAATGAGTGCAATTTCCCTTTTAATGCCATGTGCATTAGCTAAGTCATGACAATGCTCCAGCGCCTGGAAATTATAGCCTTTCTTTTTTCTTTTTTTAAACAATTAAGATTACTGCAGGCCTTTTAGTTAAAGTAAAATATAACATTTCCTGACCTGAACATTAATCAGGAGAAAATTCAACAGCTCCACGAGTCCCACAGACTGCACATAACAAGATTAACAGAGCTCAGACAGAGCATGTTTCCTATGAGACAGATCTCTGGTGTAATTCTCAGTAATTGATGCGAGGCAGAGCAGAGATCTTAACAGAAACCTCTTATTAAGAGCCTTTATGTCTCAGTACAAAACATTATATATTTAATTTTGTGACAGTTGCTCTTTAATATTTTTGTTTTGGCTCCAAATGCCGAAACATCTTATGTAGCCATTCTCTCGCTCAGGGCATTGTCCTCTGCTGTTGACCTGTTAAATATGTGAGTAGGTGGGAGGACAAAAGTTGAGATATCTTGAACATTTTAAACACTCAGGAGCTTTTTTTTGTTGTTGTTGTTCTAGAAAAGTAAGTGTGAGTTGATGGGTGACTCCTGATTCTAGTATTTCTGTACTGTAATCAAGTAAAATAATCAAACTTGAAGCAGCAGCCAATGGTATGAATCACATCAGCCAGGACTCTAATAATATTTTAAGATAACGTCAAGTCTTTTTATTTTTAGTTACTAATTTTTTTTTTTTTCGTTTTGACAACAGAACATTGTGATCTGATCACACCATCCTGAAACAATATCAACGAGACCTGATAAATGATAATATTGAAAAATCCTGCAGCCCGACCACTAGCCTGTGAAGTTAAGTTTCGTGGGTAAAAGTTTTATTTGCGAGGTAGATGTACAGGTGTAAATGTAGTCGTTAACATGATTGCAGCGTATTTACCAAAAGCAAAGTACAGTATATGATCAGGATGGCCATATAAAGAAAAGCTGAAAGTGATGATAGAAGCAGAGGGATGATGAGTGGATGTATTAGAAAAATCCTAGAAGGGGATATCTCACTATTTTCCTCTTGCTTTATGACTATAAATTTTAAGATATCCAAGAAAAATAGAAAAGGTTTTACAGTGTAAACACTCACTAAAGTCATGAGTCACTTTTCAGGAAAAACAACTGACACCTGAAAGTAATTTAAGACATTGTCGTTCCAGCCTGTGAGGCTGTTTTTCCTACCCTTCTTTCTTTCATTAGACTTGGAATTTCTTCCTTCAAGTGTATCCAGTACAGTCTGTACCAGCGCTGGTGCGCGTGTGTGTCTCTGGCTAGATGAGTAAATTGTTTTCCTCTCTGCAGGCCTTCCAGAAGCTGCAGGACTACACCCTCCTGCCCACAGCCTGCAGCGAGGCCTCCAAACTGGGAGCGTCCCTGTCTTCGCTCTGCCTCCTCATCAACAGAAAACACACGTATTTCTAAAAACACACTCGCAGCGCTCAGTATGTTACAAAGCATGTACCTGCACAAATTCAAGATGAGGGGGAGGCTCTGAAACACGCTCCGCCGATTAAAAATTCTTGTCTTTTATTGTTCAAGGAAACGCTGTGACACAGACTTCCTGTAACAAACAGAGCCGACCCCTGGTACAGCTGCTCCCCCCGCTGGACAACCAGTGCAGCACACAGAAGTCTAACGAAACCACTAAATTCAGCCGTAGTTTCTCACTGTTAACTTGTCCTTTGTGAGCACCACCGAGTTGATGACACATACCTTCTGAAGCCTTATTTTGAGGAAACTGCATTTTTATAAAAGCTGTAGATAACCCTGTGGTACCCGAATTCATGACAATGTATAGCTCTTAAATCCCAACTACAACAGGATGGTATCCTGGTATCCGTTTCATTGCTCTTCCAAGTATTCGTTGCTTTGACCGTTTCAATTACAGGATGTGTAGCTGCTAAACAGTGATGCAGTTTCTTTTTTCTAAAGTTTTAGCTTTTGTGTATAAATTTGTAGCTACTTTAGAGATGCCATTATAATTCAACTGACGCTTGTCAACTTGTTCCTGTGTAATTAACTCAGTTGTCATTTATTAGGTTCACCTATGTAACACCAATGCACACAATGTAAAATCCTATCCTCATGAAGGCTGAGTTTGAGCCACTGATTCACCTTTGTGGTTATATTTCGGAGGCATCAGTTTATGGTGCTATGATTGTATTGCATTATATTAGCAGGTGTTCCTATTTTGTCCCTCCCATTTATATTAATGAGGCTAAATTATCAACACCTAAAAAAATTAAAAAACCAAACATAGCCTTCATGAAAATAGTGTGCATTGCGGGATTGTTGTATTAGACTTAGTTTTAGTTAGGTGTTCCTCAAACAGTCAACTCAGTGTATGTATCTTGTAAAAACGTGAAGAGATTCAATTAAAAAAAACCTCATGGAATCAAGAATTTCTTGGGATTTATTTGTTTTGTTAGAAAGCAAACATGTTTAACGGTTGGACTTGGCAACTCTCTCCAACTCGTCCTTCTTCTTGATGGCGTAGGAGTTAGATGAACCCTGAAACACAAGAAAGTCAACGTTTAATCTGCATCACAACTCGTGCTACTCAGACCAGGCGTAACTTTCTCAGCGCCCTGGTTACAGATCTTATTAGAGCTTTGATCAAAAAGCTCACTGAGGAAAATATTGAATACATAGTTTTCTATAACCCAGTAGGAACTGCTCTACAGACCTACTTACTGTGCAGTGCTCATGCTATAAGAATGGATGAATGGTTACCTTGGCTGCATTGATCAGCTCATCAGCCAGGCACTCGGCGATGGTCTTAATGTTCCTGAAAGCAGCTTCTCTTGCTCCTGTGCACAGCAGCCAGATGGCCTACGAGACAAAACGAGACAAAGAAGGTGAGACAGGCCAAGAAATCAACTTTAGTGGAAAAGACAGTGGTCGGTGGTTTAATGTATCTGAGTTGGTGATTGACTGGGCCACAACAGACTACAGCCAATGAATAAGCAAAGACATTTTGGTCTGCGAGCACTCTAGCACACCAGGACAATGGGGAGTATCCAGACGTGACTCTAGCCTCGCTTGGTACATGAAATACAATGAATTGATTTGCCTCATGAAAATAAAGCAGCTGTCAATTAAAAAAATACAAAAAAACTATGTAACTACATTTACATAGACACAATTCACATCTTGATGACACCATCTTTACATCTGTGATATGTGTGAGAGGATTACAACATATTAAAAGAAAAGCTACAGCTAAACGTAAACGGGTGGGTTCCTGTTACCTGGTTGACTCTGCGGAGGGGTGACACGTCAACAGCCTGTCTCCTGACGGTACCGGCACGACCGATACGGGTGGAGTCCTCACGGGGTCCACTGTTAATGATGGCATTCACCAGGACCTGGAGGGGATTCTGGGAACAAAATTTAAAATGTATTAAAAGAATTTTAAAATCAGTACAAAACATTTTAACACTGGATACCTACCAAAACCTGACAAAGTGTCAGGAATATCCTTAATGCATTTTGCCAACAGTAATATTTTAAGTAGTGCTCTACTGTATTTTGGTTCCACACCAAACAGCAGCTTGTGAACATCAGTTACTTCTGTGAACTATATCTGAAAACATTGTGTTTCTAGTGTTCTCCAATTCAAATTTTAGACTTAAAGTAGGAGAAGTTAATCTAAAATTCCACACGTACATAGGAACTGTTATAACCAATAACTTTTCAAATCAACAGGCAAAAAAAATTCAAAACTTCATATTTAATACTTACTGGGGCCTTTGTTTTTGACCTGAATTCAATGCTTTTTAAGCCCTCCAATTAAAATTTGTGAAATACACCAATTGTCTCTTGCAGATAGACAAGAAGATCAATATCAGTCTCATTTCTTTAGTGTAAATATGTATCTAGAGCCAGCAGACAGTTAGCTTAGCGTAAAAAACAGGAAAATGAGGTAAACCACTAGCCTGGCTCTGTCCAAAGGCCACTTATCTTGGCAAGAACACAAATAACATTTCCTCAATATTGAACAACTGATTTGAAAAATTATGAGGATGTAGCCATAATTGACAGTTATAAAGTGATTATAGCTTAAAACTTAATATTGTAATGTAAATTATACTCCAATCATTATGGTTGACACCGTTTTTGATTAGTGTCTTTTGAGTGTCTGGGGCATAATAAAGAAGCCTATTTGTACTTTTCTCTTTTCTATCAGTCCTAAATATAGTCCTAAATATCAACACAAAAATGCACTATTACATGTCTTTAGATCAGGAAAAACAACTTTTGGATCTGTAGTGCTTATTATTCAGCACTGATCTGCTCCTTTTAAAAAAAATATATATTTTTTTTCCATGGTATAAATGGGCAAAAAACAAATATGGTTCCTCTGTATTGTAACAATGGAGACCTCTCCCATAGTATCAGGGGAAGACTATTTACTGTTTACCCTTTACTGTATTTTAGATTAATTTAAAACTTCCTAATATCTTTGTCTGACGACACTGTCTCGTGCCAAAAGGTACTGACTGACATGTTCACACCAATCAAGGACGAAATGTTGTGAAAGTTGAAGGCATTTACCTCTCCGGTCAGCAGGTGGATGATCTCGAAGGCATGCTTGACGATGCGCACGGTCATCAGCTTCTTGCCGTTGTTGCGGCCGTGCATCATCATGGAGTTGGTCAGACGCTCCACAATGGGGCACTGGGCCTTACGGAAACGCTTGGCGGCATAACGTCCTCCAGAGTGTGGCAGGTATTTGGCGTACTTCTCTTTCACAGCAATGTAATCCTGTAGTGACAAGAAAGTAGTTTAAGTGTTGCGGTTTGTACAGATTTGGGCTGAACACTGTCGAGGTTATGTATGAAGAGATCCTGTGTCTGAGCTGGTGATTGACTGGGCCACATTAGACTACAGCCAACGAATAGCAGAGACTATTTCCTCTGCGAGCACTCTAGCACACCAGGACAACGGGTCAGTGTCCAGGCGTGACTCTAGCCTCGCTTTGAAATGACAAGAGCATTTTTAAAAAACCCAGGGATAAGCTGATACGGGAAGCAACTCTCTAACGCCACTTACCTGCAGGGAGATGTCGTTGATCTGGACATCGTCAGTGCTCCACTTGCCAAAGAGCTTGATCTCGGGGGTCTCAGCCACGGCTGGGGCAGTCTCCCACTCGGTCACTGAAGAAAAATGGGTAACAAGTTATTTCCAAGCTAGGGGAAATGCAATTTACAAACATACACACCGTGCGGGAACATTGCTATTATAGAGCAAACCATTCATGAGCTTTAATACTGTTAATTTACGTCGATTTTTAGATTCCTATTACTATAAATAAGGGTCCATACTCTATTTCTTTGTTACATTATCTGAATACATAAGGGGAAAAAATTCCACCAGGTTGTCAAGTTGACTGAATGGTTACTGATGGAGCTGTCGCCTGATGGCTGCTACTCATGTATTATAAAAGAACTTAAATAGACAATGTTTACACCTTATTAAACGAATCTGTGAATAACTAACGACTTCAGCCCCCCGCTAAGTAGCCATTTTTGACATTGATTAAAAAAAACAGGTACTACAGCTACGGGTTTCACATTATACAAGTCAATGATAAGTCGTAGAGAAAACCTGGGTCTGATAACTGGTAGAAATAAAAGACATCCAGAGTTTCGGTGCAGGGCCGGAGCTGAAGCCTGTTTCACTCAAGCTAACGGGAGCTGATCTGAGCCACGGCGGCTGACAAGATATCAAAAGACTAAAAACTCGCCATATTTTACAATAACGATAAGCGGTGGCATTGCCTGAAGTGAAACGGGCAGGATTTCACACGGTATCACCGCCACTTTTTGAGCAGCGGGACGCCGAGCGCGACACCCGACGCGGCGGCCGGTCGACATGCTGCATCCACATGTGCTAACCAGCTAAGCTCATGCTAACGCTCAGCGATGCTGCGCTCGCACCGTAAATTTGAAAGGGGAATAAAAGCCACATTTTGGCAAAACCGACGCGTCTGACTCGTAGTTATCGGACGACGGGACTCCGAAGCGTCTTTCCATACCCGCCATCGTTATTTTTAAATTAATATAAAGCGAGTAAAAAGTGATTTTGCCACTCACTTGTGTCCGCCGCTCTGTACGACACTCCTCACAGACGGGAAAGGGCCTTTCACGGCGCCGCGTCCAGATATCCGGTCCACTGGTCGGCTACTTCCGGCGCGCAAGGCACGAATGGAAATGTAGTGTTTTTGTCAACATAAAAAGACAATTATCAAAAGAGGAAAAATAATGTACAAAATTTAGCATAAAAAATAACTAACTGTAATAAATTAGTACAAACTTTACCCATTCCCAGGTAAGATGTTCAATTATAAACACTACTGCGCTGGTTTGTTGTTTTTTTTCTTGAGTTGGCAGTTGGTCCTGAACTGACTACATTAGGAAAATTCATTGAAACAAAATAAACCACTGACAGTTGATCAGAAACTTTCTTTTATTGGGGATTTGACAACATTTGACACCTTTTCATCTGCTCAGCAAATACTGTAGAAACTGTGGGACAATGTCAAAATAGTCATTTCTGTTTGAACTTTACAAAAATGTTCATGTCTACATTTAAAATCTGCAAGAAGACTGAGGACATCCCTTGAATCCCATAATTTATGCAGTTACTGGAGGTAAATTAGTTTGTACAAGCAAACAAGAAAACAAATGATGCAACAATATTAAAATAACACTTCAAATTTAACAACTTTTAACAGTTACAATCTTCCCCTCTTCATATTTTCCCTTCACGTTAACTTGTTCAACATTGTGCAAAGCAAATTTTATCAAACCCATGTCAACTTTTCTTTCCTTAAAATTACATGTTGATATTTCCATTTTTCTTCTTCAAGAGAGAGACATCTGTAAGTACAAGAGGCAGCAATAGACATCCAATTAAAACGCATACAGTTAAGAGAAAAAACTCCCTTTTTTCAACAAAGACAAACACACACTAAAGGTTGCTCAAACGCCTGAGATATCTAAATGCGATGGGAGGTAAAGAGCGCCACGCACTATAGTTTGGTGGACAAGTGAACACTAATAAACCACTGCCACTCTCCGCCCGCTCTCTAGCTCCATCATTATTTTGAGCACTGTCACTAAAGGCAGTGAGTCATAGCACTTTGGTAATGGACATGAAACACTGAGGCAGAAGGGGAAATTTTAAGGCTCGATCTACTAAAGCAATAGTGTAACAGCTCAAGAGATAATGATAACAAACACGATATTTGTGATAAGATGAAGAAAAAAGAGAAAAAGGGGATCAGGAAAACATAATCCTCCCCCGATTAAAAATGGAAGGATAAAAAGATATAAATTACTGCATCACAAAATGAGCGGGGCAGTGAGTTTGTACATGTCGATGACAGGGTGTCACTCAGGCACTTATGTTGTGTTTCTGAGGTATGTGTAAGCAAACACACACAGACACACACATGGGTTTACTGTATGTGAACCGGTTTGGTATTTTAAAGCAACAAATTAAATTTTTTTTAAATACAGATTAAAGGGGCACTCCAACAATTTTTTGCACAGAGATGCGACATTTGCAGACAATCTCCCCAGGAAGGCAATCCTCGTTGTTCTTGGTTGTTCACATGAAAGCTGACAGACATTTAGTCGCTTGTTAGCTTCAATATGTGCGTAAAGAATGAAGTATATATATATAAAAAAAAAAAAAAAAAAGAGAGGAGTTCGTAAGAACTGTTTTCATCAGGTAGAAATGGTCTAATTAAAAAATTTAGTTGCATTATGGAAATTGCAGAGTTTTTGGGGGGGGGGCCTTGATTTAATCTTGGAAATAAAAGTCTGGATCACTCAGCCTTCGCTACACTGATTTTTGATCATTTTTAATCTGTCTCTGGCAAACGTCATACAAATGCAGTACCAAATTGCTGGGGTGCACCTTCAGTGTCTGATTTACTTCTCCTTTGCAGTTTGTAATAACATAATAGCAGTTAACCTTTACCAGGTTTATCAAAGCCTTTGTATTTGTTGATTCTGACAGTTTGTGCCTTGCGAAAATCCTTCAGCACTCAGACAGCAATGTGTTGGATTTCTCTGACAGCAGCAAACCCTGTTTAAAAGATATCATTAAAAAACAGTTTGGCATCTTGGGAATATGCTTATATGCTTTCTTGCTTAGTGTTAGATGAGAAGATCGATACCACTCATGTCTGTACGATTATTATGAAGCTGCAGCCAGCAGCTGACTGACTTTGGTTAGCACGACAACTGGAAATGAGGGGGGAACAGCCAGCCTGGCTCTGCATGGAGGTTAGAAAATTCTTCCTATCAGCACCTCTAAAACTCAAATGTTATATCTTGTTTGTTTAATCCATACAAAAATGCAAGTGTTTGGCTGTACCCTAATAGCCATCATAGAGAAATAGAAGCAGCATCAATATAGAAACCGCGTGAGCGCATTTCACAAAATTTCAAACTGTTCCTTTTAAGATAACCTAGCTGGTAACAGGTTGAACATGGAAAAGAAAATGTAACATTAAAAACACACACTTATTCAACCTATGGAGGAAAAGGACAAAGAAAACAAATGTTGACATCACTGTTTGATTGCCAAGTGATTTCAGTGATATATAATTCCAAAAAATGAGTCTCAATCCTCAAGAGAAGACTCACCAGTGTTTGTGAGGATACTACAAAGTGGTTGTAGAGGCAGAGTTTCCTTCATGGTGGAAGTTAAAAGCTTATAAAACTGCTAAGTGTGTATCTGTGTGTGTGTGTGTGTGTGTGTGTGTGTGTGTGCTGTCAGGAGTTTTGTTCTACACCAGCCACTTCTCCATGCACGTGTGGAACACAGTCTCGTTCGAGTGCCACCAGATGTGTTCGACGCCGGGAACAGCGCAGAGGATCAGATCCCCGCGAGCCGCCAGCGTCTTCAGACCGAAGACGTCTCTCAAGTACACCTGGAACGAGAAGAGAAAGGAGCGTGAGTCAGTGCTTAGTTAATCTCCTGCAAGGGATTTCATGGTCTGACATAGTGGGCCATAGTAATGTGAAAAAAATATTGATAGTGCCATTTCCTCATTCCTATTATTACTCTTTTTCTTCCTTCCATATAATCATGACCTAAGTTTACTATAGTTCCCATGATATTTTTGGGGATGCAAAAGGGAAATATAATATGGTGCTGTCATAACTCATCATAGCTACAATTTCATAATAATTTTAGCCTATATATGTTTACAGTGTGGCAATTTCGGACCACTGAAGTAGCCGAAATAGCTGTTAGCAGACCTGGTTTGCAGTGCATCAACGGATGTACAGGCAACTGTTACTGAATTACTTTGACACTGAAGAAAACTTCAGTATCAAAGTAATTATTTCTGCAGTTAAATGGAGCAGACATAGATGTTTATCCATGATGGACATCGGAGATCGGACGCTGGAACGATATCCTCAGAAAGTGGTAGCCACATTATGTAACTCACGCCTGTCTGTTCAGATTGGAGTCTTTCAGTTATGACTCTGAGAAGGTAGGAATAACTGATTAATTAAGTAAATTAAGCTCTGAGCTGGGATGGGAACCTGATGGACCATGAATGATCCAGCTTTGGAACAGACGTGTGAAAAGGCCTGAAAAGTGGCTCATGAGAAAAAAATTTAGCTGGGAAATTTAGCACGGGGTAGTGAGGTAAAAGCTTTAATTCTTTTTTATCATTCATATACACACAGCAAGGTTTACTGGCCTTGATATGGAACTCCCCAGAATAAATAACTAACCAAAGGTGAACATAATACAAATTAATACAAATATTTGTTAGGATTACAGAAGACACTGGAATACACTAAAATCAGTGTTGTACATGTGTGTTTGTTGTATGATTTGCACTCACATCTTGTTGCTGCATCTCGACAACGGTCTCGTTGTCGTCATAAAATCCAAACTGACTGTAAAATAGGACAGAGACAAAGGGATGCAAAGTGTGAGCATCACATGATAGTCATCAGATCATCCACAGGCAGAAAAAGCAGATCCTGCTAATGGGGGGGGGGCAAAAAAAACAGACTTTGTAGCAGCCAGATCAAAGTAGAGAAAACCGTTGCAACCTCATAGTTTAATCATTGGGTCTGAATCAATAGATCCCTCAGCTGGAGCAGAGAGGAGACTGTAATGTCAATGACTGAGGTGTTTTGACTTTCCTCAGGGGTACAAAGTGTACGAGGAATATTCAATGAAATGAATGGTTCCCTGGTTTCTCAGGGGCATTTCAGTGCCACGATCAGCTTCGTGCCACCGTCAACTTCAACCTGTCTGGCAAAGAAACTGTAGTGCCTTTCATTGCATGAGATGACATGAGATGAACCAAACCTTCACTGTCATCTCATGTCATCTCATGCAATGAAAGTGTGAAAATGTGCAACAACGAATCCTGTGCGGATTTTTTTCCCTCCCCAATAATATTTTGTGTGCAGTTTGCTGGAGGATACTTTTAACTTGATTTATGTTTGAGAGAGATTGTAATATGAAACCATGATGTATGTCAGATTAATAGCCCGTGAGCACAAAATATTTTTGGGCGACTAAACAAGGAGGCGGATGAACTCACCTCGACTGCCAGGGTGTGATGACTCCATCGTCTGGTCCGCCGACCAACACCAACTTCTTGATCTTCAGGAAGTTTATCTTCCATTCTGAGATTGAGAAGTAAAACACATGAATATAATTTATATTGTATATGATAATTACATATCCACCACTTGAACTGATTATGGTATATGGATCTTCTCCTACTCACTGATAATTCCTTTCAGGAGTCACAAGGCCCAAACTGGCCACTGTTGCGTCGTGAAGATTATCATACACCCACTGACAGTTACATACTTGAAACCTAAGGAAGAGTTTTACCCACAAGGAATTTGCTGACCTGTTGCATTTGGATTGGGTCTCTCACTGTTGAGCAGAGCCAAATAATCACTGCTGTTCACATACAGGTCTCTGTGGTGGGGGTCTGGAGAAGGAGAAGGAGGAGGAGGATGAGGAGGAGGAGGAGAGGGGAGGGGACAAACAACCAGCATGTCAAAACATTTGTTATTGAAGCTTCTTAATGGTTAAGCCACCGGACACTCACGCCCTTTATATCAATGAGTCTAATGTCTCTAAATATGAAAAAAAAACAGCATGGCAAATAATGAATTTTCAAGTTTGACAAGTTTACAAGACTGTAACTGAATTTCATGGCTTCACAAGCTCATGCCATCCGCTGGCTGATGACATGGGAAATTTATTCCCGGGTCCTCACCGTTCCAGTAGTTGCAGATGGATATCCTCTGACCTATTGAGGTGTAGCAGAGGTGGTAGAGGTTGGACTTGACAAACTGAGGGAAGAGGTACCTTAAGTAGTCCGTGTCTGAGAGGAAAAGAGTGACAAAGAGCAGAATTAGTAGGAGGATCAAGAAGGAGGAGGGAAGGAACCAGTCCTTAGCATGTTAAAGGCCAGTGCTCACTATGTTTTAGTTATGTTTTTGGTCTCCACACATTGTTATTAGAAACATTGTTAATACTAGGAAGAATTTTTGCTGAGATCATACAAGGCAGGAGTTCCCCTAAATTTTCTTATGAAGTTAAGAGAAAATACAGATGTCCCTTTGATCAAAAATAAGCTCTTTTTAATTTCTTTCCACAGGACTGGGCAGAAAAGGAATAATTACTAACTAGAATGGCAATCATTAGGGCACAGACCTCCACCAATGCCCATGTCAATCAATGTACACCAGACTTCAGGGGAAAAAAAATTCAAATTCATGGTAAATTATCTGGATCGGCACTAAAACATAAAGGCGTCTCCCCTTGCCCAGTGTCCAATCCCTCCATCGGGTTCAGTGATAATCGGTTTGGGACTTTTTGCGTCAATCCTGCTGAAAAATTAACTAAACCTCGTTGTTGGAAGTAACAGAAATATGGATTATAGCAACTGGAGACATGATCATGTGCCCAGCTTTTGAACTTGAACCAACCTCCGTACTGCCCGGCCTGAGGCGAGGACAGGGAGATGAAAGAGTGAACGTTGTGGTCAGACAGCGTGGAGAGGATTCCTCTGCAAACCAGCCCACCTGTAAAAAAAAAAAAGATATTTCCCATCAGCTTGTGAGTTCCCAGTTTCACCACATATTGTAATTTCTCAAAGATTTGTCAAAGGACTAATTCAAACAGTGTCTGAATGCTGTGCTTTAGAGCAAAGTAAGTATTTCATTGTGTAGTGTAATTTATTGCTGTGTGTATGACAGTAAAATCTTTCGATCTTTGAATCTTTTGTATACGTTGCTTTCGGAAGTTGGAAGTTGGGAAATCTTGACGTTTCGTGCAGGAAAAATGCAATTGACTGATGCTCCAAGTAGAAAATCTCACACTATTATTTTTCACATGATTATTCCTGGAAGTACACTTAAATCTGACTTTTAGTGTATTAGGATCTTTAATCAATCAAAAACACGTGAAAAATGATAATAAATTAATTTGAAATCCCCACAGAAATACCCATGCTCTGTGGTAAATGTCTGGCAAAAAATGCCCAGGAGTAGTTGTTCCAGTTTTCACAAACTGGAACATTCAGTGGTTTGAATTACCAGTTGCTGGCTTGGAATTTCCAACTCCTGACTGAAGCAGAAATCCCAAGTGTCATAAATAAATCCAACAAATTAAAAAAAGAACATTTTTTTCACTCTCATCTTCTAATTGACGAGAAAAACATTTTAAATTTAGAGGAAAAAAAAGTCACTTTGGGTCAGATTCTGCAGGAATGACATTGTAACTAACTCACGTACTGAGATTTTTGCATATCTTAAACAAATACCAAATTTACATCTCTATTTTACCTGTACATTGAACTCACAAACCTTGAGAGTAGCAGATGAAGTGGACTCCGTCTGCTGCATTTTGCATTATGGGGTAAATAGCTGCCTTGAATCCCTCCACCTGCTTCCACATGGGTTGCAGGCTGGCGCTTCTGTCAAACAAGTCAATGATCGTCACATTTGTTCCAGGATGAGACTGCAGGAGACAGCAGGAGATGGTTTAGTTTCATTGCCAGGGTGAACGAAGCTTGTAGGGATTGTGTAAGTGATTCCTCATGTGGTTGTGCTACAAGAACCAACACGCTAACCTCAGCAATCTCACACCTAAATGCCTGTGCTTTCAAAGATCCCTAAGAACATTTAGCTTCTAATTGATCAGGATGTACTTTAAATATTTAGGATCCATTAGGCTGTTTGGTAAGAGGGCAGGAGCGCAAGCTAACTGAATTTCTGCTTGTTATTGTTTCGGTCTCCCAGAGATATATTTAGTCTGGTTTCAATGTACAACTTTCTAATACAGCGGAGGTGAAGAAGAGGAATTGAATCTTGGCTTTAACCTCAAAAACCTCGCCGGCGTCCTCTCAAAAACTTCCTTTTTTTTTTCACACCATCAACACATCTTCAACTCAGCCTGGTTATTCCAAGCTTTTCTATGCATCTCAAAGGGAGTATGAGGGGTTTGGAGGTCTTAAGAGGACAAGCAGGAAAAGGCGTATTTTACTACTGTCCTTACATGCATTCTGCATTAAGAATTTTACTGAGGCGCTAAAGTAGAAGCATGAAAGTGTACTTAAAGTAAATGAAGTCAAAGTACTCATTAAGCAGAAGGGCCAGTTTCAGAATAATGTAAATGTTATCATTTGCTATAGTTAATTTGTTCACATCCCTTCAATGTTTCTGCTGGTAAAGTTGTAGCCAATTTTTATTTCTGTAAATATTGTTGGGAAGTAGAGCTGCAACAGTCAGTCAATATATTGATTAGTCGGCTGATAGGAAAAATAACCTTTTTGATCACAGATTTACTGTGAAAATTATTTTTCAAATATAAAGATTTCCTGCTTTTTCTGTTTTCTGAATATCTTTGCATTTTGAACTTTTGGTTGGACAAAAGGGAAGACGTCACCCTGGACTCTGACAAACTGGGAGAATAATAAGCACATCATTGCAAGTTACAATTAAGAGGCCAAAAAAGTGTTACCTCAACATTTAATAACACATGATAATTAATTTGTTGGTTATATTTTGTAAGATTAATCTGAAAATGCAAAGTAACTATATATCAAACAACTTCAGTGGAGCAAAATGGACAATGTTTGCCTCTGAATTGTTCAGGAGAGGAAGGAAAAAAAAAGCAGCAAAATATGGAAATACTCAAGTAAAGTACCTCAAAACTGTTCTTAAGTAAAGTACTTGTGTACTGCCACTGTTCCTCTGTAGTTTTCTCCCACGGTAATGATAGAGGGGAGAAAAATCAGTTTACATTACAAAACAATCTACAGACTCTACCACTATGCGAAAGGCTAAGTAAAGTAAAGTAAAAGAAGCGCAGACTGCAAAGTGCTGCTCCAGTTTTTGCGGCTATCGTGGTGATATAGGCTTGAAGGCCTGCTTTGTTTACTATCAGGTCAACCCCCGGGAAGATACACATTCATCTATGCATTTCTGTAGCCAAATATCCCCTTAAACAAAACAAAACAAACACGTTCCCGTTTATCTCTGACCACTCACCTCGTTGATAAACCGCTGCAAGTTTTTAAAATCCCCTGAGCTGTCGAACAAACCGTGCACGATGATCACCGGCTTGTACCCGACCACCGCAGCCCAGAGGCACGCACCGAGCAGCGGGTACAGCAGCCCCGCCGCCCCGCCGCTGCTCCAGCTCCAGCTCCAGCTCCAGCTCCTGCTCCGGCTTGACATGGCAGAATGGGAGCCCTTCATTATATAACTCTAAAAAAAAATAAAGAAACCCTACGAGGTTTACTTAGAAAATAAAATACAGGAAAAAAAAAAACAAACAAACGAGATTGCCGGTAAAAAAAAATAAAAGAATAAAATAAAAATAAAACAAAACAAAACAATGTTTTGTCTAATGTTGATCTATCATCTTCGGCTCCATTTCTCGTCCCCAGATGAGGTGAAGTCCACCCCTCTGTAAACAGTCCTGTTTTCTCTTTTACACACGCAGACCGGACCGTGTGTATAATATCTGATAACACCTGGACCGAGGCACCGAACAGCTGCTCTGCTTCTATTAATTCTGTTTGTTCCGGTTTTAAATTAAGGGCTGACGCCACGTCACTTCCCGTCGCGTCTCGTCCAATCAGCGCGGGAGCCGCTGCGGGACTTTGTTTTTTTGTTTTTTGTTTTCTTTTATTTCGTCAACAGTTTTACGTCACGCAGCTGCGGCGTGCCGTGATTTCTACGCACCTCCACGTTTTACGCGACGTCATTTCTGTCTGAAATGATTTGATAAATTTTAAACATGCTGGATAAAATATGCACCGCTTGGAGGAAAATATCAACCAGCACTGTATATTGGGTCCTCTTTCTATTGTGGAGGGAGACTCTATCAAAATCTAGTTCTTGTGTTTTGTCTGTTTCAATATTTTTTTAATCAAGTCATTAACACACAGAGTACCTCAGGAAATGTACTATTGTTACATCACAGACATACTGCCAGAATAAAACCCACAATTATTTTCATTATCAATAGCCCTGGCAATTATTTTCCTTAATAAATGATTAACTGCCCACGTGTAAAATGTCAGAGGTTATTATTCTTCTCCAAAGCTCAAGATGACATATTCAATGTGCATTTTATTTCTCAGCAACAGTCATAACCCCCAAATGTTACCACAAACAAACTGGCACCCAATTAACATTTGGTCTTTGGAGCCCCTGAGGTTCTGAGGCAGTTGCTTGTTTTGCCCCAGTTCTCATAACTGCTGTAGAAATGACAGAGCAGAATATTATTTGGGGAGGGGGGGCAAAGCCTTTTCACATGCACGTCAAAGTACAGTTAATACAACCAGGAGAGAAAAAAAACAGCTGTCATTTTTCTATCGTTACCATTAACAAACACCTTTCTGGCTTTTGGTCCTTTTCAAAAAGACTCGTCGACCAACAAAATTATTTTTTTCATTGATATCATTGGTCAATCAACTCTGATGGCAGTGCCACACATGAAACACATTTATTCTCAGTAAAAGGTGCCACACAGGCGACCCGTCATCTCACGACATGTGAATGGAGTGCAGTCAGTTTCAACGCGTATGTTGTGATTAATGCTGGAGTGTCAGGTTTGGCTTCAACTTTGTTTAGCTTTCACCCAAAGAACCGATATTAGGGAAGTGTATCCAAAGAAGCAACCGCAATGGCTTACTAAGCTCTTGCTAGAAAAAAAGATTTATTGCCTAAAAAAAAAAGAAAAAAAGAATTAAGTGGCACAGACAACAAAAAAGCCACATCAAGACGTCAAAATGAAAGTAAAGCGCTGTCTTCCTGGTGCAGACGAGTGGGATTTATCCTGCTGGACAGAGTGTGGGAGCAGCTCTACACAGTAGGCTGCAGCAGCTCCTGTAGATGACACAAGGTCTCCTTCAGAGTCAGGGCTAACGTTTCCGCGTGAGTCTCCTCGCAGCAGTTGAAGGCGGTGATGGAGAAGTGGACGTGGTCGGCCTGGGGGTTGTAACAAATGGCGTAGCCGTCGGGAACGAGGGGCCCGAAACACATCACGCTGTCCGTGTTGGCAGGCACCTGACGGGACGAGAGAGGGAGAGGGAGAGAGAATAACAGTTTAACCTCTGGAGATGTAACGTGGATACTAAGACGGGGTGATGCGGTTGAAAACAGTATCAGTACACATCACATTTTGGCAGATGTAGGAAAAATCACATGCAAGAAAAGTCAAAGTGATGTTCAAACCAATAAACTTCGTCCCATGTTTTACAGGAAATCATTCATTCAGACACCAGTATTTTGTAACACGTAACAGAGCTGATGCGGTTAGTAAGTTGATCAGCTGGTTGATTGGCAGAAAATTCATCTGAAAATATTTCTAAAACTAATAAACAACGTAAGTAAATTTTCAAGGAAAAAAGCCAAAGATTTGCGAGTTCCATCCCCTGAAAGGGATTTTTGTGGCCTGAAATAGTAGTGAACTAATTATCTTTGTGTAAAAGTGCCTGTTTGAGGATGTTGACTTGTACTTGACAACTATTTTCTGACATTTTGTAGACTAAAGGAATAATTGACCAGTGAATAAAGTATCATTAAGAATAATCAATAATGAAAGTAATTGTTAGTTTTAGCCCTAAAAGATAAAAGAATATGATCCTAACACTCCACATCACCTGGCCCTATTAGATAATATTTATTAATAAATTCTCATCAGTGGTTTCCAAAATTAAACAAAAAATTTAGGTAATCCAGAGGAACGTTCCATACAAATTTTGATAAAAAAAAAATTGATGAAGGTGACTATTTTGCTAATCGATTTCACCCTCCGGCCTCTTGGCATTACTTAACCCATTCAAAATATACTAAAAATACCTTAAACTGGGTTAAATGGTACAAAAGATTTATTTCCTTAAAATTAGATCATATAAAAACAGATTAATTTGGGTTTGCTATTTAATTAATTCCATAATAGAAGTGTTGGCTTGTGGTGTCATGATTCATTGAACTTTAAGTAAATTATATGTCACACAGTCAAAACCGAATACAGTGTAAAGGGATGATGTATAGAAAAGGGTCCATTATGAAGAGTGATTAACCAGGTTAAGAAGGAGCATGGTTGTATACAGTAGGTAGCTACGATGTAAAAAGGCAACAACACAATGTGTGACTTGCAAAACCAAGAAAATTACAACAGGCCATAAAAACCACATGAGCATCTGCTTCAGGGAACATGATCAAAGCCAAATCAGCAGCAAATGTCCCATATTATGAGAACATCACATGCTCCAACACAACAGGGAAACCGCTGACAGACAATTTCCTCTCATATGTTTTTAGTGTCATAAAGAAACATTTATAAATACAATAACAAAATTCCAACTTCCTGATGCGCTACATGACGTTGCAAACGTTCTGTAAAAATCGAGTCAGCGCTCTCACACGGGAACACACCTGCCCCGTTCGGAGTTTCCAGTGTGTTGCCAGGCCGTACGCCGTGTCCATGAAGATTTTGGGAATGCTCAGTCCTTCCTCGATGGCCTGCAGCTTGAGCCCCAGCAAGTGGCGGTCGATGCCGTGACCTTTAAGAGCCTTAACAGAGCAGAAGAAGAAAATTTTTTATATATATATTAAAAAGGTAAAGATTCATCAGTTAAAAAAAGATGAAAAACTGTTCGTCTGGGCTTGTTCACTTGGTATTTACCAGGTCAGTCAGAGCAGTGTAGGCATCAACTGCTTCTCTCAACAGCTGTAGTTTTGTTTCCCTCTGCAACGGAGTAATAATAGTAATAATAATAGACACTATGATTACGAGCAACCAAATTTTACACCCATTTAATCATCTGAAACAAAATGAACTCTGCTCAGCAAGTCCATTGCCAAGATCGTGTTTCTCACCGAAACAGAGGGGTCGTCAAAGGCCTGAATGAACTTGAGCGTCTGATTTGTCGGTGAGCGAATGAACTCTGTCCGTCCTCCTCGAAACATCCGCTGAGAGGCAATATCACAGGCTGGACAGACCTCATTGTGAACTCTTGCACAAAAAAAGAGTGAAATGAAATATGAAAACACAAAACAGTGCTGATCTTTTAATGTTGGTCTTACTTGTTCAACACCGACGTACGTTCCAACATTTTTCCACGATTTTTAAGCAAATTTACGGAAGTTTATCCATAAAGCAGCGAAGATATTGAAAGTGGAAGTCACACTGAATCTAAAAACGTGTGTATTGTGTCTGCGTGTTCAAATTTGAGTATGATTTTTGATGCAAATTGTGCATTTTACCTTACTCGTTATGCCTCACATCTCTCCCTCCATACCTCCCCTTCAATTCTCCTCACCTCTGATCTAAATAAACTATTACTGGCATGATATTTTTTCAATAATACAAATTTGTCTCCTGTACTTATTTGGTGATGTGTTGTTCTTATTTTTCTGGCTAACCAGTAACAGATACAGAACATGATCCCGTGCTAAGTGTTCATTATTTCCAGCTTAATATGATAAAATTATTAGTTATCTAAAACTTCCTCTGATCACTGCAGAATTACAGACACAATCCAGTTTTCACTGTCTGGCGTCGTGGTTGTGTCGGTTTTTATTGCAGCAACAGCATAAAAATATCCTCATTCTAGTAGATTATGATAAGAGTAGTTAACTATGACCTAAATCTTTAGATAACACCATTGTCACCTACCTGTAGTAGGCAAGCTGCAGGGCGACCTGGATGAAAGAGTTTGGACTCAGGTTGTGCTTCTTGGGAAGCTCCTTGCCGAACCTCTTGAAGTTGAACACGTTAACGTCAAGGTCGTTGATCAATCTGCAGGAAAATTCGAAACATCATTCTTCATTTGTGGCAAAATTGCTCTAAACTCAAAGTTCTCTCGCTACGTTTCTCTAGAACTTTTGGCCACATCTCGAAGTCCTTGACGGCAAATTAACTTGCCCAGGTGTCATCACGTACGGAGGTTTGGTCATGTGATAACAGGTGGTCGTACGGCAGGGGAGGTTCAGGGATGAGACATGGCACATGTTCACAAGTTAACCTCCATGCTCATAATTTCTATCATATCAGAATCAGAATCAGGTTTTATGGCCAAATTTTAGCCGAGCCAGTGAGAGCTTTCTTTTTGTCAAGGTCACATTAACACAGAGGAGATAAATGTGTTTACATTTCTGTGGCTTTCCTTTAGGCCGAGTTCACTTGAGCTTTGTTAAGATTTGAAAAGCAAACATCCATCTTACAAAGAACAGCGAGGCCATTCTTCTCTTATCATGACAAGTATTGTGAGAAGACTCTACGTTCGAACGCTCGATCAGCCCTTTGCAGTAGAATAAATGAAGAGAGGGGGAGCTTACATATCCAGGTTCTGCTTGGCGTGCTCAATGTCTCTCTTGATTTCTCTGTCTATGTGGAAGTAGAGCTTCTTGGGCATCGGCAGAGGGATCAGTGGTGCTCTCTTTGGGTCTGGTTTCTCACTACAGGCAAGAAAGCACATATTACTTGTCAGTATTAAAAAAAAAAAAAAAAAAAAAAAAAAGACATTTTCTGGTGGATTGTGAGAGTCTCAACTGTCCCAGGAAAGCTACAGATAGATATAAGACCAGAGTAAAAATCTGAGTTTAAAAACTTTTGAAGCTGCTCTCATTTACGTGGTTTTCTGTTGTAAGACAACGGGGCAAGTGTGAAATAGCGACCGAAACGCAGCCAATTTCCAAGCTGCTGCTAAAATCCTGATTTTAAAACAACAACAACGCCGTCCGACCGAGTCACTGTATGTATAGGTGGTGATGAACTCAGTTAGATGCTCATTCACGTCTCTGCCAGCTGCCCTGTGGTCATTTGAATAACGGCATAATGGCAAAGGGAAA
This sequence comes from Istiophorus platypterus, assembly GCA_016859345.1. Lineage (NCBI taxonomy): Eukaryota > Metazoa > Chordata > Actinopteri > Istiophoriformes > Istiophoridae > Istiophorus > Istiophorus platypterus. The sequence continues at coordinate 16,221,764 of CM029127.1, read as the reverse complement.
ACCCAACCCTCCGCTCACTGGCCAACACTGGCGACTCTCTTCTTCTTTTGTGAAGAAAACTTGCTAAAATGGGTCTGAAAGTCAGTAAATCTAGTAACAAAGGCGCTAAGTTGGCACCAGAGTTTGTAAAAGGACCAGCGATGATGCAACAGAAACTGTCGATTTAAATGCCGTGGGATGTAAATAACCAGTGACATATGATAATCTTTTATTAAGATGTTGTAATTTTTTTCTACTTGAACAGAATGAACAGAAAACAAGTTCAGTCGAGGAGTGTCTCATTTGATTTGCCCACAATCAGACGGTATGGCAGCCAGCAACAAACCAAAAACTGTGCGATGGGTGAACCCTCTATCTGAAAAATGACAAAGTTATCCACCGGACAAAATCTACTGACATTTGGTGCTTGGCAAAGGGCAAATTCAGAACCACTGGGAAAGGACTGCCCCCCCCCCTTTTATTAACCCTCTGTCTCACCAGTACTCCAGGATATGATCCAGCAGTGTCGCAATGGGTGGACCCTCAGCTGTGGCTTGTTCATACAGAAGACCCCATGAGCCGTCCTCGCCCACCACAAACTGTTCGGACAAACACAGACGAGAGTCGGTCAAACCACGGTACCAGCTGCCCTCATGTCATCTAAACCTTCCCTTGTCCCGCCTGACTCTTCCTCCCGCCCACCTGCAGTGTTTTGTCGAACCAGCGGTTGCCACTGTTGGAGAACGTCCCGCCTCCGTGCAGAACCTGAGCTGCTTTACGGCTCGCGTACCTGTCAGTCAAAGTTGGAAAAAAACGGGAACGACAAAACACGAGAAAAATGTATGAAAGAATAAGTGATATTCAAATTTTTAAAAGATTTCTGAAATTCAATTTTTGTTTTCCCCACAAAAACAAAATCCAAATATTTGTTGGTTACAGCTTCTCAAGGCTCAGGCTGTAGTAAACTGAACATCTTTGGGTTTTGGACCATTATCAACCAATCAGTTAATCAAAAGTATAAACAGGTATTAATCATTAGTTGCAGCCCTATTCAAATTACACATTGTAGCATTCTTGAGATACATTCAGATAGCAAATAGGACAAGTTTTCAAATGGAGGAAGTGACGATCGTACATTATTGCATAATATCAAATGTCAACAGACGGAACAATTATATCTGAAGAGAGACAGAGGATTACTCAACATATTAAGCAATCAAAGAAATACCTGAGAGTGGATTATTAGAGAAAAGAGTGTGTGCACGTGCGTGTGTGTGTGTGTGTGTGTGTATGTGTGTGTGTGTGCATACTTCTCATCTGATATCCTCATCACTGGAGAATCCAGACACAGGGAGAAAAGCCCTGTCTCTATCACCCGCACCGACTCCTTGTTTAGTTTATCTGTGTCACACGCAGATGAAGAGACAAGAAAATCAAAACACTGAAGATTCAAGAATTTCAAAGATTCAATTTCAGCGACGAACCTCTTACGCAAGACTGTCGCTGTGCTGGCACACAATGAAGACACAATGAAGACACAAAACACACAAGATTTGGCAGCTGAGGACGTTTTATCGTACTTGCAAGTGTGGATTAGTTTTGGTCCCGTCTTGGCCTGGAAAATGTCTATCACAATATTTACATAATAGGTTTGCTTATTTTAGCCCATTGACTACAATTCACATACACTCTTTGACACTGCTGACTGAAGCACACCGTGAGTCTGAGATTGATTTTCTAACCAGGATTGATTTCCAGGCTTCAGGTTCATGCCAGTGTTGTATTAAAAAAACAAAAAACAAAAAAACAATTCAGACACTTAGAAACTTGCTTGAGATAAGTAATCAATCCATCACATTGATCAATAAGTCAGCTTTTTCTTTTTGTTAAAGTCATGTAGAGAATCTGTTAACTCTGGGTTATATTACTTTCAATCAGTAAAGCACTATGTAAAAGTGTTTAAAATGTGGGATTTGAATTTTGTTATTTTTATTATTATTACCATTATTGTTATTATCAATAGTAGAAGTAGTATTGAAACTGGTTGTTACTTGCATTGAACATGTATCGGTTTGGTGGAAAAAATAAAAAAAATAAATAATAAAAAAAAAAAAACACTATTTGCAACTGCATCACAACTTATGAATAAATTAATTTTTACCAAAAAAAGAGCACACTAATGTACTTTTTCATGCATGTTTTTCTGCAGTTTGATTTTAATAATGCGCTGATATTAAGTGGAAACCAGCTGCACCTTAAAAGGTAGAACATAAACTAAAAAAGCTATGGTAAAATGAACAGCTCTAAGCAATGGGCGATACTACTACTATATTATAACAGGGCATAGATATATGGATATACTGTAAATGCTACACACGTCCCTTTGACGGGAGAGTCTGCAGTCCTGCTACCTACCTCTCAGCAGGCGGTTGTAGGCCTGTCCCCAGGTGTGGCGGTGCTCGCTGGTCAGGATGCCCATCGGCTCCTTGTCGGTCTTCCAGGACTGAGACCTGATCCTCAGCAGCTGGCTGTGGATCTGACTCTCCGTCATCCGAGAGCCGTCGCTGTTGTACACCTCCAGCTGGAAGAACTAGTGACAAAAGGACAAAAGGGAGAGCAGCCACGTCAACTTTGATTTAAGTGTGTCGTATTCACAGTTTAAATAAACAGTGGTTTGTTATTCGACCTCTGAGCCTTCTCTCTTACACAATCACAATCCCCATTATTGTTGGCAGAGGTGCTGCTGCTAACAAAAACCTAACACTGGACAAACCTGATCATCAAAATTCAAGGGGTCTGACTTTTCTACTGTCAACATTTGCCATTCTACTTTATCCACTATAATAGTAAACTGAGTATTTTTGATTTGGGACTCCTGCTTGGGACGAGACAAGCTATGTCAAGATGTCAGTTTGGCCTTTGGAAAATTGTGTTTGTGGCATTTGTCACTATTTTGTGACATTTTATAGACCAACCTATTAATCGATAATTTGGGAAAACAATCATCACATAAAATAACTTCTAGTTCCTGGCCTTCTTGGGTTTAGAGCTGCATGAATAGTCAATGAATCAGTCAGTAGAAAATATATCTGCACCTTTTTTGATACTCAGTTGATTGTTTACTTATATAGCACAAATAATGGGACTCGTGATATTAGTGCCAGACATACCAAACAGAAGCTGAACCAAAACAGAATGTCACCTGAAAGAATTTCTTAGCATTTTGCAGGTGAACTATACTTTAAATTCAAATAATTAAGTAAAAACCTCAACAGGAAATGAACACAGAACACACTAAGCTACTTCTCACATTTGTATTTGTTATAAAGATAAGAGAAGGCAAATAAACCTCCATCAGGCTTATCATAAGTTAAAAGGACTGAGATCACATTTGTTTTGATACCTCTTCCTGCCAGAATCCCTGATCTCGCAGGACAACCTGCTGCCAAAACTCCCTCCGATAAAAACAGCTTCTAGTGAGCCCACGTGACCTCTGTTTACATGGCTCAGTGCATCCCTAACTGGTTTAGGTCTTAAGAAAACTCTAGGTGTGACTGCACAAGACCTAACATGACCGCTGTGTCGCATGGGGATGAACGACGCCGAGTCGACAACCAGAGAGAACAAAAGAGAAAGTATAAATCTGGCAGCGAGCTCCCACCTGGTAGTTCCTGACGACCGTGATGTGCGTCGGCGAGCGCCGAGTGCGGCCGTAGTGGGCGATGTAGTCGTGCTTGGGGCCGGGGATCCTGCAGGAGGAGAAGAGGCGCGGGTAGAGGTCCATGCACAGAGGGTTCCCTCGCATGTATTCGACCGGCAGCTGGCCGCTGACGGGGGACAGACAGGAGGAGACAGACGTGTCTGTTAGCAGCAAGTTTAGTCAGGAAATATATTCACCTCTCTGGATACAAGGTTTTATTTTTATTTGTTTGTACCTATAACATATCACTGTTTGAGATGCACCAATCCTTCTTTTTTTTTTAAACTCCTTTAACATATTTTGGATACCTCAGCTCAGGGTACAAAGTGACACCTGACACCTGTGCTCCCTTTCCCACCAACTCAAAGTTCAAGAGCCTCCTAAAATGCATCTTCAGTTCAACTCAGAGAGATGTGCAGAAAAATGACCCAAAATGACTGAGAGCTTGTGAGCAGCTCAGCATGAAAAGGTCGTATTTGTGCCTGAAACTGCATGAATCGCATGAGTATTAAGTGAAAAATGTTCACTATCTCAAGAAGGAAACCTGCCAGAAAATACCCATATATTGACTTTCCCCTAGTTGAAAAAATGAATAAGCAGCTAAATATATTAATGATGGACAAGAAAAAAAAATACAGAGAATTTCCTGGTAAAGGTAAGATACTGCTGTCTCATTTGAATTTTACGCAGTTTACTGTTTAGCCTAACTCTAATTCACATGCTTAAATGTATTAAATTGCAAATTAGTCTGTGATATAAATTTAAATACAAATATCAATAGCACTAAGACATACAGAAACCTAGTGGAACGCTTGATTCCTAAGCTATAAGTAAATAATAATCAAAATAAAGTTAAGTTTATTCATAAAAAAGAGTTAAAATTGATTAGAAAGATGAGAGAACACAGATTATCCAAAAAGCAGAGTGCAGCATTTTTTCAGATGCTGTGCAGGTTCTACGACAATGATTTTATTCTGGGTAAAACAATCATCCAAAATGAATGACAAAATGACAAAATGAAAGCATTGCAAACCAATATATTTTACAGTCTACACCCCTTTTTTTCCCCTCAAAATCCCTGCTTCTTCAGGTCCTGCTCTCTGTCTTTGATGGGCAGCATATGTTTATAAACTGTCAGATAATATTTCTATTATATATGCTGTCGTAGACTTTAACACAACGGAATTAAAACTGAAATCTGAAATCTGAAACAGAGGTGTTTCAGTCATGCGCTGTTGGTTTTTAAAAGATATTATTGCAGACAATGTGGGTGAATATATTTAGACACAGATTAAGTTCATACAGCAGAGGAACATGAGGCGAGGCCAGCCGGGCTAAAGTTGAAGCACTAAAATAGAATCTAGTGAAAGACACTGTAAGATAAAAAGACATCAGAGGATTACTGTAGCACCTGAACAAATGTTGACAACGGGTTCGGAGCTTTGAGGTCAGTTCATAGTTAATCACCAGCTCTGATGATTGTAGCAGATCATTATTAACAGACCGTTTAACTTTTTTATTGTGGAATTACTGAATATCCTGAACTCTCTGTGCTTTTCTGATGTTCGCTGTATCCGAGCCTATAGAGCAGTGACACGGACAAAAATGAATGCTGAGATTAAATAGAAATGCTCCGGATCCAGTGATGTAATGTAACAAGTACATTTAAACAAGGATTGTCTTAATCTATGTATAATTTTCAGGTACTTGTACTTGAGTATTTACATATTGTGGCACACTCTGCTTCTACTCCACTGCACGAATGAAATGTTGTACTTTTTACTCCCGTATTTTTATCCAACATCCGTAGTTATTCCGTATTTTGCAGATTAATTTTCATACACAACAAATGATTAGCTTCCTAAAATCACCATCTTATCCATTGATTTTATAGATAATATAATATAGATAATGCTGTAAAAGTGGGCAATTAGCATAAAAAAAATTCTTGCTGATGATGCTAATAACTTTTCTGCACTTTTACCTGAGCATAATTATGAATGCAGGACACTGGGGTATTGTTTTTTTTTGTTTGTTTTTTTTTTTACTAAAGTAAAAGGTCTGAATACTTCTTATAAAATTTAGCCTTTAAAACTTGCAAAGGATTAAGTGCTATAGCAATGTCATCTTAAGTTTGCTAAAGAAAAAAAAAAGGTCAATTAATTGTGCTTTTCATTTGTTCATTCGTTCATAAAATTAAGACTCACTTGTTTATTTTGGCCTTGAAGTCCAGAACTGCTGCTATCAGTTTGGATGCAAACCTACATGGAGATAAACATGTTGCATATTTTATTATGTGACATGGTCAGGCAGATCTCCTGTTCTAAACATGCAGTGGTGGAAATCAATCACAGGTCATGTTCGGTATGAGATGATAAAGGCATCACATTAACCCTCAGATATTACCACTACACAACCGAACAAGAATGAATAGCATTTTTCTGCCTCCCCCCCGGACATGCTGCATCATTACTATGGCAATTTGCAAGTATCTCACCAAAACAACCAAATTATAAGCTTTAACGCAATGAAGTTCCTCATGTTTTATTTTTCTAAGCTTAAAGGTTGTGGATCTTCCTCTGTATTTAGAGGTAAAGATAAACAAGTCACAAGGTCTTAATGACAACAGTCACATACAAAATAAATAGGTGTGTGTATCCAGATAATAGTGGCATTGGTCAGGTGCCATTCAAAAAAGTGCAAACAAAAATGGATCAATCAACTTAAAATGCCTCAGTCTACCGAGACAATGAAAAGAAATGATAACTTAATGCCTGATGTAGTGTAAAAACTGGCATTTAACCAGCCACTACTATCTGCTGTGCTGTGCTGTGTCATTGTAAAGAACTGCATTTCATAAGTGCTGACTCACACCAGCTGGCTCCTCCAGTCGTTATAATCTCTCCTGGGCAGGGAGATGGCCGGGTTCGAGTGCACAGGCAGGGGCTGTCTGCTCTCCAAGTACGCCCACTGCACCCACCAGTCTGAGATCTGCAGAGGCGAGACCACGCACACACACACACACACACACACACACACAAACACACAAAGACACACACACACGCGCGCACACACACACACACACGAGGACATTGATGATAAAGCTGATGATCAAGCTGCAGAGCAGAATTTTGGGGGCAGCTTGAGCAAAACCTTTAGAAGTTACGTAAGGCCTGGGAAACGACGAGGTCACATTTACACAGGAAACCGGGAGAGAAAAGTTCTTCAAAAGAACAACTGTATCTTCTACATGAAAGTTGTGCTTTCAGTCCCATTCTTCTGTTTTTGGTGCAGATTGAGATTTTTAGCCCAGATCAGCATCTAGGTACCAATAACATTGCAGTATTAAAAATAGAACAACTGGTTTTACACTTTTCAACACTCTCTTACTGTATACTCCCTTATTTTCATTCTAAACGCTTTTATTGTAAAACACTTTTCTTTTGAAATGTGCTACAGGAATAAGTCTTTAACTTACATTAAATTTTGTAACATGTATTTATTATAAAAATAATTATTGAAAAAGTTGTCTACAACCAGATTAAAATGACAAGTACAGGACAAGGCTGCACGCAACAACTACTTTCATTATCGATTAATCTACTGATTTGCATCTCATTTAATTGGTTAATATTAGGGTCTATAAAATGTGAGAAAAGAGAAGAAAATATCTATCACCATTTCTTTTCATCTCATACTAAATCATAGAAACATTATGAAAACATATATAAATCCTTTTTAATCACCTAGTGTCCGAACTCACCCATTTACAAGACACTAATCGCAATTAGTGTTTTGTTTTCTGGGCCCCATTTATCATATATTACCAACTTAACTGGTACATTAGCCCATGAGATGCTCCAAACATACAACACACACTCTATCTGCACTTTAAAGCACTCCCACATCCATTAATCCCACATCTCCAACACATGTCCCAACTCCCACACCCACACAGGAGACACAGACCCAGTTCCTGTTGAGCCTGGCCTTCTTCTCCAGCCCCTCCTGCAGGTGCGCGCCCAGGCCTCCCGGCCGGCCGAACTCCTGCACCATCCTACGGGTGTGCCTGAGCTCCCCGGGGGGCAGCAGGGGCTCCAGTGCCCTCAGGTAGCCCTGCAAGGTGTGGGCCAGCGGGGGCACCGGCTGGGAGGGCACGGACGAGGAGAAACACGGATCCTTCCTCCGTGAAACCTGGAAGCAGAGGGAGGAGAAGTTAAGAGTCGAATATATTTATGTCACGCACCGAAAACCATGATCAAATCAAATAAAAATCGTCAGAGTGCAATTATAGTGTCTGTACAGTAACTTTGCAGTGACTTTCATGAGAGTTTGACTAGATGCCAATTAAATAAATAAATAAATAAAAATGAAAAAAAAAAAAAACAGGGCAGGGTTAGGGCACATCAAAAATGGGAAGTGTGACAGATATGACTGTAGGAACACGAGCAGCTGCCTCTTGTTCCTTTAACAGCCCCGTTACTATATAAAAAAATACACTGTAAGTGAGGATAAGTGCGGATATGTGCCAATGTGTCAACGGGAAAACAAACGACTCACCCGAGACAGCCACGCTCTACAGGTCCCTGGTCGGATCGTGTTGAAAATCATGATTCCCTTTAAATCAGGAATCCGCTCAGTGTCCGCATGTGTGTTACAGTCTTATGTTTACGGTCTGGTAACCTCTGCACAGTTCCCGCAGGGTCGGACCGTCAAAACGTGGAGCTCAGCCCTCCTCCTCCTCCTCCTCCTCCTCCTTCTTCTTCTTCTTCTTCTTCTTCTTCTTCACCTCGGCGGCCGTAGACGAGAGTCCTCATCGCTCGGTGGGTTGTCAGTTTGGAAACATGCGTGCAAAGAGGCAAAAAGGGGCTAAAAAGATAAAAAAAAAAAAAAAAAAATAGAACAAAATAAAAGGCGAAAACAAAAACGAAACCGTCCGCCCGACGACGCGGTCCGCGCAGTTGGTTCCTTCCCTCCCGGCGGCGGCCATGCAGAGACTCACGTCCCGAACTGGACCGGACTCACACGTGGTGACGTAGAAATAAAAAAAAGTGTTTTCCGTGAACGGCGACGTGACCCGGAACTGGACGTGCAGTACCGCGTGTGGCCGCCGGGCGGCACCGGTGCGGGACGGTGAGCTGGTTTGAAACGCAGGTAGAGGTGAAGCGCTCACCTGTCCCCGCAGGTGACACCGTGGGGAGCAGAGGGGGGCAAAACCTGGCCTCGGCGGAAAGTGGGAAATGCCCCGGGACACAACAACTACAGGTATTCACCCTCATGTATTAGGTTTTGTTTTTGTTTTTGTTTTTGTTTGTTTGTTTTTTTTTTTGTGAAATAATATAACCCTTGTGAACATGCCAGCCCAAAGTTCTGGAGAGAACTGATTGTAGTTTGAAAGCTATAAACACTCCATGTACGGCTGTCTGTTTTTAAGCAAAAAAACCCCGTTTAAGTCTTTTGCATAATTCAAAAATGTGCACTATAACAACACAAAAATGTTTAAATGTATAATTGTGCATGTGTGTGTGTGTGTGTGCTTTTAATATTTATATGGAATTTGGGATTTTATCAGAAATTCTGCTCTCTGCTTGAAAAGTTTCATTTGTGTGTATGAAAACTGGTCGAACTGACGGGAGATTTATGATATGAAAACAGTGCAAGAATACCCACCATATTCAGTGAATGCAAAATATAGATGTCTTTCTTTAGTTTTTGTAAATAATGATTGGTTGGATGAAACCTAAATTGAAAGCGGGCTTTGGAGGAGAGACACTTTTCACATCATCAACATCATCATCATACTTCAAAAGTGCATGATATCTGCCAAAGAGGGTTTTTTTTGTCACCCATGTCTGTTGGTATGTTTTTTTATTTAATTGTTGGCAGGATTACACAAAAAAAACTGAACCGATTTGCACTGAACTTGGTGGAGAGTTTGGGGCACAGGCCAAGGAAGAACCCATTAACTTTTGGGGATGGTCCGGATATTTTTTATTGAAGTTATCTTTATATCTTAGCCTTTATTTATTTATCTTTTTATCTGAAGTCTGATCTATGTTTTTTGACACTGGCCTTGGCGGAATGCACCCTACTGAGTGCCATCCTAGTTTATAATACGATTCCAGTGTTATTCCTTATCTGCCCAGTCCTGTCAAAAAGAAAGTAAAATAAATCTATTTCTGAACAAAGGGGTTCTGTAGATTCTTTACACTTCTTATGAATATTTTGGGGAATTCATGCTTTCTATGGAATCAAGAAATAAAAGTTAAAAAGAAACCTCTTTTCAGAATTATTTATTAGATTTTTTTTTTCTTGAAGCCAGCTTCTTCAACCGTCATAGAAAAAAATATTTTCCAGAGAATTTTCACATAATTTGCATAATTCACATCTTCTTTGACCAATTATCAGTTTACAAACAACAAATATTTTGTATAGATTGTATTATAAATTTTGTACAGCCAAAGGTGAGACAGTAGCTGTAATATGCTGTTAAGTTAATTTGGTAGTTGAATTGTTTCTGTTATAAACTCTTCCTCTAAAGAGCTTCCAATCACACAACTCTTTCCCCTTCCACATGACAAAAATAACAAAATCATACCTTTTTTTAAAATCCATAAACAGTAACTGAACTGTTAACAGAGTGGTTTTGTGATCAGTAAGGCTCAATTAAACCCCACAAAAGACGACAACCTGCATACCTCACACATTGCACCAAAACCCGTCCCTGCAATGTTAAGCATTCCTGCACACAATACCCACTGAGAGGAGTTTTTTTCTGAAAGACTTCAGACAAGAAAAGTCAAATATTTACATGAACTGATCTTTCATATCATCTGTAAGGGCAGATCCAGCAGGCACATGAAAACAGATGATATAAACATCACTTTTCTGTGCTGAGGCAGTGCTGACTTTAATTTAGAAAGTAATTAACATAGAAGAAACTATCAAATACATTAACTAAAAAATAAAATCTTATCAGTTTCATTATATTGCATAGACAAGTGATCCACCTGGTCTTTTATAATAATTTTACAATATGTACCATCCTTATACATTCACATATGTTCCTCAGTGACCCTGAAAATAAACTAGGTGACAATTTCCCCAGTAAGCACAATTATGTCTCTTTTACAACTGCATATATCAAACTGAGCTGAACATTCCTTCCCCAGCAATCATCCATTCTTATGCTAGATAAAACACCATAGAAATTACAAAACACTCACTTCAACACTCAAGTCAATTTTCAAATGAAACAGAATACGATAAAAATTCCACAATGTTGTTCAACAAAATGTTGGGGATCTCGTCACATGGACAATTTTGGCGAAGATGACCGAGGGCAAGACTCATCTGAAAGACAGAGAGATGGAGATGGATGGTAAATAAGGTGAATCTAAGAGTTTTCTTCTATTTTATTATTTGTTTTTGGAGCTGACTAATTCCCATTCAACAACAGTGACATTTATGGCTTTGTGAGAATCATAAATGCAACACCATACCATTCCATTTGTTCTTCAATAACAATAACTTTAGAGATTTAATTGCTGCATTTAAAACAAATGTTGCGTGGGATTCTTGATCTTTATTTCATCTCTAAACTTTCCCACATTGCTGACTTGCCACCACTGACAAAACTCTGAAACTTGTTCAGTTCATCTATTTCAAGGACAAGAATGGTATTATTCCTTATTTTTCCAATTACCATTTACCACATTATACAAAACATGCCCAGTCCCAACAGCATTTGGTGAATGCAGTAATGGTGAACATTTTCAGCCACAGTCTTTCAGAATTGTCTATGTCTAGTTTCACTAAAAGAAATTTGACATGCAAATTTGAGCAGCTGACAAATAGCAAACCATGCTGACGGTGCTTTGAGGGAATAGAGAACCAGAGAGTCCAAAATGGAGGAAGCTATTGGAACTTGTTAGCTTTGTTGCACTGTCAACTTTTATTTAATCTAGTCCATCAGAGTATAAACTGTGACACAGAAATGTTTTGCAGATGGTTCTAAGATGGTTCTGGTTGGTTACATAAATACATTTCTTGTTTTGTTTTCTTTCAAATAAAAGTATTATCCTGTTAGTGACCAAACTGACTAAATAGCTCAAAGATTTTTGTCCCTGAAATAAATGATGCACAATCCTGACAACAGTTAAGAGACAGTAGGTGATATAAACCATACTACCCTGTTAGCAGCCAAGCTAATGAGCCTGCTAACAGCTAGCTTGGAAGATCCTGTTTTTTCATCTTCAGTAACTTTCTTGAGTTAAATACCCTGATAACAGTTATGAGACAGTTGTTGGTAAACAAGAATATGTTTCTCATAAACTTATTGTCCCATAAAACAACAGCTTTACGGCTAACAGCCAAAGAGCTCGCGAACTGAAAGTTAGCTGGCTCGGATACATTTCTTTTTTCATCTATCTTTTGCAAAATCTTTTGTCCTGTAAAAGATGAAAACCTTTAAAAACTGGTCACAAATATATTAATTCAGTTTTTAAAGAAATGTTCAGTAATTTACTAAAAGAGCTGGGTACTGTTGTAGGAATGTTTGCAAGCGCTTATGAGGCATCTGTCAATGGTAAATACGTGTTTTAATTAAAAAAAAAACCTACTCTCACATTAGCGACCTAGATAACAAGCCTGCTAACAGACAGTTAGCTAACTAGCCCCAAGACATTTTATTTTTTACCCCTTTAATTATGAAATGAATTAAATTATATACAATCCTGAGAGCAAAATGGCCATGGGAGTAAAGTGCAGTACAGGGAAAATAAAGGGAAGTTTGGAGAGCTATTATTACTGAGTAGCACTTTTGGTACACGCTTTCTGAATTCACTGTCTCGTCTATGGCACTCAGCCCGGAGCTCCTTGGCTCCCACTGAAGACGTAAATCTTTAAAATCGGGTCACAAATGTGCTTTTCCATTATTTTAAAAAGAGAAAAAAAGCTCATTCTTCATAATGAAGAAACATGTCACCCGGTGCGCCGGTTTCGGAAAACCATGGGGTCGTATGGCACAGCAGGAGTAAGCTGTATCAGGTTTCGCATACACAGTCAACACTTGTTAGTAGGATAGGACTTTGGGTCTTTTCATGGAATTTGGTGAAGAATGCAGAATACTGCCATCTTAATTCTTTGGCCACGGCCTGTGTAAGGTCGGAAACCTACGGAGAGTTTCGCACAATCTCGCTACACTTTATGTTTTTTGAGAAATGGGTGACACTGACCCACTCTTATTTTCCGTCCCGTAGCAATCCCGACACTCCTTGTGCCCTTGGACATGATTGCCCCTCTCTCCTCTTCCGCCTCCTCCTCCTGCACCTCCTCTCCCGGCAGCCTCTCTGGCCTCCCCAGGTCAACTGGGTGGGGGGTACACGCTAGCATGGAGGTCTCCGACGGATACTCGCACACCTGCTCCAGCTGGTCCTCATCGAAACACACCTTCACCTGTAAACATGAGGAGAGGGAGTTTTTATTTTCCTTTTAATCAGCTCCACTTAAATGCATTTTTTTTTCATTTGATTACATTATTGTAGCCTTTGATTTGTGATTTGTTGGCCTAAATCTGACAGGAAATCCACAACAGCTAGTGTGCCTTATAATAACAGCAGCTCAGCCCTGGGACCTAGACTTGCAGGGTCTAGCAGTAAACACACCCAGAGGTGCAGACATGATCTGGATGTTGCCTGAAACCAACAGACCTCAGACTGACGCGCGCTGTACGAGTTACTGCCGCTTCACCCTGTGACAGTGGCTGTCTGCAGAGGAGTGCAGATAATAGCTCTGCATTAGGGAGGCTGGGCGAATCATGCAAAGGCACAGGAGGCTAATCCTCCCTCCCTGAACCTGATTAACCCAGGCAGCGCAGCAGGACAGCAGAGGCACCCGGTGACAAACAGAAACTGAAACAGTGGGAGAATAAGAGACAGAAAGAGGGAAGCTTTAAGTTGTATTCGTCCACCAGGTCTTCACGCATTCATTAGTGCCTGTTTTGTGACACTGTATGAGGAAGTCTCTATCTGTGTGCAGAATGGTTTACAAGTTTGGCCTGTAAAGTTTTACATATTAAACAGCCAAAATGTATGCTTTTATAGTTCAAGAAGACAATTTTCAAATTCTGTCAGAAGTGCATTTGTGATTGTTTAAAATTTAGTGACAAAAAAAATAGAAATGAATGAATTAATATATCAATTTTACCAAAACGGTTACATGGAATGCTAAATTTCAAAACCACCAGACTCTTTGTTTCAAGAGTCGATTCCAGGACGATTTGAAACACAAATGTTCTAAATAAAAAGCATTAATGAGGAGAAAATCTTGAGAGAGTAAAAGAGGAGGATGAGGAAGGCGAGGAACAAGCAGGTCATCCCCCCCTTGTGACATGATGGAGGGGGGAGGAAAGGAGGCCTGACGTCAAACAGTCTGAAGGGCATCAACATGAGAGCGACAGGTGGTCAGAGATTCACAAAGTGGTCAGTCACTGCAGCGAAAGACAGCTAAAGAGAATGAGAATCACACGACTGTGTTCCTGGAATTACTAGGAAACATCTATTCTCATTAAATGTTCGGTTATTTCGTTAGAAGTCACAGTAACTGGGAAGCTGAGACCTGAAGAAAATTAATTCAGAGAGAAATTACAGACAGTGGTATCAAATCCTTCTCTGCTAGTCTCTCTTTTACTCTTGTGTTGAATGCTATAGTCAAGTCTTTTGAAACAGATGCCCATGTAATAAAAACTGTTTAGCATCTGAGCTGCATTACGGGATTTAATAAAATGGATACGGCGTCATTTCTTTGTGCTGATCTCTGTCTCTCGTTTGGAGGAAGTGCATAAGTCTGAAAGAGGAAGTGAGCAAAAACACACAGTGTAACAGGGAGTTTCTGTCAGACCAAATAACGAGCCCTTAATCGTCTTTAATCCTCTCAGTATGACTGTCGAACTGTCATTTTTCTCTGCCATTCCAGTGTCGCTCCTTGGTGGCACGTCAGTCCAGGATCAAGCATTTTCTGACTTCTTTCCCCGTCTTCTTTCTCTTTCCATTTCACCCACGTCATGTGACGAGTTGGCGGCCTGCTGTCAGAAACACTCAGCCATACAGTGGAAGGTCAGCGCGGTCAAAAAATGTTGCCAGGACTCCGGTCTAACAAACCAAACCCCCGCTAGGAAACAGCCAAGAAGATACAAAGAGAGATTTGTCTGAGAGGCAGGGAGGGCTGACTCAACAAAAATGGCAGAATTGGTGTGAGGGAACAAGGAAGCAGCCTGCAACACGCTCACATGCAGACCGCAGGGAAATTACCAGTAGTTTAGCAACTCTGACATAGAGAAAATGGCACTAAAAAACTATGCAATTCCTCTGATATTGCAGTGAAACCCATAAATACAAAATCCCGTGTGTATCTTCACAGGATGGTGCAATAAAATACAAAGTTTATTTCTGTTTAGGGTCAAACCTTTGTCATCCGGTTTTCTCTTTATTATGTAAGAGCTCATTTCCCACTCATCCTCAAAACAAGCACAGGCTTCAGGAAAAGTTAAAAAACAGGAAACACAAAGTCCTACCATGAACTTTGATTCTTGTGAGATGTCATTTCAGTTTACACTACTCAGGCTGATTTAGTATAAATACCAGTGTTGTGTACCATGTAGCGTTAGGTGGGAAGAAAAAAAAAATTGATGGAGGAAGGAGCTGGCTGCCTGTAATTGTGGTTTCCTACTCAACTTTTCTGTCTCCACAGAAGCCTGAAATATTACTGTTAACTCTCTTTCTGCAGAAACTAAGGAGCAGTATGAAACACTTCTTTTGTAATTTTAGACCAGCAACGATGGCTTCAATTATTGTGATACAAAGCAACAAGGATTTTGCTTTGTCTTCTTGCTGTCTTTGTCTCTTTCCAAAAACTAACCATAGACATACCAGAATAAGTTACCAATGCCCAAGCCTATACAGGTTTTGCTAAAAATCAAAGTCTGCAAAGAGATAGACTGCAGAAGCAAATGGCAAAGCAGATCTCTCCAGGAGTTTGTGGCTAGGAATCAAGATGTCGTGCTTGATAAGGCTTTAAAAGGCTTAGGTTGGTCTCAGCGATCGTACTTCTCAATCAAAAGAGATGTTCTCTCCCAGTGGAAAGGGGATTCTGCTTGCTGACGAGGGACCATCAGGCAGGGGTCAACAGGTGATACCCTCTGCCCCGCCTCAGATTCATTTTAGAAAGCAGGGTAGCAACCATCCTTTTGAGATCTGACTCAGGCTCATTGAAAGTACTATGAAATCTGAGGCCTTCCAAATTTTTGCACAAAGTTATGTTAGAATTATTTGGAGATATAGATTTCCTCTCTGCTTTTCTGTACCATAACAAAAAGAAAACTATACAGATTGCACTCACCCTTTTTGGGGTCCCTCTGTTTTTGACCAGACAAGACCTCTCGAGATTCTGATAACCACCGATCACCTCGATCTCCTCCACTGTAGGGTACCTCTTCTTGGTCGGTTCAGCGACAGTGGGGGTTATCTTGGCCTGCTGCGACGGGGTCTTTGGGGGAGTTGTCCCTGCTGATGTAGACCCCTTTGTGGACCCCGCTGTTCCTGCTCCTCCTCCTTCCCCTGCTCCTTCTCCTCCTGCAACAGCATGCCTTTTCGGGGTGATTGTCATGGTGGCCCCTCTCTTAACTTGGCCCCCAGAGGCACTCCTGATGGAGAAGAGTGTGGGTGGCCGGTCCGAGCATGGGGAGATACTGGGAGACTGGGCGGGAGATGGGGAGCTCGGAGAAGAGGCCGGGGTCGGGGTACAGTCAGAGGGTTTTAGGGGATTGTCTGGGGATTGTCTCCTGAGAAATGAGGGGTTGACGGTGATAGTTTGTTTGAGCTGAGATGTCGGAGAACAAACGTGCTGAGGCGACATTTTGTAGGTCGATACTGACTTATCCTTCTCCTGGGTCGTGACATCGTCCTTTAGCTGGTGCTTTAAAACTCCTCTGGGGCTTTGCTGCCTTTTTGTCTCTCTGTCCTTCAGAGAAGCGTTTGGCGATGTACAAGACTTCAGCGCTTCCTGCTCTTTCATCTGAAACTGCTCTATCTGTCGCTGTATTGTCTGCACCCCGCAAATGTCTTCACCTGTTAAAGCTTTGCTGTCCCCGGGCTGTGCGTTTGATATGAGGGGCTTCACTTTCACAAGGTGCACTGATGAGATGTCCACGGTCCTCTCCCTGAGACACAAACCTGACCGCGAACCGACGGTTTCCAAGTTGTAGATCCGGCTCATGGCTGCGAGAGAGTTGGGATGAGGGGGTGAAGGGGATAGAGATTGCGTGGGATCGAGAGGTGATGTATATTCCTCTTCCTCCTCCTCTGACAGCTCTTTTCCTTCCTCCTCCCTCTCCTCTTCTCTGCTCTCGTGTCGGCTCCTGTGGCGCCTCAGCTGTTCCTCCACATGTTGCAGGGGGTCGTCTTCATCCTCCGATATGTGCGAGCTGTCAGAGATCACTTCGGAGGAGGTAGCGGCGTACCCGCTTGTTACTTCCGCTCCTCTGACAGCTTTTGAGGGTTGGACAGACACAGGAAGCAGAGGGCAGGTTTTCAACACACCGACTTCCTGCATGACGTCAGATGCCGCCACGAACGTCTGCTCTGCTGCGTCTTCCTGTCCCCTCTCTGCTTCAACCAGCCTCTTCCGCATATGAGCTGCAGCTTCCCATTCTTGCTCTATTTCAGTTCCCCTCTCGTCATACCTGTCGCCAGCTGTGCGAGCACCACTGACCTCCGCAGCCTCGCTCCCGTCTCCCTCCTGCGTCTCTCTTTGTCTCAGCCTCTCCAGCTCCCTTTGTCTAATTTTCTCTCGCAGGGACTCGATGCGGCTCAAGGGCTTTCCGATCCTCCAGCTATCCCTCCTCTCGACCCCTTTTCCTCCTTCCCAGTCCTGCCCATTGTCGCTTTGACCGACAGCTTTCGTTCTCTCCACCATTTCTTCTGCAACATAAAACACAGTCCTGGGGATTTGAATTTCTAGGGGACACTGAGGGATCCCAATAGGGGTGATCCTTTTTGGAGACCTGGGTGTTAAGTCTTGAATGTGGCTCTCGGATTCG
This sequence comes from Istiophorus platypterus, assembly GCA_016859345.1. Lineage (NCBI taxonomy): Eukaryota > Metazoa > Chordata > Actinopteri > Istiophoriformes > Istiophoridae > Istiophorus > Istiophorus platypterus. The sequence goes on along the minus strand of CM029127.1, from coordinate 16,203,990 downwards.
ACATCGCTGTAATGTTCTCCTTCCTGCTTGCACTCCTCGTGAGCAGCCTTGTAAGCCCATTCTCCTCTCTCTTTGCTATAAACAGTTGTGTCTCCTATTTTTTCTATCTTGCTTATAAGATCCTCTGTGTGCTGGGACAAAACAGAGTGCGTTAGGTAGGGCCCTTGTGGTCCCGTACCACTCCACTCTGGCCCTCTGTGCGGGTCCCTAGCCCTATCTGTGACTGTACAGAGTAGACTGGTGCACTCTGTGAAAGCCGAGTCATGTCTGTGGTGGCTCTCAGCAGCGGGGCACGGACCTGTCGTGTCTGCTGATGCAGCCATGACATAATTCTGCAGGGTTTCGGGCGGGATTGTGCTTTCAGTTCCATCCTCTCTCAGAAAATCAGACACCATTCTGTCGCTAACTTGTGCCTCAATTTGTCCTCCTGCCTCTGAATCTTTCTCTACGCTCGGCTCCCTTTCCAAACCTTTGTCACCTGCCATTCGCTTTACTTCTCTTTCAGCTCTTGCTTTCCCATCTTGCCTGATTGGTACCCTTCTAGCAAACGAGATTCCCTCTGTGTTTTTGACAGATGCAACCGTGAAACCCTCGTCCCCATCTGCGTCACCTGCCTTCTCCGCAAGCCTCTTATCAGCAGGCTCGACTTTCTTAACGACACTCCTTTCACTCCTGTGTTTGACGGAGATACACATCTCTGCCTCGTCTCTCCTCTGCATGGGCTTTTCATCCTCATTTTTGACGTATCCGTCTCTATGCCTTCCGAACCTGTCTTTGTCTAAAAGCCATGCGCACCCAAGTTTGATCTTTGCTGTTTCCCTCCCTAAACCTGCAACGTCTACCCAAGGTGCCGGACTCTTGTCTGAATGTATCCTCTCACGCATCTTCCTCTCGTTACACCCATCGTCATCTAAACCATTCTCCTTACCACTGATGACTCGGTCAGAGAAGCTTAGAGAGCGTTTTGGTGCGCTTTTCAAGAGCATATTCCTCCTGTCTATCTTCCTTTCCTCAGATTTTTGGTCATCTTCATCTCCTGAGTATTTTCTCCTCCCAGGCCGGAGGAAGTTATCAGAGCTTTTGGATCGAGATGGTGGCTTAGGGAGCTCTCCAAATTTACTCAGCAGCTGGCTAACCCTCCCTCCTCTCTCAAGGAACACATTATCTTCCAAACTGTCCTTCCTCTCTTCTTTAATAACTGTCGCCTGGCCCCATGGTCTTTCTTTCTCCTTCATAGGTTCTTTCTCCTTTTCTCTTAGCCAGGAAACGTCTGTTCTGAACTCCCTGCCCACACTCTCCCTCCTTACATCCGAGCTGTACTTCATCTCTCCATCCTCTTTCCCTTTTCCTCCTGTATTCCTCTCTTCAGGGCTTGCCGAGGGCTTTATGATCAGCACCTCAGAGGCCCGGATTTCGGTGACGCTCCCTCCCCCGGCTAGGATCTCCCTCAGGTCCATCTTCATCCCTCTCTTCCCCTGGTGGTCCTCCTCGGGCCTCTCCGTCTCCGTCTCCCTCCGTCGCCCCCTCCTCTCGTCACTGCTTTTCCTGTCCTGTTCGATGATAATGATGTTGTCTGCTCGGATGGTTCGCAGATTTGGGACGAGGGGAGAAAAGGAACCAGATGCTGGATCTGTTTCTAGTTCCTCTTCGTCTTTTCTTACTTTGAGGAATTCCATCTCCCTCATTGCATCTTTAACTGACTCTTTCCATTGGCTTTTTTCTTTTTCCCATCCCTCCCTGCTAGCCTCTCTCTCTCTTCCCTGAGTCCTGTCCCTGCTTCTTTCTTTCTCCTGTCCCTCACTTAAATCTCTGAACCTCTCTATCTTCAGCTCTATATCTCTTCCTTTACCCGACTCCCCATCTTGACCCCTGGGGCTCAGTTTGTCTTTCTCCTTTTCTTTCATCTCTGGCTCACTCCCTGCATCTGCATCCAGGCCTTTCTTCCATGTACTCTGCGTGCGCATAAACGGGTTTCTATGGACTGGAACAATAGTTTCCATTGACACCTGACTCACTGACCGGGGGTCTGCATCCAGCCATTGCCCCGGATCTGGACTGAGTGATAGTTCGCTTCCCAAATTAACCGTTACAGAGCTGTCCGTGTCGCTCAGGCCATCAGAGACAGACCTGACATCAGCCTGCAGGAGACAGACGTCTCTCTCCTTCTCCCTGTCACCCACACTCTCCTGCTTTGCCTTCCTCCGCTGGATGATCCCTCGCTTCCAGGCAGGCATGCTGGCAAGCTTCTCCTCCTCCTCTTTCTCTCTCCTCTCACGCTCCTCCTCCTCTCGCCTCTTTCTCTCCAGCAGGAGTTGCTTCCATTCCGGCAGAGAGGAGACAGACATAACAGAAACGGTGCAAGTTTTTGAACTTAATAGTTTGGATCTGGTCCTCTTTGAAGCCCCTCAGACTGGTCTGGAAATTAAATAAAGTGAAAATCAGTTCTCTCTCACAATCATGTTTGCTAGAGGTATGCATCACCATAGATAGAACTCTTAAATACAAACTACAAACACCAGGAATGTAACACCAAGTTATTGATATTTCATTAGCAATGTTTAATAGCAAATAGGAAGATGTAAATGAATGCACGATCACAGGGTGAGACAGCATTTGCCATGCTTTCTTGCACACATATTTTATCTGTTGGCTACTGAGTCTAACCTTCATCTTTCACACGAGATAATATAATCAATTAATCAAATCAAGGTGCAGCACATCATGCACGTAACAAAAAAAAACTACATTTTGCTTTCACGCCATATTATTGATTAAGAAAAAAATTTTAATTAACTTACCGAAACCTTAGTTTTTGCCAAGATATTTTCAAATCCGCTTCGACTTTACAGCTTTCATCTCCACTTGTGCGTCTTGGCTGTGCGTAATGCGCCCCGGTCCCGCACGGAAAATCCTCCTTCGCCGGTAACCTACGAAGACTAATCGATGCTTTAAAAACGGGGATTTTAAAAAACACACGACCCTGTCAAACTACCCCGGCGACAGAGGCACGAACACACACCGCCGTCCTCGGTATAGTAGTAAATATTTGAAGCTTCGGAGCGGCAACGCTGTAATCCGATAATTACATTAAATTCCGTCAGGAGCGTTTAGTGGCACACACCATATTGTGGGACCTAAGAAAAGGCGTTTAAAGAGCATAGCCGTCTGCCTGGGCGCCAGCGCCCCTCCACCCCTCCTCCCTCCCTCACCCCCTCCTTCGTCTCATCCCTCCGTCCCGCGGGGCTTAATTGGAAAAGAGGTGGTGGTGGTGGAGGTGGAGGTGGAGGGAAGCGGGCCGTGGTGTCGGCGGGGCGTCCTGCACTTTACCTGACGACGCGGGGCGGGGGCGGGGCGGGGCGGAAGAGATCCTCTCTTCCGGAAAAAAAAAAAATATAATGTGAAATAAAAAAAAAAAAAGAAAAAGTAAAAGTAGTAAGTAAACGTCCAGATATATTACCGGTAAAATTTAAACATTAAAATTATGTAATTACATAAATTATTAATTACAGCAATTATTGTTTTATATTATTATTAGATATTATATTACTTGATTATTAAAGATGCGTTGAAGTCGTAGTAGCATTTTAATGTTGTAGCAGGTCAGGAGGCGGCTCATTTTATCTACATTTTGTTGGGTGTTTAATCTATAATATCCACTTTTATTTATTTATATTTCTATTGTTACATATATATATAATTTTTTAATATTTGCAATTATTATCTATATCTTATCTCTTGAAGACTTCCTGGAGCTGATGGATTGGATGTGTCCACTCAATTATTATTAGTGAGGGTAGACTAAATAACAAAAACAATACTGCATAGTAGTTAAGCAGCAGCACAAACTAAATCCTCTAAAAAAGATATCAAAAGTTGAATCCACACCTCTCGAAAGTTTCAACAAAAACTTGAACATTATAACCTTCATGAAGGGAGGATTTATTGTGTAACTGTTGTATTGGACTGTTTTAGATTTAGCTCAATGTACCTAGGAAACTGCCAACTGAGTTTTTCTCATCTTGAACAAATAATTTGCAAGACTTCAAATTTCTATCATGTTTTTAATATTAATAGAGCATTGTATTCATGTCTTCAGTTGTAATTTTGGATAGAGATCAACTGGCCTTTGACTAAAGAGTTTTAATGACTTCCAGTTGCCTGGTCGGCTAATACAACATCTGTAAAATAAATAAATAAATAAATAAATAATACTGTAAAAGTGCAAATAAGACAAAAGCAGCTTCTCAAACAAGTGAGACTTGGGCCTTAAAAATGAACACCAGACCTGATAATAAGACATAACGAGAGAGCAGAAATAAACATGTCACACACCTACTGTGTACAGTGTATTACATTTATTCAACATGGCCTGCAAAATACTGACAGTTATCATTGTCTTTACAGTGATGCCTACTACATTAACCCTCAAAAATTATGATATTTACAGTACATATAAGAGATTACAGTACTTTGAATTTTGGGAATTAATGACATATTTAGGAAAATAGTGGTCGCTCTATAGGATGTTACCTTTTAACATGAGTTACTTGGATTATCAAGTCAGATGAACTGTAAAAGGCAAGAAATACCAAACGCATGAAATCAGTTGAATTTCAAGTGGCTTAGATTAAGTCTGACGTTACTGCAGAGGCGCCCACAACATGAGCGAAAGAAGGAATACATTCATAATCTCAGAAATGCCAGAAGACCTGTTTTTCATAATAGCTACAAGTTGTGGTAAAAAAAACAAAACAAAACAAAAAAACAGCATTTTTTGTGCTTTTGTCAATGTGAAATCTCAATATAAAATTGTCTTCCCAGGACAAAAAAATCTGAAATCTGTGTGCTCTTGTATTTCATCTGAAATTAGAAACATCAATAAAAATACAGCTGTTACACTGAGTTGGCTCAGAAATTGAACAATAATACCAGACACCTATAGAAAACAGTAATATTCCTCATTAGAAGAGGAGGTGTTTGTGTTTTCCAATGGCGGAATAGGATTCCTTTTCTAATAAAACTCTACCTTTCTGAAACCACATATGCAGTAAGGAGAAAATGTAAACAGAAGATTGTGTCAAGTTTAAAAGAATTCAGTTTGAGTGTGGTCATCTGCCATTATCAAAAATGACCAGCGCAGGTGTGTTTGCTCTGATTCATTATAGCAGGTGTAAGACTCGTAGAGGATCACTGAGACTCTGTCCAAGTCAGTTTTGGAACAGTATTTCTGGTTAATAGTAAGACAGCAGAGAGCTTCACATCTCAGCAGTGAGAGGACCTTCACCTCACTTCTCCTTGTGGTTCCTGTCCACCCCTTTGGCCGTGCTGGCGACGCCCCGGTGTGGATTGGCAAGGAGCTGCATCTTGCTGTTAATCTGGACACAGAGGTAGGCTAAATCCTGTTTGTCCAGAGAGTGTGCCAGGGCCAGGTAGGTCGACAGCGTGCCCGCCAGCAGGAGCCTGTCCAGGGACAGGGCCGGCAGGAGCCACAGCACAACGCCCAGCTCCAGGCACACCGGGTGGCGGAGGTGAGAAAGGAAGCGCTGGGCGTGGGATGACTTGTGGTACAGGGGGTCTCCTAGACCGAGACACTCGTAATACACCTGAGGGAGTGGCGGGGGTGGGGGGTCGGGGGGGGGGGGGGGGAGACAGCATGAGACAAATGAGCTTATGCAGCAGCACCAATGAGGAGTCCCTTTGTTTACGTAACAATTTAGACGTTTTCATAATCACTGTCAGAGATTACACAGTCCCAGTTACACTCACTTCGATCTGTTTACCTCCACCAAGGAGATTACATTTTCACCCATGTCAGTCTGTTTGTTTGTTTGTTTATCAGCAGGATTTAGGCAAAATGTACTGAAGCGATTTGCACCAAACTTGGAGGAGTGATGGGACAAGGAATTCAATTTTGTGCCAGATCTGAATCATTAACCGTGAATTTAAATTTTTTTCCCCTGAAGTCTGGTGTATGTTGTTTGACATTGGCCTCAGCAGAAGTCTGCGCTCTGCTGAGCGCATTTTCTAGTTTAATATGTCACAGTGTTGTTTTAGAATCAAATAAAAATGAGGATATTAATCCTTTTTGTTGAAGGGTGTGGATTGCTGAGATGGCTGTTGAATTAACTGAAACGTTGATCCTATTGATGTTTTCATCAGAGCCCAAATGAGGTTTTTCTAGTTTACTATATTTGGGGATGGAATTTAATTCCTGACTGCCACCCACACTTATTTGTGTAGCAAGAGATGTGTAGTATATATTTACAACTCACTGAACTGCAGTGGGGGAAAAAGCACTTCAGTCCTTTTTTTAAGTAAAAGTACTGATACCAAACTGTAGAAATACTCCATTGGAAGTAAAACCTCTGCATTTAAAATCTTAGTTAAGTGAAAAAGTATCAAAGTAAAATAAGTAGTACTCAATGGAGAAAATGGCCCTTGTGACCACGGAGTCGCTTGAAAACCTCAAGTATGTTTTTGTCTGCAATTTTTCACATTTTTAAAAACAAAGCAAACAAATCAGCTCATGACAAAGTTCAGTGAATAGAACTTTCATCATCACCATCTTCTATTGTTACTGAGGATGTCGGAGAAGATGAGCCCATTCAGTGGCAACTAAAAGTTATTTTATTTTTACAAAATAAATAATGCAAATAAACCTTCATGAGCATCACAAAAATTAAAACTACTAAGAAAAAAGTTATTATTCAGTTATCACATTACATTACTCTCTTTTTTAGGCTTTTAAACCTGTAATGTTATGAGGATAATTAGAAATAAAGTGTTTATAATGCATTTCAGAAAGTCTGCACAACCTTTTCTCATCAGCTGTAATTATTGTGTGAAAATAAACAAAGGTACCCAAAAATACTTTAAACATATGCTCCTAAAATGTAATTCTAATTAAGTTTTTAATGAGCTAAGTATATCCCACTGTTGAGACCCTGGCTACCTGCTTGATGCCCATCAGTTCTGGGTAGTCAAAGATTATAAGGATGCTGCAGATGATGGCCCAGCAGACGAAGTGCAGGGTGAAGCAGAGCACAGGAAACCAGATACTCCAGGGTGCATGGCGCACTGACCAAAGACAGGGGGCACCAGTCACCGGCTGCCAGCACCGCATCAGGATCTAACAACAGGAGGAAAGACGAGTTATGATGCAGACTAAAGCACAGATGATGCTATGTAGAAGTTAAGTATTAGAATATAATTGTAACGGTGGCACTAAAAAAAAAAAAAAATCAGCATTTACACACTGCGAGAGTCTGTGTTGCTGTACCTGGAGAGCCAGAGCAGTGGTAAAGCAATACGCCGTCCTGTTAAGGGCCCCCAGTGCTGACTGGAGGGCCTTTTTGACAGGGGACCAGGCGAGCAGACTGTGCTGCGTGGTGAAGAGAGCCAGCAGCCCCAGGTCCACGACAATGGACCTGAGGACAGAGCTGTCCTGCAGGGCCACCGACCACGGTATGGAGTCTTAGGAGCGGGAAAATGGTGGGAATGAGAAGGGAAAGGCGAATGTGGTGATTAATTATGTTTATATCAAACATTTAAATATCATCAATATCACTTTTAATTATGTAAACAATTACAGTAAAACTTCATTAAACAGCCACCATTGAAGTTTACAAAAATAAAAACTGAACCTTAAGTGTTTCCTGAGCCACACAATAATTAATCAACATAAAAAAAAGAGATTATTATGGCAATGAGCAAGGCCTACATCTCTGTGAGTGCAAACTTTACAAAATATATGATTATAGCTGCACAGTCCAGTCTATAAAAAAAAAATGAATCATGCATATACTGTACATGTATACACATATATTTACACAGCCTTCATTAAATGTAAACATCCACATCCATACAGAAAAAGATCTAGTTTATAGCATTAATACATAGTTTACTTATAACAATCAATTCATGGTCCAATAACACACTGCTATCAATGGGGCCACTGAGAACACACAACTACTGTTCGCAAGCAATCAAGCATTAAACATGCAACAGAAATACACAAGACACACAGTCCTTCCGATAGATTTTGAAGCACCGCGGACCTTTTTCGCTGAGACAACAAAGTAAAATTTAATCAACATAAGATTCCCTTTTTAAAAACTCCCATCGTGTTGCAATTGAATTAATTAAACCAAAGCTAAATTAAAACAGTTGATACTGTTGCGAACCTCTGGTGACGGTTTCCGAAGCGTGAGAGCTCGGTTCCGCCCGGAGACGTCTTCGAAGACCGTTTCACCACTTTCAGATCCGTTTGCAACAGATTTCGAGGATCCGCTTTTTTTCTTAGGTTTTTCACACTAATGGCAAAAAAAAAAAAGTGTTAAAACGAAATCGTCGCCAAAAGAAACAACCTCGCACCTGCAAAACGAACCGAAACTAGAAAAAACGAAAACGCGAACGCAACACCACAGATGTTTTACCCGTGAATCGCCGCTGCGCCTGTAAAAACCGCGTCGGCGACCTATGAAACTCGCTGAAAGTTGAATCTAACTGTTCATTCTCGTTTAGGTGGAGATACGGTTTTACTTAAAAAAATAAAAATTATTATTATTTATTTAAAATAAAAAAAAAAACAAAAAGGGGAAATCGCCCAACGTGGGGCTCGAACCCACGACCCTGAGATTAAGAGTCTCATGCTCTACCGACTGAGCTAGCCGGGCTCTGACAGCACCTTCCCCCGGCACGTTTTTAGACGTAGCAACTGTCAAACGGTAGTAATACACGAGTTTATTTAGCTAATTCATAAGGCTTTTCTTAGCATCTGGTGTTTTTTTTCTTCCGCACTCACAATAAACCACCGCTTCATTCATGCCATGAAACGTTTTCCTCCAAGCTATCATCGCCTTTATAAGAGCGATGAGTCAAACCCCGAGAGGCATCTCACGTTATCTAACTTTCCCTGGTCGCCCGCCAGCGCCAGCTCCTGCAGCTTACCTTGACACAGCGTCGTCTCCCCGGTGATGTTATGGTAAATGGCCCGAAACGACACGAACCGAATAAAGTCTGCGCCGGATATGAAAACGAAGGCAAAGTTCAGCAGCGACACGGTACAGAGAGCCCAGCCACGTACCGGGAGGGACGCCATTACAATCAGCGTTTATCTTCATTTGGCAACTTCCACCGCGGTTTCTTCCGGGAGGGGAGTTGGTCGTAGTTCCGATTATTGACACGCGGTGTCGGCACGACCTGGAGGGGGAAGTGCGCAAGCCTCTGCGCCGTCAGGGGATATTTGCATGGACGGATTACGAGGGAAAAGGGGCCCCTGGGCGCGGACAGGTAAAAGGCCCTACTCCTCCGACATACGACCCAGAGACTCGTTTTGTTTCCCTGTGTGGTTCCTCCTCTCTTTTGTTTTGTTTTGCATCTCTGTCTGGTCATTTTGAGTCTCTTTGTGTTTGTTTTGCATGTTTTTGGTGGTAATTTCGTGTATCTCTGTAGTCATCCCATGTCACCCTTTGGTTGCATTGTGTAATGCTTCCCTTGCTTCCCTTTTGGATTGTTTTGCCTCCCTTTGTGGTTATTTAGTGACTCTTACCTGAGCTCTATGACTTTCAAAAAAAAATAATAACAGCCACTTCATACCAAGGCCCTGGCCCAGGGGGCCCCTGACTTCTCGTGCCTCAGTACCTGTGTCTGGTAGGACGTTCAGTAATCCAACTAACGATATGGATATTTTATCGGGTTTAAACTGATGAGGGCCAACTGAGAACATGTCATCTGCACACTTACCCCCCCCCCCACCACTAATTAATCATAAATTAATTTGTGTAAAAAGATAATAGTACAGGTGAAGGAACAAAACCCTAAGAACCACCTGCCTGACACAGTCTCTTGAGTTAAAAGCTGAGGTCCACAGATAAAAAAAAGCCTAAAACATAGAAGGAAAATAAAAAAGGAGGTTTTCATCACACCAAAAGAATTGGGAAAGTCTTTGTAGTATGAAGTGGAAATGTGGGTCACCAATTGAAATAGATAACACCAATAGCCTACTTAATCTGACATTCATCATTTTCAATTATTTCACAGGCTGTACGCCACACAACTAAACTTGGCTCGATTTGCAGTGACTTTATTGAAGGCAATGAATTGTGCAAATTGTTACTGAAGCAGTAAGTCAAAATACATACTTGTATTTTACATTTTAAAGCAAAGACCAGCTGGGAAAAAAAAGCACAGAACAATGTATGTCAACCTGCTACTTTCTTTAAATGAGGTTAACCTCACCACTGTAGCACTCTACATGGTAATTTCTGTTACATGATTCCACTCGAATAGACTCTGTAGACCCCTGAAACAATGGAGGGAAATTGTTAGCAAACATTTCTCCAAAACCTAATATCTGAAATAATTTTTTCACATCTTTTTTTTTAAATTAATTTGCCACTAATTAAACAAACAAAAGCACAAATATATTTATTTAAATGTACTTGGAGCTCACCTCAGTTGGCAGTATCGGCATCCTGCAGGCAGCACAGCGGGGGGCCTGGACCCTGAAACCATGAAGACGTCTCAGTGAAAGGGGTCACAGAAACTGAACAATGACGTGACTCTGGGTGTGACCTGTCTCATGTGCAGCCTGTCTGGCAGGGTTTTGGTTTAATCTTTTCTCTGGAGTGTGAAGCGAAGGGCTTGGCCCATTGTGCTGGCGTCGATCGAGTGTGAAACGTCACCTGTGGTAGTCGCTGACACAGTAAACCCTGCCACCTGAGTCCGCGGCAAAGGGCTGACCCTCCAGGCTCTGTCTGCAGACGACACAGCGGAAACAGGACGGATGGTAGGACTTCCCACGGGCCTGCAGGACCTGTCGGACAGTGCAGAATGAGCTCCTCTTCACATGATGTGAGAGCAGGCGCCGCATATGCACTCACATACAAATATGCTAGATGAGATCCTACTTACCATATCCGTGATTAAATACCTACAGCTGTTACACACCTCTGGGGATGGATGAACTCCAGAGTACTGCAGTAAATAACAATAATTGCAGATTTCTGTAATTATTCTAAAACCAGATACAAACCATATGTTTCTGTCATATTATAACCCACTTTACAGCCATGCTAAAACAGTGTATTCTTACCAAAAAGTCATCTTCACAATAGATGCCTCCTGACACTGAATAAAATGGCTTTCCACTAAGCTTTTCGCCTAGACATGAAACAAAAGACAGGGAAGAAGGTGAATATGGGGAAATGGCTCCTTTTCTGTAATATTATGTTTGATAACACACTGATGATTCACTCCAAAGACCAAAAACACTGAGACATATTTAATATTATATGCTGCATTTGCAGAGGACTCACTGCAAACGCTGCAGGTGAAGCACACGTCATGGAATAAGCGTCCCATCGCCCGGCAGGCTCTCCCTGCACCGTACACCGCTTTACTGCACCTCGTGCAGCTTCCTGAACGTACGCGAAACAAAGAACACGGAAGAAATGCACGCACACAGAAAATGGTTACTGTAAAAAAAAACAAAACAAAACAAAAAAAAACTTGATCCACCCTTCATTTACTGAAAAACTAACTGAAAAAAACTGACAACACACTGACACACATGCGGAATAATGACCTGTAGAGTGCGGAACTAAATGACTATTAAAAACCATGCTAGAAAGATAAATATTCAGTGTATTCTTGTCTTACCAAAGTAAAGATTGGCAATACAACTTGGGTCCATCTTCTTTCAGTATTTTTTCCCAGCTGTCTTGTCCTGCTTCGACACACAGTACAACCGTCTGGGGGTCTAATTTTATGTGCAGTGCAGACAGCTGTAAGGAGAGCTGCTATCTGGGTTTATGGGTGTTGCATTCAGGGGCTTTTGGTCTCTCTGGAGGGCTATGAGTCTTCAGACCCCAGTGACCCCTCCATGGCTGAGTGGGTGGCAACAAGTGAGGCCAACTGATATATTTCACACACAGTATTAAAACGGTGCTTGTGCTGGATCTGCATCAAAAAGGTTTTTTTTTTCTCATTAAAAAGGCTGTTATCGTCTACTGAAGACCTGGGTATCAGTAATGTCACTTAACTCTAAGCATTTGAAGTTATTTCTCTGCGGAGAAAAAAAACCCCACACATATCTCTAATTTGTGTCATTCCAGCAACATGGCCTTGTTGGGATGGATGAAGATCAAATGGACAAATGAAACATTCATACATGAAAAGCACAATTCTCAAATGTGAGCACATTTTTAAAAGTTAGAGGAGAGTTTCAGAGGTTTTTCTGTTATATGTACAGTTAACAGGAGGCAAATCCAAACAGCTCCCTACTGATAATATATACATTTAAGATAAGAGACACAATGAGTTATAGCAGCAGAATAAACAGTCTAAAGAGACATAAAAATAAAGGGTGGTAGAAAATATTTTAGTACATTAACTGGAATATTTCCATTTTGTGCCACTTTAAACTTATACTCCTAGACGGTCCCTTTGAAATTAAAGCCATTGCTTTAAATTCCCCCTTAAAATGTCTCTTTCTTGAACCTTACGTTGAATGAAAGATAACTCGTAAAGGCCGGTTTTAAATCAATTCGTAGCTCATCAACTGATTGCAAAAAACGCTACTATAACCTTTTGTATAAAGATTGGCATATTTTAAGTTGTACCAGCATGTCTATCTATCAGAGACTTACTTTCCAAATGCATATAAACATAGAGGGAGGTGGTGCTCGGATATCTGTGAAGACTCGTCTCAGTCTGTACTAGCGGCAGAGATAAGAAAAAACCCTCCCGACTTTCATCTTGCCTCAGCTGATCTAAACTGATGGTGGCAGATCTCCAAACTGGAAGCTGCTGTAGCTTGATGGGCAATTAGTGGCTTTTGGGCCAAATCTGTCCCTCCAGAAAAAAAAAGTGTCGCCCTCCACAGAGAGCCACAGTTTTCAGTAATAGCTTCATATTAAGACTTTTATGTGATTTTTCATAAATCTACTGCAGATAATGATATAAATGCAAAGCTCATGTATTCAGATCCAAATACACATGGCTTTGTAACATTTTCTACCTCCCCCGCAAGAAGACAGGCGTTTAAACTGCAGCTACTGTGCCTCATTTTAACAGTGCATAGTGCTGAAAATAAAATGTAATGCAATTACAAATGAATAATACAATATCAAACAAGAGGCCTGAATCCTTCTCACCCTGAGGCCACAAAACACATGAACATTATGAAATGATACTGCTGACACAGCCGGTGTTACTGCCCTCATGTGGACCGTTCAGGCCCTTCATCTTAGTTCTCCTGACCCTAAAATCAGACGCGCCCAAATAACTGTCAAAGACAAATGCTGGTGTTTGTGTTAACGTGCTCACTGTGCCAAGTGAGTGGGGCTGATGTAACCTTAAGAATCTGTTGTGTTTTTGATCGGAAAGCTGCCCATTTTTCATGTTGAATTCCCCCAGAGATTTCACATTTGATCTTTGTTTTGTTCTTTTTCTGTTTTCATTGGCTCTTCTTTTATTTAATAAAATAAAAAGAATTTACTCAATACAGTACTTCGGATGACTGGCTAAGCATTTCACAATTTCACAGTCTTTTGGGCTTTCCAGTTCAATCCAGTATTCTTGACCCATTTTTTTTTTTATCCGTCACTCAGTCTACGACATCTTGAGAAAAAAAAAATTCAGAAAAATTGGCATATAATCCAAAGCTCAGAGTTAACTGTGGTCACTGGTATGAAACCCTGCAGCCTCGAGGCCCTCGGCAGCACATGTCTGGGTGCCCGGGATCTGCTGTAACGTGGGAGGGGAGGGGAAGTCTGACAGCTGCTGGTTCCTCACTAAGGTCCCTTGTTAGTCAGGACACTGAGGCTGTCTAAATTCACCACACCGCCCGCTCTGCATGCTGTCAGACAGGTTCAGCGAAAAAAACCAACACTCAAGTGTCACATGTGTTTGCTTGTGTTTTGGGGATCGCCGCGCTCTCACAAAGACAAACCCATCAGGACAAAGGAGAGTGTTTTTTTTTTCTTTTTTTTACCCTCTTCCCTCAATCACCTGTATTGTTTAGTACTGTGATTCAAGTTTTAGGTTTAGATGCAAAAGTAATTAAGTTGAATTGAGGCTACGGGGGTTGAACTGACGCTACTTTAGGCTTTGGTCTTTGATTTAGATCTAATTTCAGGCTTTCTGGATTAAATTAAAAGGTAAATTGATTGGGTGATGAGCAAAAGCACTCGAAAATGTAACACCAATGAGTGTTTGTAAATGTTCTTGCCCTCAGGTGTGTTTCTGTGCAGGAATGTCTGCGTCAGGAGGCATGTGGAGGCAGGAGGGAGCCTCTGCAACATGGGAATACTATTCACAGGATAGACCTGCCATCAGACATCAGCCATACCCTGTTAATCACATTTTCATCATCATTTTACAGGGGAGAAAAATGCAGCCAACCAGGCACAACCTGATTTTTGAACGTATTTGCACGTTTAAACTGCCAGTATTCCCATACTGATTGGATTTTCATTATCTTCTATCTTCTTCAATTATATCATTGAAGAAGTTATTCTTATATTTATTGATTTTAGGTGATGATGCATAGAATACTATGCATTTAAGGGAGTCAAACATGAGGAAACTTCTGCCTTCAGCTCTGTTTCCACTCCCTCCCCTTCCTCATTTTGGGGATACACTGGACCATGCCAACAATCCCTGGCATGTTTGGGACTTTATAAATAGGGCACCCATTGTGCCACGGCGAGGGGGAGTCACACGAGGACTCGTGCCTTATCAAAAAGCCCGTACCCCAAGTATCGGCTCCGCGGTTGTCGTCCCGGCTCAAGGGTACAGCGGCAAGACGTGATCCCGCTCACTCGTCAAGTCTGGACAGGTAACCGCGAACCGCCCGCGCTCCACGCCCTCCTCCGCCGCGCTCTTACGCACAGGTAACGCGGAGCAGGAAGTGGCCGTGAGCGCCGTCGCTGAAGTTGTAATGTGGACGAAAATGCAGCGGGGTGTTTGTGGGGTACAAAAGAACCGATTTTAATTTTTTTTTCACCCTTTTTATAACTAAAAAACCCCCAAACCCCATTTTTGTTTTTTTATTTTAGAGAAGATGCGGCTCTCTGAGACCTGCGCGCTCCTGGGGCTTTTGTTTTTGACAGTCTTCGATTCATCAGGTGAGATAACACAGGACAACGCTCACTCTCAGCAAGGAACATATGTTCATATATTGTTGGGCGAGGCTTTGTTTACCTATTTTTCTTCTTGCTTTATTATTATTATTATCATTGATATTATTATTTACAGTTTCCAATTAAAAGAAAGAAAAGAATTCAAAGAAAAATGTACAAAGTCATCGCGAAACTGAACTGTAGTATCATTTAAAGTTGTGCCATATGGGTCAAGCTGTGGTAAGTGCAGGCTGGTGAGAGCTAAGGCAGAGAAGAACTCCTGCGGAGCACTCTGGGTAGAGTTTTAAGTGCCATGTCAATCAGTCAATAGACAGCAAAGCACATTAATGCTAAATTACATGTGATTGATTGACTTGAAAGTGGAAATGAAAGACCGAGGCACATTTCCAGTCCCGGTCTTGAGCAGAGTAACTCAGCCCTGACCTTCAGACCTCCATTTTCAAAAGGTTTATGAGGCTTTTATGGAGCTTCCTGGAGACATGAATTCATCAGAGCCTCATTAATGATTGACCAGCAATCTGCTGCTAAGCTGTGAAACTGGCTGGCGGTTTATCATATTATTATTATTATTTATTTGCTAGACTTACACTCTGGTGCTTTCATCCCCACCCTGAGTTAATTACTTTTTTCGTGGGGGGGTAGAAGTCATTAGCAGCATGGTAATTTCATTCTCTTTTAATAGTGTGAAAATTCTCTTTTGCCACTAAATAGCCCATGGCTCTTTGAAAGCTGTGACATCCCCAACACGGCCGTTGATTACTGTCACGAGAAGTTCTCTAGTCTACATTTTATGCAAATGCTGCAGTATTGTTCTGTGCTTCTTTCAAGTTCCTGCAAGTTCAGGTTGAAAATTCTGGTTTATTTTCATGTGTGTGCGGTTTCCCACATGTAAGCTGCATGAAAACTTCAAAGTGTATTTAAACTCTTTACAATTTATGCAGTTGTTTTGAGAAGTCCCTTTAACTCTGACTTGGGGATCTTTTTTTTAAGTTGTAAGTTTGATTTAGATCCTAGACTGTTTGTACTAGTGGTCACATATTCATTATACTGGACTTTAGAGCTACAGATGACCCAGACAGCCATAATGGTCAGAAAGCAGGTTTTGTTTAGGGGCTCCATGGGAGGGTCTCGTTCAGAATTGGAGATTATGTGACCTTTTTGAAGTACATTAGTCCTTTAAATTGAGCATGGTGACAAAATACAGTTCAGTAGAGGACATTGTGTAGACCGTGCTGAAGGTAAATAAGATTAGAAGAAGTACATGATACTGGAGGAGTGATACTAACATACCTCTATCTGCAATAAGTTGTTACTGGCCAATGTTTCAGTCTATCTCTGGTATGGAAATAAAAACAATCATGTTTTTAGCCATTGAAGCTGCACTGAAACCACAGTTGGGATCAAAAAAGGGACAACGCTGTGAATCCCGTGCGTGTACTGTAGACTTACATCTGCTGATGTATAAAATTACAGAGGAAATAGTTTCATCTGAGATTGTTACAGGATAAGGTTTCATATCATCATATCAAGACGGTCTTTGGTAGGAAACGTTAGCATTCACCACAGGAGGGTCAGATGTCACAGAAACAGCAGGTACTCGTGTTTTTAAAGCTTCATGCTTTTTCAAAATGGCTACATGACTCATTACAGTAAGACTATGATTAATTTGCTTTGGTCTGCCACTGCAGTACATGGGATAGGCGTGCCTGGAACCAGTGTGTTTGTTCAAATGTCAACACAAACTGCCTGTTTGTCTCTGTATGTGTGTGTGTGTGTGTGTGTGTGTGTGTGTGTGTGTGTGTGTGTGTGTCTGTCTGTTTGGCTCCTTCTGTCGTGTAAATATTGCCGAGGTTGTTTAACTGATACCTCAAATTGTGACACAGAACAGCTGGACATTACTCTGTGCAGTGTGAACAAACAGTTCACTTATCGGAGTTCTTCCTCCTCTCTCATGTTTTGAATAGTGGCATATGATAATTATTTGCATTATGGATTAATCTGTGACTTTTCCCTAAATTGTTTTGTCTGAGTGATGTCAGACTGTAGTGAAATATGCTCATCATGGTTTTCTAGAGCCCGTCGTGACATCTAGTCATATCTTGTGCCTGATCAGCAGCCCAAAGCGTAAAGATATGTAGTTTGCCGTGTATTAGACAATGAAATGCAGAAAATCTTCCCATTTAAGAACCTGAAACAAGGAAATATTTGGAATTGTTGCTTGAAGTTGGCACCCATGCTAATGGCTCTGTCTAGGCACAGCAGTACCTTGAGGTAAATACTAACATGCTCACAAACACAATGTTATCAATCTGATGTTGAGGGATAATCTTTATGTTATAGTTTAGTTTTGTTTGTTAAGATCCTTACATAGTTATCAGTGAACACAAAGTTTCAGAATGCTATATTTTTCCTAATCTGCCGGGCTTTCTCCAAGTTACTAAGATGAATGTTTTGTATGTGAATAGCTAGTTTTTCTGCATTATCTAGGTTTTAACAGGACTTAGGGGTTAGGTTTGCCACATTCACTATGTTATTCAACATTTCTTCATTAGCGCAAAACACAAATTAAATCTTTTTCCTGCTGGTGGCAAAATGAAGTAAAGTCAGGGGTTAAACAAAGTCACGAGGACACATCCCCCAGGAACCATAAACGTTCGTACCAAATTTCCCGATAGTCCATAAAATCGGCAATGAGATTTTTCAGTCTGGACCAAAGTGGCAGATGCACAGACCCACAGTGCTAGAGCCATGTTGCCAGTGTGGCCAAAAATTAATGACTTTTCTGTTCATTGAAATATCTGCTAATCATTTCAGCTCTGGTTTCGAAGATCATATGAATATGAATTATATTTTTATGTGGATGAGTAATGAGCTTGTAAGAGTGTGTGTTTGTGCAATATCCAAACACTTCAGTCCAAATATGAGAATCTGGAAGAAAGCATCCACTCAGGCAGCTGTTGTGAAGTTGAGACATGACAACACTGGCAATAGCGATCCTCTCTCTCATTTTGAATTGTTGATATGTTTCAATTTTCTTCCCAGCCTCATGAAAAATCCAATCTTTAGATTAATGATCACGGTTTACATCTAACATGGAAGTCCCTCTGTGTTCGTAGAATGCCTGCAGATGGTGGTGCGACCAGACAAAGGCTCGACGGTGACGGTGTCCACTGAGCTGCCTTTGGATCAATGTGCTGTGTGTACAGTAGGTGGGGTGAATGACACACAGACTTCCTGCCATTCCTCTATCACCTTGGTACCTGAAGAGGAAGTAAAGCTGCTGTTCAACTGCTCGCATCCGATTGAACAGTCTTACGCAGTCACAGTAACGCGCACCGTTGGTGAGTTTGCAGTGCAGGTGGTCTGATGATACATACAGCATCATTTTGTATTTTCAAATACACTGAGGTCAAAAACAGTGACTCACAGTGCAGTATTTTAATGTTTGCACAAGCACCAGCTTATTAAAATGGCATAGTTGTAATAGAATAGGTCTGAATTCATGAAAATTAACAGATTTGCATTTGCACCTTATACCATAAAAGTTAAATTCTTAATCCATGCATCTGTCCTTGTCTTTAATTGTAATCCAGAATGTTCTAAGGACGCCTGCAGTCCCACAACAGTAGAAACTCAACCCTCCATCCTCACAGAGTTCACCAGAACCTTCACCTGGGAGCTGAAGGCACCCGAGAAGACCGCTGTGAGTCTGGACGTCCTTGGGGAGGGGCTGATTGAGACATCACAGCCGTGTCCTGATGGATTTCAGTATTTGGTGGCCGCATCCAAAACAAACGGGAAGGTTCGGACTCGGTACTGCCGGGGTGGTTCCGTGACTCGTTTGGACCTAAAAAATCAAGCGGTCGTGTCTCTGCAAGTTAAACCAAAGACTCAGGTGGAATCCGTGTTGTTTCAGGCCTCCGCTGGACCATTAAGTAAGAAAAACATTACTGAATATAGACTCTTCTTTCTGAAGAATATCCATAATTACACTGTTTTTTTTAGTTGTATCTGCACCAGCTGTTCTTAAGTTTAAACTTTGTCTAGTTATACTATAAATGATTTATAGATATTCATCACTAAGTATTATTAAAGTTAAATACTTTGTTATTCAGTGAGCTGTAGAGATGCTGGTAGATGGATTTTGAAACCTTTGGACAGAGCCAAGCTAAATGTTTTCTCCAGTTTCCAATCTTTGTGCTAGGCTATATTTGCTGGTTTCTGGAAGCAGCTTCATATCTAACACACATACATTGGAGTGATATTAACCTTCTCATTTAACTCCCTAAATGTCAGACTTTTCCTTTCATTTTTAAAGGGGCTTTCCGATCTAGTGAATCACCTTTTAAACTTCCTAGTAACAATGACCTTACGTGGAACTTTTCATGCAAACTTAGTGATGATATGATAATAGCTCGTGCAACCCAGTCCTACTGTCTGTCTCATTCTGCTTTTTACCCCCCTTTAGAGGGCCGAACGATGGTTATAACCATTGACTCCAGCACGACTGTGGTTGTCAGGCGGGATCCTGAGGGACCGGAGTGTGACCTTTGCACCGCTGACGGCTCCACTCCGAACTGTAGCGCGACAGAAAAGACACTGACAAACGTTGAAAAACTCTCGCTGGAGTTCAGCTGCCCAAAACCTCAGGACATGTACAGCGTGAAGATCAAGAAGAAGATAGGTGAGAGCCATGGAGACCACATCACAAAATCTATTTAACTCACCGGCCGAATTTGGGATTGATGCATTTAAACTCACTATACATTAAACACTCATGTATTGAAGATATAAAAGACTTATTCATCGATCGAAAAAATTAATAAATACTTGTGCAAATTCTGGAAAAATACATAAACGGTTAAATGAATTAATACATGGATGAATTAATATATTTATTAAATGATAAATACATTAATAACTAGAAGCTGTAATTCATACATAAATAAATACTTAAATGTATCATTGAGTCAATAAAGAGAAAATAATATTGATAATCTGTGAAGAAAAAAATGTCAAATGAATTTCTATCATTTATCAGAAATACAGAAATTATAAAATCATATGTAGAATATATATTTATTTATGTCCAAATATGTTCATTTATTTATTTATTTACAAATTTTTGTGTAGCAACCAGCGATTATTTTCATTATCGATCTGACAATTACTTCGCCTTTAATGTTTTTTGCTGGACAACATCAGAATAGAGTGAAAAATGTCCAAGGTTTTAGAGTTTTCTGCTGATCGATTAAATGATTAATCAAATAATTGTTACATTTGTAATGTATTAAATCATTACGGTTAGCATTTATTTATTAAAATATTTATTCATGAGCTTCTGTATTTATTTACGCATTTATCATTTTCTTTACTCAGAGTGCAGCCAGAGCTCCTGCGCTCCTGCGGCAGGAGGGGTCGATCCTAACCTCTTGACGGACTTCAAAAGGTCCCTAACCTGGGACATTAGCGTCCCGGCCAGGACTGTTTTAATGCTGGACTTCCCCGGTGACGGACTGAAGGAGATCTCTGGAACAGAAAACTGCCAAGATGGCAATCAGTACTCAGTGAGTACAACCAAAAGTGACGGAAACATCAAGACTAAAAGCTACTGCAAAGGCGGGACAGTGTCTCATCTGGATCTGCTCGGAGCGACAACCGTGACCATTGATGTGCCTAAAGGGGGAGAAGTGGACCAGACGGCATTCAGTGTCAAAGCAGCACCGAGAGGCAAGGGCTCAATGCTATTTATTCCTCGTTCAGATAAACAAAAAGGAGAAGTGACTATTAGCAGGTCAGTGTGTCGTTTTTGTCAAACAAAACAGGTAATATATCGCAGATGGTCCTAAAAACTGACCCACCCCCCAAAAAATGACATAAAAAAGCAGCCCTGGGAGGCTGTATTTAGCATTGGGCCAATTCATTTGCGTATTTCAGTGCGCCAACAAGCTCACAATGATGGTGCTAACATGCCTCCTTCATGTCTTGTGGGAGGGAAGGTAATGATGGGAAAGATTCCCCATATTTCCGACTTGCGAGCGTTAACTTCATCAGACAAGTCAAGGTGGCGGCATTGCTTTAGATTTCAGCTTTCTTGATCTTTTAACACCAATAAAACAAAGTGGAAAGGCGGAAACGCTCGCTTCATTTCTTTAGGAGACGTTATACTGCCTACCGAGCAAATTGTTTGCTAAAAAAAATAGTACTCCGAAGCCATTATAATGAGAGGTCTGGGCTCTCTGGTGCAACCAGCTTCTTATTGTGCCACTTTTCTCCATAGGTGGCAGAAAGATGTCCGTGACCCCTGACCCCAACACCATCATAATCATCAGCAGGGTGACCACCGAGCCCGACTGCAGCGTGTGTGTGAACAAGGCCCCCGAACAGATATGCAACCCAAAGCAACTAATAATTACTGATCCTCGCAACACCTCAGTAGAGTTTACCTGTCCTCAACCCCAGGATATTTTCAGTGTGGAGATCAACAGAGAAATTGGTATTAAGTTGTAAACATAAGGACTTTACATTTATGTTTTTGTTCTGCTGACTGAAAGCCTTTTCTTTAGTTTCTCCTTGTGTATGATTTGGTGAATTTATGTGTTTAATATGATATCAAATTTAGTAATTTGACAAATAAAAAAATGCTAATGTCAATGATTTAAAAGTTAACTTCCAAAACATTTGACATTACTTATTATAAGGGCCAAGTTTAACTTGTGATTTTTAATTTCTCAAAACTCTAAATCCTGTTATAACAAAAACAAAAGATGCCCTTCATTTTCATATTGACAATGTAAAACAGCCCCCAACCTTGTTTCTAATTCCCCCAGTATTTTTAACAGTGAAAATTAAATTTTTCGCTTTGGCCAGCAGTAAATTTTCTTCAGTGCACAAATTGAATCAGTCTCGATTCTTTTGACATGTTTACTTGCTTGAACAATTCAGTTATTTGAGTCTTTGTCAACACAAAACTCTTTGAAAATCACCGTCTCTTATATTTCCTTCTGCCTCCACGAACCCCAGACTGCACCGAGACCTCCTGCTCCGGTGACATTGTTCAGGCCGAGTCCTCGCTGTTCCCGGACTTCAACCGGACCTTCACCTGGGACCTGAAAGTTGTCTCCACCCGGGCTTTTCAACTGGACTTCCCAGAAACCGGAATGCGACAGATTCCCAACGAGGAGACCTGTCTGGATGAGCACACTTACATACTTGTTACCTATCTGCGCAGCGGGCCAGCAGTCATTGGCACCTTTTGCAGAGGGGGAACAGTGACCACCGTCCTGGCAAGATACAAGGGCCGTGTGTCTCTGAAAGTGCCTGGGGACAGGAAGCTGGACCCTGTTGACTTCAAACTCAAAGTTGGGCCTGAGACCAGCAGTGAGTTTATTTGTTTGTTTCATGCTAATTATTTGGCCCATACCACAATAAATTGGAGGACACCATCACAGTATAAATTAAACATCGAGCTGTACATTGCGTAACAAGGTATCTTTCAGCAACACATACAAAGCCAAAAGATAAAAATGAGTTATACTTTCAAATGATATACACTCATATTTCAGTTTATTAGTTACACTGAGCTAAAACTAAAGCAGTCTAAAGCAACAGTCCTGCAATAAATCCAACCTCCATGGTGCTTATAATGTTCAGTTTGTATTGAAACTGTTGAAACTGATGTTGATTTAATTTTATGGTCATTTTGGAGAATGTAGTCTAGTTGTTATTTAGCCTGTTCTCATTGATATAAATAGAGTGGAAAAAACAATAGAAACACTTATAGAATAATGCAGGAGATCGAAACTGGGCACCTAAAGATTATCACTTATAATCTAAATTAAAAACAACGCGCACAAAAAAAATTAATAATTTTTCAGTTAAAATACATGCAGTTTTGGTTTAATCCTTATGGCATTAGCTCACTGTTCTTTATATTCAGAAAACACTGTTCATCTTAACAAATTTTGCTGTTAAGTAACTATAATGGAATTTAAAAATTTTATCTTAAAAGCTAATCTATTCATTCCTCGTTTCCCTCCAGTGGCGGCCATAGTGCAAGTGAATCTACCACGAGGTGTGTCTGACACGGACTTCATCACAGCTAACTATCCCCGCGATTTCCCTGATGACCAGCAGATGCGGTGGGACTTTGCGGTGCCCGGCATGCACAACTACACAATGCATTTTCGTGATCACATGGCCCCGGAGTGCCTCAGCGGGGAGGTGGAGGTGGAATACCAGAAAGAGGACAAGAAGGTCAACAAACTGACTCTGACAGATCCTCAGCCAAAACATCAGCAGGGCAACTTCAACATGTTGCTGAGGAATTGTAAAACCAACAGGACGCTACAAGGACTCACCTTGAAGTACAGTGTGTCTGTAATGAGGAGTGGGCATCCAGGTAAAGTGTTAAGACTTCACAGCTTGGTGTCTGATGAGTTGGGGCTTCCTTGAGTGCAATGTGTTTACATGCACTTAAAGAAGCAGGTTAAGGCCCCTTTATACTATATGGTAAAGGGGGAGATGTAAGTTGACAGAGAGAAATGTGGTAAAATCTGCGGTTTTCAATCCAAAAATAACCCTGGATCGCACTGTGAGAGACGTGTCCACCGACAGCTGATTTGGAGCTGTGTAATTACCTCTGCCTTCATCCAGCTGCTTCGCTGTTACTTCCTCTGTCTGAAATATGCATATTTGTAAGAATCCGATCGGAAACCTGGTTATCTGTGTACATGGCAGATAAATCCACATTGTCCCGGGGGAAATCTATTCAGGGAAACCAGATTTCTTGTGTCTGTGACAGTTAAAAAATCAGCTTTACTGGAGAAAGCCAGAGTGTAACCTGGTTACTTACCAAGCCAAGAGTGCATGTAAATGCAGTCTTGGCGAGCTGGCTGATTCCAGTTCTGTTGAAATTTCAGATTTGATTCTTGTCCCACAAGTCATTTTTTCCATGACCACACACCCATGTTTTCATGAGCAGATCCACAATATGTAGTTGTATGAGACCAAGCCCCAATTTCTGCCTCTTGCGTGTCATAACATTCAGGTCACAGAGCTAAGCATGCGATTTTCTGAAAAATGATGTTAAATAATATGATAATATAACTTTCTTGACCTTTGAGAAAGCCAGAAGTTCATTTAAAAGCACTTAGCACTTGATGACAAAATATTGTCTGTTTCATAAGAAAGATTTTATCACCTCTTTCCCAAGTTTTGCAGCTGTTCCCTAATCCAAAGTAAGATGGCAGCCAGAAACGACATTCATCCACTTAATAATACAAAGTGAACTAAAATAAAAATGGTTATTAGGTATATGGATGTTTTTTCACTCTCACTTTCAATATCTTATATTAATGAGAAAAAAATTATGTGTTAGTAATTTGCTTGAGATTTACAAAAAAGAGCAAGGATAATTGTCATTTTCATTGTTACAGCTTGAGAAACAGACTTTTCGTGCAACAGACAGAATCATTTTTCATCCAGACAGATAGAAAAGTCTGACAATTTTGAGGAAGTTCTGTTAAATGACTTCCTGGGTTTTTCAAAGACAGCAGGGATTTCTCAGAAAGATGGATCCTTTGTCATGATATCAGATGAGCGGCAGATTTCCATTCAGCCGTAATTAGATCAAAATTAGGCTCGGATCTGACTTTACTGCTTATCCACATGTCTGTGATATCATTTTGCAAAATTATAATGGTACATGTTTGAGCATGTTTTTTACACAGAAATGAGACAAAAAGATCGCAATGTTTGATTTTGGCAGGATCTGTGATAAAACTGTAACAAAATTATCCCTTCCCTTTCAGTTCTGTGCACGGTGGATCTAACCAAACGGCAAGGAGTGTCCCTGCAGATAGAGAAAGTTGGTTCGGATCCATATTGTGAGATGAGCATTAACTCCAAGGTTGTAGAGAAGATAAACGTAGCTCCAGGCACAAAGGCCAGCCTCTCCTTCCTTGACTGTCCAAAGGAAGAAGTGCGGCTGACTGCCAGTGAAGTTATCGGTAAGATTTTAGCTATAGCTATAGCTAAAATCATTGCAGCTTTTCTTTTCTTCTCAGATATTTTTTTTTTTTGAGGCCAAAATCTATCACAGTTCCCTTGTTAAAGAAATGGAAATTACTATTTATAAATTCTGTTTTTTTAGTCTTAAAGCAATAGCTCAGTGTATTGGGAAATAAGCTTATTGGCATTCTTGCAGAGAATTCGATAAGAAGATTGATATACCCTCATGTCTGTTCAGTAAATATAAAGCTATGTCGAGGAGGTTGTTTGCCTTGCTTGGCATAAATCCAGAAAACAGTGGGAAACGGCTGGCCTGTCTCTTTCTCAAGGTACAGTTCCTTTTTTTTTTTGCACAGACTCAACAAACAGTGTGCTAAGCTAACCAACTGCTTGCTGGGGCTACAGATTGACTGTACAGGCACAGGCGTGGTATCGATCTTCTCATCTAACTCTGCAAGAAAGTGAATCACCGTATTTCAAAAAATGTCAAACTTAATCTTTATATTTTGTTGCTTGGGAGGTTTCTTTAGTTTGGGAACTGAAATATCCTCAGTCTCTTCTGTGCCTTCTAATCACAGGTTGCCAAAACGTGGCGTCGTGCTCCTCGACCCTCCTCACTGTGCCCAAGCTGGATTCCTGTCTGCCGATGCCCCTCCACAGTTTCACCTGGCATCTCAGGATCCCTCAGGACGGCACGTTGGACCTGGTGTCGCCCACAGGGAGTCTCCGGCAGTCCCTGCCTGGCCAGGAGTGTAATCAGTCCTTCTTTTTGCACCTGACAGAGGAGGACGGGTTTCCCGTCGGAGATTTCTGCTTTAATGGATGCATCCAGAAAGTTCAGGTGCACGCCAACGTCTCTGTCACAGCTACAGCCCACGACTTCCGTAAGACCAGGGGGCCTTTTCTCAATGTCAGCTTCAGTCAGGAGATCCCAGGTAAAACAGCAATGTATTCAATGCATTCCACAGAGTCTCAATTGATAGGGTGGAAATTTTTGAGTGCAGCTTAAGTTGAATAGACCAGATAAACTGAAAAACACACAGTTCGCTCGCTGCTCAGCACCAGGAATAGTAAATAACATGGCACCAATGGAATGTTAATTTTGCTCCATGTCTGCTGGGTTTGTAAATAGGCAAATAGGCAATTTGCTGACGTTTACATATTGACCTAATCGGTATCCATATGTAAATGTATACTGCTTGTTCCACCGCTGCCGAGTGCACATAAAGTCACTGCTTTGACAGACCATGATGCAGTTTGACAACAGGAAATCTGGCTAAATTGTTTTGACTCACTTTATTAACCATCAGTTTTACTGTTGCAGTCCACTTGTCCTCTCGATGTTTGTAGACATTGTAGTAGTAGTGTGTGATACTGTGGATTAGATATAATCAGATGGGCTGCTACGTGAAGAGAGGAAAATGCACGGAACATCCAGAATAATATTATTTTACAATGTAAGAGCCAGAGCCGAAAATGATCAGTTTCAGTTAATTGATTGGTCGATTGATAAGAGAGTCAAATTGCCACACTGTAATGTGCTGTCATTCACTTTAAAATTCCACAGAGGGGCACTGTTGTACCAAAAATGCAGGAGACACCTTTTGAGTTTACAGACCAGCAGATATTACTTTGCACACAGGATACAGTGCTGAGATTCTGCATTATTTCCATTCCTTTTCAGAGACCATTATTTACAGAGTCACCCCTAAGATGTCCTCTCCGAACGTGCTGGCCACCCCCAACTGGCCTCTGGGTATGAAGCCGTCCTCCACCGTGTCCTGGATCGTCACTCTGCCGAGCCGGTACCAGGCACAAGTGCATTTTGCCAACATCAGCCAGCCCAAATGCCTCGACCGGCACACCGCCACCACGGTGAAGATGCTGGGCCATGAGGAGGAGATCTTGAGCCGCAGGGAGGACGAGGAGGCGGAGGACACGTTACTGGTCCCGCAGAGTTTCTATCTCAACATGTCCAACTGTATACCAGAGGAGGGACACTTCAGTGCATTGACGGAAATCGTTCTGCAGAAGAAGACCAGTAAGAAGGCACTTGTCCTGTGCTTTTAATAGACACAAAAAATCTTTAACATAAAAACCAAAGTAACCAAATGAATTCCCTTATGTTTTCTTTATTCCCCTGTAGAACTCTTGGCCATCCTCCTTGGCATAGCAGGAGCTCTTTTGCTTTTGCTGATAGTCCTGGCTGTAGTATGCGTCATCACAAAGTGAGTAAACCTGTTGCAAAAACTCTCATAACATTTAGATAACGTTAAAAGCGACGTTCTGCCCATACAAGTGAAAGATGAAAGTAGAAATCTTTTCATCTAATTTTGAATTTTAAAAAATTGAGCAGGTTATCAAAATTCTCGTGACTTCAAAGGATTTGAAAAACAATTTATGATGATTTTCATGATGAGATTGTATGATGATTGGGGGGGGGGCGTGAAAACCAAAAATAAAGCTCGACCTCAGCTGGCTGCAAAATTGTTTTGTTTAAGAGAAAATTGTCCTAAAGTGACAAAATGTCAGGTTTTTATTAAAGAGCTGTAGGTGATTTAAGGGTTAGTTCAATTATAATGTAGATCGGATTTTTTTTTATATAATGTCATAACATTTTACTACATTTTGTCAGTTTTAGAGATCCATACTTAAGTACATTCTTAAGTTTGGGCAAACATGGGCCCTGGTTTCTCTGCAGGTTAAATGTGTTGGATAAAGTGATATTTATTTGCCTATACTCTGTGAAATTGGTCTGTAACTGGCGCCTTTTGTTGATGTTCTCTCTATTTTTTTCTGCTCTGCCTTATTCTTTTTACACAGGAAAAAGAAAAAAGAAAAAATGTACTTTGAACCCTCCATCTACATTGGCAGAGGGAGTATCTTCCGCCCAGGTGACAGGCACTTCACCAAAACCCGATCTGACAACGACTCCCACGTCTACGCCTCCATAGACGAGACGATGGTGTACGGTCATCTGCTGAGTAACTCCAGCTACGCCGACAGCTTACAAGACAACTACAAAGGGATGCAGGTGGACTCTTACCAATCGTTTATGGGCCCCACCGAACCGCTGCCTGTAATCACAGAACCGGATCCTGAGCCCGAGCTGGACCAGTACAAAACGTTCCTGGACCCCTCTGACACTTTCATCCCGTCCCGTCCGCGGACTCCCATCGACCGGCAGGACAGCCTCGGCTTCCAGGACCGCAGGATGGTGGACAATGAACTGTACACGTTCAAGAGCACAGGGGAGATAAACACGATCCGGCTCTCCGGCGCTGACATGGAGCCACAGCCGCCAATACCAGAGGAGTCCTTGTAGTGTGTCAGGACTGCAGCTGCGCGATGGACAGCTGTTACTCGACTCTCCTTATATCACTGAGTGACTCGGGTCTGGGCCGACGTGAACTTTTGATTTGAGCCCACTCAGTGAATCTGGGTTTGAACTTTTATTGTGGTGTTCGTCGTCTTTGTCAGGACTCGGTGAGTCCTAAGACTTCATGAGTAGAAGTGGGGACCTTCACCTTTAAAGGAATACTTCTACATGGTGGGAGATTAGTGTTTCGCCTTCTTGCAGATGGTTGGGCGAGGATATCGATTCCTACCCCATATCTGTGTAGAAACTAGGAATCTACTACCTACACCTGGTTATTTTAGCTTAGTTTAGCATTAAGGCCTGGTTCTGTTTGACAACAGTCACCTACCACCACCTCTAAAGCTCATTAATTAACGTGTTATATCTTGTTTGTTTTTAATCTGTGCAGTGACCTTTTGGAGTCCTATTCAGACATGATATCGATCTTCTTATCTATCCCCCAGCAAGGAAAGAGGAAAATGTATTTTCCAAAATGTTGAACTATTGCTTTTTGTTTAATTTTATTAAATCTCTGACCATGAAACATAGATTCAGGATAAATGATTTTAGAAAAAAAATGTGCAAGTACCTCTGGTCTTTGTTTTTAAAAGTGTTTTTATATTGTTTACCAGTCTTTTTCTAAGAGATGTTTTTGGGTTTTTTTACCTGTAAGTACTGTTTAGTTTTTTTATTTACAATAAATTCCAGGTAAATGACTTGGTGTGGAAGCAGTTTACTTCATGAGCCAACAGCTGCCATCAAACACTGAAGTGGTGACATTTAATTTTCCATCTCATGCGAGAACACTGACCTTTTTGCATTGTGGATGGTGAGAACAGTTTCAACCACGGGAACTCTAGCCATGAAAAACGGTTTGAAGGAAGGTGTGGAAGAGGAGTGCAGACCACAGAATAGTAGCTAGTGTTGACCATGGAAAAGTGTGTTTCACTGGAAACAATAGGTGCATATGCCAGGTTTACACTGCTGTATCCAGTTTCCTGCAGCTTAAATCATCATAGTCTGCTCGTCTGGGTTTTTTTTTGTTTTTTTTGTTTTTTTTTACCTTTCAGATTTGAGCCTTTAGGGAGCGACATTTTGACGGTTAGGCCATATTCTGTGACCAAGGCAGGGTGTGAAAGCAGGAGGGACTCTCACATGGCTGTTACTCCTCATAGTTGGTTATAGATATTATTATTATTATTATTATTATTACTCAGTCTTTAAAATGGGCAAAGGAAAGGTGAAGTACCTCATTATATTGAGATAGAAGGGTTGCAATGTGTGACACAGGCCTTCAAAATGCTGGGCCTGGAAATTTTCAAGGCTAACACCCACTTATACAAAGTAGTCATACTTAATTCTGGTTGCAGAGTATGGTGTAACCAGAATATTTCTCTGACAGGACCGGTCATGGCCAAGCGATAGTCCAATACATGAACTCCTGTATTGCCTCCAATTTGTCGTAGATATTGTTACCACCAGACAGAGCCAGGCCAGCTGTTTTCCTCAGTTTCCAGTATTTGTGCCAAGAAGAAACTGAAACAGAGGAAACCATTAACTGGATGCAGCTTAACATTTTCGATAAAAACTGATGAGAGTGGTTTCAATCTTCTCATGTAACACTGGGCAAAAAAGCAAATTTCGTATTTCCGAAAATGATAAACTTTTGTTAAGAAAAAATGACAACAGAGGAAAATAATTTTTGTACTTTATTGATGGTAATTTTTCAGGTTACATCAGGCTGGACGTTAAGGAATAATACAAAACTAGCAAACT
Organism: Istiophorus platypterus; assembly: GCA_016859345.1. Lineage (NCBI taxonomy): Eukaryota > Metazoa > Chordata > Actinopteri > Istiophoriformes > Istiophoridae > Istiophorus > Istiophorus platypterus. The sequence goes on along the minus strand of CM029127.1, from coordinate 16,173,699 downwards.
GAAACAGTCTCTTAAAAGAATACAGATTAAAGAGGAGGTATTTTTTAAAATGCAATATTACTTATATTATTCTGGCTCTATGTGAGTCTTGTCAGTAAAATACAGTAGTTAGTCAAGAAGGGATGCCTGAGTTTAAACCAGTGGTTCTGAACCAGTGAGTCATAGAGCTATCGTAATAGAGGTGTGGATGTTTGGAAGTCATGGAAAATTACACTCAGTTTTTAGATCTGTGAAAGGTGCCAGCACCTGCGCGCAACTTTTAAGGCAGGAACACTGGTATTTTGATTTCTGAACATCCAATGGCCAACATTTGTTTTAATGTTATTTGAAAATCTATAATCTTATATATTTTTCTAAAGAGAAGATGTAAAAAAAAAAAATCTATAAAATGACAGAAGTCACTGATGCCTCAGGGAAGAGATGTTGTCACATAGTCTCTCACTTATTCATGACTGTACTTTGTTCTCCTTGGCTTTATTGTGACCACAGGGAAAGCTGAAAATTATGTATCGCCAGACCAGTTTTGTGTAAAAAAAACCAAACAAACTTTATATCACTGTCTCATGCAGCTGACTGTGACTTCTAAGATCTGAATTTGTTTTCCTGATGCCAAACCAGTTGGGAACCACTGGGTTAAAAACTTTTAGAATAGCAGGCGAAGGGGCATTGCAGCAAGAGTACACAGACAAAGCAGCTCTAACCATGCATAGAGTCTATGATGAGTTAAATGTGATCAAACAATGTTGAACTGGCAGACAGAGGGCTTCTTGTCAAGACAGTTCTCGTCGAACCATTTCCCGCGGGAGGCCCCGGACAGGACGGCGCAGTTCTGGGACTTGCCCCCGTCCGGCTGAGGAGACCCGGAATTGGATGTGTCCCAGTTCTTGTACGTGATGCCGACGCCGGTCTGGTCGATCCAGGTGCCCTCGGTCACCACGTCGTTGATGCCCAGCCAGACCTGCTCGTCCTGGCCGATGCTCTGGCGGATGTAGTCTCGGAGCTGGTTGTTCTCGTCGCTGGACGTGGGCATACTGAGGCTACCGCCCAGGGCGTTGCAGTCTTCACTGGCAGAGAGATAGGGCTTCTTCACAGGGTCAGCCAGGAAACACTTTCTATGAATCTTTAATCCTTTCAAACAGACTGAAGAGGAAAACAAAAGGGAGAAGATGCTGGACATAGCTGGACTGTGATTCAGTGTGATAGCTCTGATGGCTGCATAATAATATTACTAAAGTAGCCCTGTGGCATTTGGAAGACAGGATACAAGCACAAGATCCCCTGTGATAATGAGCAACATGGTGAAAAGGGTGTTTTTCATCAGCTCTGAAGATTTGTGGATTTGCAGGAACAACTGGATATCATTTTGTGTTCTGAACAAGAGCTCAGACAAAGGTTTACCATGTACTTTCCACATTAAAACCGTGCAGATTCAAAGGCTACACATGTATCCCATCTGTCTCTATTTTTAAGAGAAGCATGCCTCAGACTACTGACTACAACCTGAATACATCTTTGGTGCCCTGAACAACGAAGCTCGTGTCACGATACCAAAAAATTCTCTCAGCTGCCCCTTTAAATGCTCACAATTCAACCTCTGCAGACTGAAGTAACACTAAAATGTGTTGTTTGTCTTCATTCCTATGTGATACTGGTGGCTGCTTACCCGCCTCCACAGATGATCCTTAACCAGGTTCAGCGACTGATGTGCGTTTCTAAGTGACATTCTGCCCCTTTTGATGCTCAACTTCTAGTCTGGCCCCAGGTTTTCTGTGTATGAATTGCCGTGTTCCTTACAACATACTGATTCTAAGCAAGTTTTCAGTATGTAGCATGTTCACGCTGGCAAAGTGATAAAATGCGATTATTCTTAATTAAAAGTTTTTACTTTATAACACAAACTAAATATAGTTAATTTTTATGTCTTCGCTGCTGATGCACACAATTCTCCCACAATGCAGTGCCCCCAGGAGGTTGGGGGAGGAGCTTATAACTTCAGCGCTCCAACCATCAGAAAGCACAACCCCCCAAAAGTGGGGACTTTTTTTTTGGAGGTAAAACCATCTCCCCAAAACTTAATTCTGACCCTGGTTCCTCCAGCGGAAAAGAGGGCAGGGGAACTGAATTCCCCAAAATGCTCCTGTTCCCCAGGAAACGTTCCTGCAGCAGGAACGCACTTATGTTGATATTTTTGTACACTAGCAGCTCAAACTCCGTGCTTTGAAAATTAGCATGTGGCAGTGATTTAGGACACTGTTGATAACTGTGTGGTTATTTGATTAAAAACAACATTATGTGGTACCATACACCATGAGAGCACGTTATAAACTAAAATAAAGCTCTTAAGAGTAGATTTGGTGCGCAACCCCAAGATAAGGTCATAATGCGGGATCCACCTCGGCTGACATAGTGCCTTAGTGTAGCATATTCATGTGTTGACATGCAGTGTTCCACTTTGCCTCATTAGTAACCCAACCTTACGTCCAAGTTGTTAGTAATCTAGTAAAATGCTCCTGGTTGTGGCCACATCTGGACAATAGAGTCCCACTCAGAGGAGTTATTAATATTCTTTAAGGAATTAAATTTCCACCTCAACAGGATTCAGTTTTTACCTGTCTGCAGGGCCTGTTGCTCCTTCAGAATGTTGAGGTCCTGAACGATGTCGTTGATCTGGTTCTGCAGCTGCTCGATGGCAGCATCCTTTGTCGTCTCTGAGTCCAGCAGCAACCAGGGACACGGCAGCATTGAAGTCGTGTATGAAATTTAGTAGGAATTTGTGCATAAAAGAACACCATGATTACGAGGAAAGTACCATAGAGAAGGGAAATCTAAGAAAATATGATTTTCTTTAACAACCCATAATGCAATCATGTCATCTAAGTAATCTGTCATCCCTTAATACTGGCTGTGATGTGCCAGATGTTTTCCATCTACCTTTTTTCACTGGCTTCCTCCTTGATGGAGTCTGCTGAGACGAGCAGTTCACCAACAGTAGTACTCCCAGCAGCACGCACACTCCTTTGAACTCCATGGTTAGACCTGCCGAATGAGGCTGCTCCAACGTGGACGCTTGCAATATATCTCTCCTTCCCTCCCTCCCTCTCACTCTCTCACTCTGTCTTTCTCTCGCACACCCTCCCTCTCATCCCTCAGAACAGGGAAAAACACTGAATTCCAAAACTGCCATTTGCAGGAATAGCAAACACAATGGCATTAAAGGATGTTTTGTGTGTCTGTCTCATCTGGCTCCAGATAATTCATGTGGAGGACCAGTGCTAACCAGAGCCAAGTTTGGACGGCAGGTGGAGACTGTCTGACAGGGTGAGACAGTGTTAAACTGTTATGACATAACCCTGTGCAGCTTTCATCAAACTGCACTAAAAAGAAATAAGCATTCATTTGTTTCATAAAAGCTTAAATAACATGGTTACACTTTATTTCTTGGCTCAAAACACAGCTAAAGTCTTGAAATAAAAGTATGGAATAAGACTTTCTTTCCTAAATGTTTGCCAAAAGGTGTTTTGAAATCTCTTAGGCTTCATTTGGAATAAATTTTAATATTTCCAGGTGTTTATAGCAGAAGTGAAATCACTGAAATCAAAAACTCATTAATCACTACCCGTGTGGTCTTTTATCATTTCAGAAATCCCTCTCCTCAAGACATTATTTCATTTCAAGCTCTGGCCCTAAAAAAGGGGTTGTTTTGGACCTGCCCACTGTCGGCCTGTGCACACGCCCTACAACCGTCTGAGGGAAGAGTGGAAACGTTTCCAGTCACATCTGGTTTCTCTGGAAGACGTCCACTTCACACAGTCCTCCACTGACACGTGGCATAGACAACAGGACGCAGAGAGTCTGGACTTTCCCTGTGCCCTGGTGTTGTGAAAGCACAGCAAAAACACCAGGACATTGAAACATTTTTTCTGTGTAAAATATATTTTTCATCTGCAAAATTTCAAGGACATACTTAACATTTTGATGAACATATTCCATCTGTATCTTAAAAACATTAAACAAGCATCCTAAATAGTAATGAAAAAGTAAATCTGGATTTTTACCGAAGGTCCAGAAACTATAAATCAACAGAAAATTCGTTGCCAACAATTTAGCTAAATAGTTAAGTAGCTGTAAGTCATTTATTAACCAGAAAGGTCAGAAAATTCACTGGTTCCAGTTTATCAAATGTAAATATTAGCTGTTTTTTTAGTCTTCAATGATATTATACTGAATATATTTAGCTTGGAACTCTTGGAACGAGCAATTTAAGCTCAAAGAGCTTGTGACGGGCAATTTTCTTTTCCTACCATTTTCTGGTTATTCAAGCCAAACGATTTATCAAGAGAACAATCTGCACTTTAACTGAAAATGAAAATAATAAGTGTTTTATGCCCTTAACAAGATCTTTGATTAATAATAACTGGGACTTCAACAGCAGTTGATGTATTCTGATTGAGATACCAGTTAATCTCCAATAAGGAAAAATGGATAAGGCTCCATGAATACATACACACATTTTGTTCTCTACTAAAAAATTAACTTACAAGAGTTTATCTAAACAGCAGCAAACACAAAGACAAGCAGACTGTACAAATTAAAAGTTTTATTAGAAAACTATGCAAACATGTACAAACATACTGTAGATACAGTGGTTGATCTTAACCAAGGAAGCCAACTTTCTGTCTCTTCTTTCCCAAACTCTCCTCCTGTTGCAACAGCTTCATGAGTGGAGCATGAAGACCTTTTCCGACCCGTTTACCTGCCTGAGGACAAAGATATGTTTTAGCATGGTTCTACCATTAGTGCTGTTCTGTTGGACCTAATGTCACGTGGGACTAGATTCACATTTATTGGATGGAATCTTTACATCACGTCCAATAATGCAAGACTTCTCAATGCAAACAGGTTGAAACTTTACAGGGAGAGTGTTTTATGCGCCACAATTATTACGCATAAATAATTTTTAAGATGCTACGGTAATAGTAAAGTAGAAGGAAAATAAAACCACATGGTGTTAATGCATGGGCTGTGGTGAGAGGAGGCCAGATGGTCAAGGGAGACAGGCCAGACTCACCTCTGTCATCTCAAAGACACTCTCCGGGTCCAGGCTGCCTCCGCCTACCTTCCTCACGCAGGTGACGGTGCCCTTGTGAGTGACGGAGATGATGAGGCTCGCCACAGAGCAGGCCTTCTCCTGCAGGGTCGCGTCCACCACATGTCTGTGGCCCACCTGCAGAAAACAACGCTTATATATACCTTGTGTTTTGTTTGAAAATGGGCTTTAGAAATTCTTCACCTCTTAGTGTCAAGCAAATGAACGTACCTTGCACAAGGTTACTATACAAGGGACGTTCTCTACATTTAGCCTCATACAGTCGTACGGGTCATCTGACAGCTCGATTTCCTTTCCTCCTTCGTCATCTGCTGATATATGCACTCTGGGAATTCTGTCGGTAAAGGAATCAGAGGACTAATTCGGGCTTGTTCAGTCTGTGTGAAATAGTGGCTCATTAAACTGAGAGATGTGACAGCTGTAATAGATCACAAGAACGACAATCTGATCATAAAGACCCAAACAAATGCCAGAATGACACCTTACTTACTTTGTATTGAAGAGAGCTGCCTTGATAGCTATTGAGATGGCATCATACAAGTTTCCATCACACTGCAGGAGCTGTGGGAACAAAACGGTGTGAGATGTCACCTCAGTGAACATAAGAGAGCTGAGTGCTCAGATCAAATAAGCTGTTCTTATGTCAAAAAATGTGCTGCCTTGATTTAATCCTCAGCTGAAACACAAGGATGCTATGTTAGGGAGAAACATTCATTATTAAACAGTATTTCACACGTGAACATAAGTAATCATATCGTATCATACAAGCAGGAATAGATCAGGAGTACGGAATCCAAATAAATTCAAAATAGTCTCAACTTTAGTTTATCTGAGCCAGAACCACTCACCAGCACATCCACATAGAGCACCCAGCAGTGTTCTCCAGCACTGATACAAAGGCTCCTCAGGTCCACACTGTGTTTGTTGTTGAAGACTTTGTAGAGAGTGTTACTCAGCTCTGTCCCCAGCTCCTCGCCTCCTCTGCCCTCAAATTCAGGGGTCGCGTTAGCCGAACTAGTGACGGAAGGAAAACGATACAATAAACGTGTGGTGACAGATATCTATCAGCCTGAGTTTTTATTCTTTCTTGAGTTGGTGGGAAAAAGGTGAAGAAGAGTGAGTAGGGAAAGCAGTGAAACTGACTGACCCTGCTACCCCTCTCCAAACCCAGGCATTGACATAATGGTAAGATGATAACTGGTTTTTGGGATTTTTTTTTGGTAAGTTCACACACCACTGGGATCTGCTGGAGACACATCTAAAAGGAAATAGATAATAAAACTCTACATCCAAGTGGCAATGACTCCAATAAAACACTGCCAAATCCTGTTCACCTTTAATTTACCTATTTTTCTCTAAACCTCTTCACAATGTGAATCTGTATTTTTCTGTTTTTTAAGACATCATGCCTATGGGTTACACTAAAATATTTGTCTCAGACACTTTCACCTGTGATTACAATTTCAAAATATGTCATTTTGATACAGTAACTGGGTTGAAATTGAATTGTTGACGGTGGATGTCTATAAATTGTAACTGAATATCTACCATCTGCTCAAACTTTAACCAAGCACACTTACCTAAGATTCGTATGATGTAAAAAAAAATATTTCAGTGCAGCATATGATTATAAAGATTTGGATTCACTTCCACATTAACGTTTTCTACAAGTGGGCTTAACCACATCTGTATGAAATGTAAATATTGTGATAGTGGTATACTCTGTTGCAAGTCTAATCTGACTGAATCCCCATACCTCTACAATAAGGCTGTAACATTAAGGGGAATTTAACATCAAATACTATGAGACAATGTAAATCTAAATCATATATATATATATATATATATATACACACACACACACACAATTTTTGCAGCAATGTATGAAGTGCTTTGATTTGACAGGTATTCTAATTCTCTAAATTGGCCAAATACAGAGAGTGCTTCTGGTTACTTTGTCCACAAACAATTTCAAAATTCATTGTCCCAGTTGCCCATGTTGCCCTCACCATTTCAAGGCAATATGCACCACACTTACCAGTCAACGAAGAACTCCAAATAACCTTCATTTGGGACCATGGGCCTTGGTTTTCCTATTTCAGCCTTGATCCCAACTAGAACTGCAGTGTGGCCCTGACAGAGACAAAGCCGAAAAAGATAACAGACCATTAAGCGGTAGGTGAAAACACCTACAATAGAGAAGGCAGCAGAAATGAGATAAGCTCGTCTACGACCACTAAGTTGTACTAAGAGTATGTGCGGATGAGAAGATTTAGAGCACGTATGGATGTTTATAGCTACCAGTGAGACTTTGGCCGACCCGTCCGTGTTGGACACCACGTCGGTCTCTATTTCCATGTGTCTGTAGTCCTCGCAGCCTCTTCCATCCACCCGCAGATCATCCTGGTGTCAGGAACCGACATGTCAACAACTCAGACTCGGGTTGGCAAAAATGCTAACGCAGCTAGCCCGCCGGCGTCGAACGGCACAAATCACTGCCGCGGCATTTGTCGAAATTATTCGATTTAAGGAGGCCGAAGGTTGATGGAGAGCCACTGGTGAAAACTTACCCGTATCCCGTGTAAAATGTAGACTTTTTCAGCCTCGCTGACTTGAACCGTTGCCATTATGGCGTGAAAAACACTGCTAGCATGTGTGCGCGTCGCTCTTCTTCTACGTCATCAAAAGACGACCAACAACAACAAAAAAAAAGAGATGATGCGCCTTCGAGTTTGTCTGATTTGTCTGCCGGGGTGTCCCGCAAGACGAAGACCCCGCCCAACCGGTGCAACCTATTCCTAGTAACATACTGGATGCGTTTACAGCTTTTTTTTAACGTCTTGTTGCGATATTTATTTCAAGATATTGTTCTGTGATCCTTTTTTTTGTACAGGCTAATCTTCTGCCCTAAAAAGACGAATCCGTCATTAAAGTTCAAAAGTTATGAATAAGTTTGGTATGTTCGACAGTTATGACAGTTATTTTTTTTTAAATAATAAACTAATTGTTCTGTGAATAAATGTCAGAAAATAGGGAATAATGCCCATTATTATTCTCAGAATGCCAAGTTAACATATTGTAATTGCTTCATCTTGTCTGACCAACAGTATAAACCCCAAAATTTTGGCGTCTCATAGAAACGAGGAAATATTTACATTCTGGGAGCTGGGACCAGAGAATTTTTCGCCATTGTTTTGCAATTTAAAAAATGGCTCAAATTAGTCAAAAAGCTGCCTTAAAACCAGCATTTCTAGATTACTGGTTGGTTTCCTGGTGCCTCAGGAACAATGAAACTGCCATGAATAAAGGGGGTTAGTAGGGGCCCCAATACAAAACTTTTGCCCCATGACCTCCTTTGGAGGTTAGTCCGGCCATGGGAGAAAGGAGCAAACTGAGGCCGAGATGCACTAAAACAAACCGACATGTGGTATGAATATAATCCCCGAGTATGAAGAGAAATTCGCATCAGTATTTGATTGAATTAACTCCCGTCGAGGGCGATGCGCGGATAAGAGAAGGTGCTGCCTGGCAGACCGTACTCAGGGCGGGGAAAAGCCCTGGCCGAAACCAGTAGAGACTTCCTGGTTAGCTCCGCTGGGCTTCGTTGTCCCAGCGCCCGCGGAGCTTTCCGGACCCAACGGGGAAGCCGAGGCCTGTTACCGGGCTCGTACCTCGGCTGTTCGGTCGCACACGGACAAAAACGCCGGCGGACGCCTCCGCGACTCCCGGGTCCGAGCGGGAGCCGAGCCGAGCCGGGCCGAGGGGAGAGGGAAGGCGGGGCGCGGCCGTCCCGGGGATCGGTGAGGTTTAGCCGGGACGGAGCTATCAGGCGGAGCCGAGCAGGGGGATCCTGCTCCTCGCCTCGGTCCCGTTTTACCCCCCCCGAGCCTCGGCACTGCGTGAGGACTTCGAGAAACTCGTGTTGGACGAGGCAGGAGACCGCGAGGTGGGTTTTCATAAAATGTCACTCTTTAAAAAAATACCGTTTAATATAACGCACAGCTGATAACAACTGGAAATCCAGGAAACCCGCCCCAGCTGCCGCAGCGACTTCCTGCTCGGGGTTGTTTTACTGGCACTTTCTGGCAGTTAATACACCGCAGCCCTGTTTTATGCCCCAGCAGCTGTACGACCCCTGTAAGTCATCACACGAGGTCGCTTTGGCGGCTTTCCCCGACATATTTTAGTTTTAGTTAGTGTCCTCTTTACCCTCGATGAAATCAAATCAACCAAAGTCGAAGAGGGGTGTAAATAAGGTGCCAGTTATGTATAATTGAATGTGGCCCTGCAACCATTATTCACTTATTTAAAAAAAAGAAATTCTTTACAAATGGAAGGCACAAAAAAGTCCAGAAACCAGAGTTTCTTCTCTTGTATTTCTTGTATCTGAACCAGTATTAGAGGCCCTCAGCCCAGAAAAAAGTTGGGATTTCAGATTGTGCAAACTTACTCCAATGCACAATGAAAATTTCATTTCTAATCACCACAGCAGCCGCTACAGGTGCACGCTCTTACCTGCGTATTCAGTTATGGTCAAAAGTGTGTGACGATTATTGTGTTTAAAGTGGAAAGATGCCCTCTGAGGCGTCATACGTACGAGGCCCAGACTTTTGTGCTACACCAATCCAGATTTCTTTAGTCCATAAAATGTCAGAGAACGTAGGTTGGGAGGAAAAAAAAGTCCATCACGGTTTTCTAGAATCTAGTTTTCAAAAATGATCAATTTTATTTTTTATCCTAAAAAAACACAAGAAAAACAGAAAATCCAAACATTTAGGAAGCTCGAAACAGCAGGTGTTTTGATTATTTATTTTTTTGTTTGTTTGTTTGTTTGTTTGTTTGTTTGTTTTTGACCAACAGAAAGAAATGGGACCCATTATTCAGTTATCATAATAATTGCTGGTCAATTTCTTTTCAATTCAACAAAGCTTTTCTCTGTTTTTGGTGTATTTCTTTACGCACTCACTAAATCAGATCAACTCAGACAGAGTGTATGCAAACTTTCAAGGCTGAAGCTTAGCACACTGGTTACTGATTTAACTTTATGGTGTTACATTAAATTGTCTCCCGTTTAGGAGTTTCTAGGGATCTTATCATATGCTAATACATACCTTATTGTGGAAACTGCTGTTGACAAAGTGGTCCTTCTGTTGTATTTAGTGTTTTTTTTTTTTATCAGCGCTCTGACTGCAGACCCTGTCGTGTTTTGGTCCGTCCGTTCGGCTCTAACACTTCACCTGTCAGGGCCTGGTGTTTTCCATGTAGTCGAACCTCTAGTGTGTCAGATTTTTCGGAGCACAGAAGAAAAAAAAAAAAAGGCTCTGTCCAAATACTATGGAGGCATCGTGTTTGGAAAAATGTGAGAAAGCAGGACAAAAAAACCTGTGGTTGGCAACAGCGCTGTAAATCTTAATTCAGGTCATAGGATGTGGCGTGACGCTGGTTTGTTTTGCAGTTTCACAATGATTATTGCTGATAAACGATAGTAGTCACTTCAGCTTATGTAAAACACTCCTACCTGGGTGTGCTGTAATATACCCATGCAAAGTGACATAAGCTGACAGGTTGAACCTTTTTAGCACTTTTTTTTTTTTTTGCAAGCTTCCAAATGAGATTATCAGTCAAGTAAGATCACATTAGAGTCTGAATTAACTGTTTAACGCACCAGGAGGTGAAACGTGTCTCCCTCTTATCTCAACACCACCTGTCTCTTAATGCTTCTCATCCCTCCTGACCACATTAGTTGCCACTGTCACTCTTTGTTGTCAGTTACTTCAAAAAATATTCTAGCAACAGGTAAATCCATCATACACACAATTATGCATTTTCACATACTGTGTCTAATATCACAGGATGGCAGAGGCACCACTCTCAGTGGCATTTCAGCAGCTCTCAACTGCTGTGTCTTTTCTCTGGGTTTAGGCAAATAAAGAGGGGCTGTTCTGCAAAGTGTTTCTGTTACAATCAAGTCAGTCACTCGGTTGTTTTCATTGTTAACCTAGTCATTCACTGAGAGAAACCTATAGACTCTACTACAAAAGAAACCCTTCACTGAGTTGATGAGTAATAATGGACTCTGGTTTTGCAGTTAGCTTCACTCCAGGTCTGTCACGACTTTCTATTGTTGCCTTTTTCTATCTCGTCCGATCGTCTGCATTTTTGGTAAACACTGTTTTTTAGGACTGTCTTGGCGTTTTTGTTTCTGTTGAACGAGGATTGTAAAAGCAGGCCACATAAGAATCACATCACAAGGCAGTTATCAAGCGTCCCGTATGCCCCTCCCTGGAAACAGTTTTGACATGAAATGGGCAGCTTCCACCAGCTAAATCAGTCAAACAGTCACATGGATGACCATTAGCCAGTTTTAATGAAAAAATAAAACACAACCCGTTTAACAAGGATTTTGTCCAAGCGCTTTAAAATCGATTTGTCCCACAGTGACGCAGACGAGTAAAATGGCCTTGATAAGATTTGCTGTGCCGGTAGGGAAAAGAGTGATGCCTGCACATTTACTACGAAGTGCCAAAAAAAAGTTTTTTTGGAGGTTTGTCAGGCCAGAATGTTTGAAAATGGTTACCACACCCAAGTATGTGCCAGGAGGTGGAACAAATGTGTGGGGGGGGGGGATCCTGAAATTCAAGTAGAATTCAAAGAATACTCAGTCAAAAGTACATTCACCTTTTTATATGAAATCAACCAAAGTGAAAAAGAGTGTATGGTGTGTTGCCAGATTGAACACACCCAGTTTGCTAGTTTCAATTCTCAGTTCAGGTTGCAACAGATCAAAGGGTAATAGACATCTAAAAAAGTTAACAATTTAAGTAGAATACAATGGAGACTCGATCAAATAATAATACCAAAGAGAAGGGTAGCACATCAAATATATTAAAAATACCCCCCCAAAAAACACTTGTAGGCATCATGAAAGGAAACATTGAAATCATTTACTGTCTAGAAAAAAAAAGTAGTAGAAACTTTATGACAAAGGAAAATATTCTCACATATGCATCATATTTTGATGTTAACCTTCTCTACAGTAAATATATGTTATGGCCTGGACTTTGAGTCACAATCAACAAAAAGCTGCACCATGAATAAATCTAAATTTACAAAAATCAATTCCCTGGGGTTGTATCATGTTTGATAACAATTTAGAGTAACATATCCTACATATTACACAGGTAGGGCTGAGGATGCCCACAGTTTCGCACTGTGACTTGACAGATTGACTCCGTTTCTCTAGCAGAAATGAATAAATGGTCACTTCAAGAGTGCTCTGTGTCGTTGTGTTATGCATTAATGTGTGAGCAGCATTTTAATGTTGCACTGTGTCCGTTTAAGGTGGAGCTCATTTTAACTACTTAACACACATTTTAAGTAGCTGAATCTAGAGCATCTAGTGCATCGTGTTTTAAAGATCATCCGCCTTTCTGTGGGAAAAATCCTAATCCACATAGCCACTAGTAACTACAGCTGTTGAGCCGTTGTACCTCATTTTACTGCTTACGACTGCTGGAGCCAAGAAAGATGGCAGAGTAATCCTGGACTTGTGGTGAAAGTGATAGTGGCTGCAGACACACCGGAGTTCAAACATGACCGCCCGCTGTGCCCGACTCCTGCTGTGTGATGACTAGCGTGGGGAAAAGGGTCAAGAGGCCACGCTGAGGGGTCCGGGCCAGTCTTATTGTAGGAAACCAGGGAGTAAATTTTTATCAGGACAGTGTTCAGTGCATAATCTGGTAAATTCACATGATTTACTATCCTGTAGTGTTCATTGTTTAAGTCTTGGCAGGGTTTGAGTGTGTTTTTATGATCCATGTTATTTCCATTGTTTACTCTTCCTGTAGTAAAGACGCTATTTTGTTTTCTATTTTAACGAAACCAAGCCAGACACATGGGAAATGTTGAAGTGCAGTTACCGTGATTTACTTTATCCCAAAAATCAAACTCATAGGCTGAGATGAAGCTGGAACACAGAAGGGTGGAGTTCTTCAGTGGGTTACAGAGAGGGGGACAGGGTCTGTGAGTGATCCAGACCTGGGCTGTAATGGACCGTGAGATGTTTGGTGTTTAAGTCGGGACGACTTTGATTAATTTGCTCCCTAACGTGCTGTATCGCTCTTTTATTCAGTTTATATTCCTGTCCTTGGGGAAACGTGCGTCACTGCCAAAGACCTAATTGATATGGACATAAAAGTGAGATCAGGCTATCGCTCACTTAAGCCTAATGGATAGATTGAATCCTTAGGGATGTATAAGCCATTTGATCGTGCTGGCCATGAGCTCAGGTTTTAGTGAGGAGGAAAGGCGCCGGGGGGGAATTGGCTGTTTTGTTCCAGTCTTTATATCTGCATATAATAATGAGGCCTATTTTTAGTTTTCTGACATTTTTCCCCCTTTTTAGTCACTTCATCTTTATTAAGCACACGTTGTTTCACTTATACGCCTAATGTCCAAAACGGAGCTGGACACACGCTCGGGCCCAGTGAAGGTCAGGACGGCCAAGTAGGCTGCGGTTTGTTGTTTCACTTTTAAGACTGAGCAGTGAATAACAGCCTCTAAATCCAACAACAAACCTCTTCTCTTTGCTGTGAGAGGGATCTGTATGGATTGCGTTGCCTGTCGGGATTAGGCCACTAAGTTTTTGTTCCTCCTTCACTTAATGCTTCCTCCTGAGTATTGTCCTCAACCTCATCTGCTGATTCACTGTGTCTTATTAGCCCCTATCTTTCTTTTTATTCCTTAAGGATATAGAGGACTTACTAGTCTGTTTACAACCGCTCTTAATTGTTATGGGACAGCACTCCAGCACTTTCAGTAATACAGACAAGACATTCGTATAGGGCAAAAACAATAAGTCATTTATTTGACTGCCAGAGAATTAATCATAATTACTATTTTGATAGTTGATTGGTGGTTTAAGGCATTTTTCAGTCCAAACATTCTCTTGTTCCAACTTATGGACTCTGAGGATTTGCTTTTTTTCTTTTGTTTTATGTGAAAATATATATATAATTTGGGGGTTTTAAACTGTTGGTCGGTTAAAATCAAGACCTTTTTAAGATGTTGCCCAGGATTCTAGAAAGCTGTGGGGAACATATTTAACTATCCTCTGACATTTTATAGGCCAAACAGTGAATCGATTGATCAAGAAAATAATCATTAGCTGCAGCCTTACGTTTATATCATCCCTCACTTACACAGACCGAATCCAAATCCTTTGCCTAACTCTCTAAATCTCCTTTTTTCCCTATCATTTTCTTCCCGTCTCTGCTGCCCCCCCTCTTCCTCTCCATCTGTCTCTCATCACTCCTTGCAGCATGTGGTTGGAGCCACAGGCATTGTAGGATGAAGAGCCCGGCGCACCGCACCAGGGACATCGAGCGGCAAGCTGGCTACCTGAAGCGTGAGCATTGTGCCCCGCCCCCGCCCCGCACCAGCTCCAACACCATGTGGTTCATCCGCGACGGCTGCGGCATCGTGTGCGGCATCATCACCTGGCTCCTGGTCTTCTACGCCGAGTTTGTGGTGGTGTTCGTCATGCTGCTGCCCGCCAAGAACATGGCCTATAGCCTCTTCAACGGGGTGCTCTTCAACGGCCTCGCCTTCCTCGCCCTCGCCTCTCACGCCAGGGCTATGTGCACAGACCCGGTCAGTCAGACTCTGGTTGTTCAGATTGTTGGTTTGGGTGTTTGTTGACTGTTTGAGCTAACCATGCTCTCTTTGTGCTCCGGAGGAGACTTTGGTTAATTTATGGGAGAAAAGATTAATCGATTAGTCCATCGACAGGAAAATAATTCTGGAACTATTTTATTGTAATTTTTCAAGCAAAAAATGCTAAATTTTCTCTGGTTCCAGCTTCTCAAATGTGAATATTTGGAGGTTTTATGATAATGAATTGAATATTTTGGGGCTCTTTGACTGTTGGTTGGACAAGAAAAGCTGTATGATTAATTTGGGTCTTTGGAGGTTGTAAAAAGCATTTTTCACTATTACATAGCTATGTTTACACATTATTTACATAGACCAAACTATTAATTGTAAAAATAACTGGCAGATTATTTGATAATGAAAATAAGTGTTATTTTTCAAGAGAAAAAGCTGTTCTTCTTTTATCAAAAAAGACCATCTCTGATTCCCACATATCAATATATCAATGTGAAGATTCGCTAGTTCTTTTTAGTTTTTCCTTTTTTTTTAAGTGTTAAACTGCATGTTTTTAGTATGTGAATGTTCTATTGACTATAGAAATAATTTGATGATGGCCCCTTTGGCTCTCCCACTACGACTGCATGCCGGGTCAACACGTCTTTTCTCCCTTTTCTCCCAGGGAGCCGTGCCTAAAGGGAATGCTACCAAAGAATTCATTGAAAGTCTGCAGCTCAAACCAGGACAGGTGGTGTACAAGTGTCCCAAGTGCTGCAGCATCAAGCCTGACAGAGCTCACCACTGCAGGTACAGCACTCGCATGTGAAATGTGGTTACATCATGGGAAAGAGTACCGTTTTTTTATATTGCAAATCTCTGCAACTTTTAAGATGTGGGTCTGGGCGTGCAGAGTTTTCTGCTGAGGTCTGCACCTTACTGAGGAGAGTCCCACTGGGGACTCCTCCTCCTCCTCTGTATTTGTTCCTGCACCACCACCCGTGTGTGTGTGTTGTGTGTGTTGTGTGTGTTGTGTGTGTGTGTGTGTGTGTGTGTGTGTGTGTGTGTGTGTGTGTGTTCATTATTATTATTATTATTATATATTATTATTATTATTTTAGAGAGCAGCTGGGTAGCATTTCCCTGTAGACAATTTGATAATAAGGACTTCCCTCTGTGGCTCATCAGTGGGTTTCCTGGGATCTGGCAGCATGAAAAGTACAAAAACATGGCAGAGTAATTGAATTGTAAAGTCACAGTCACTCAAAGACAAAAATGGTGTATGTATGTATGTATGTATGTATGTATGTATACATTAGAATAACATACTATCATACTACACACAGAGTGGCAGCTTTTTAAATACAGAGTTCACACTCCAGCCACGATGACCAAGAGCACTCTGGCTTTGAGAACTGTTCCAGTCTCACATCAGTCAGTGCCAACACTTCATGCCGCTAAAGATGGTCTAACAGAGTGTGTGTTCCTTCTGAGGTGTACTCTGATCGCAGTTACTCTACATACTCTATGTTCAGATGGGTCAGATGGGTCTTTTGCCCTTTCCTTATTTTTATTCCTTTTCATCAACTTTAATATGCCCCTGTGTGTCCACAGTGTGTGTAAACGCTGCATCAAAAAGATGGACCACCACTGTCCCTGGGTGAACAACTGTGTCGGCGAGAACAACCAGAAATACTTTGTGCTCTTCACAGTGAGTCTATAACTGCAACTTTCTTGAAAACAATGTCTTTGAAAGGGCCGAGAACCTCAATAACAGATAAAAGAAATTAAATGAATAATTAAAAATATGTAAAAGAAATTACACAACCTAAGAAAAACGATCATTAAAAAACCTATGAAAATAATACAAAATAAATATGGAGGCAGGAAAATAAATAAAAATCATAAAATGCAAATATTATTTATTATTACCATTTATTTAAGTGAAATGTTACAATATTTTGCTCAATTATAAGTCATGTATGAGCCTTTCTTCTGTCCCAAATTTTATAGAATGTTGATGGTTTGTCTTTGAGCTTGTAGATCACAGCTTCCAGAAGGGGAGTTGACTTGTGAGTTGAGTCTTTGCTTTGTTTTGTTTTTCAGATGTACATTGCACTTATATCCTTCCATGCACTAATCATGGTGGCTTTCCATTTTGTGCTCTGCTTTGAGGAAGACTGGACAAGTGAGTAATAATGGTGCCGAAGAAGCTGCCAAATTCACCGGTGACTGTGCTTTTTTGCACCCACCCAGGTTTATGTGCAAATGTAGTTGATTATACCCCCCAAAAGATTGGTTGGTTGGGGTGGAAGCTCTTAAAAAGAGAGAATGGAAAGCTGAACAGTTGTAACTCAGTTGCATTTATTTCAACTTATAAAACGGAGACTTTGGAAGACAGCCGGCTTCAGGATTCATTATTAGATATTCTTACAAGCCATGGCCAGAGTTTTATAATCGCTTTTATTTGCTTATCTCCTACTGGAGCTGACTGTATTTTGAATTTTCCTGAGGAATATTAGTAATGTGCTCAAGTCAATTTTGTAGCTATGAGGTTTTACACAGGTAAAAAACTCTTTTCCTCTCTTTCATCAGAGTGCAGTAACTTCTCCCCACCAGCAACAGTCATCCTCCTCATCCTCCTCTGCTTTGAGGGCCTCCTCTTTTTGCTCTTCACTGCAGTCATGTTTGGGACTCAGGTTCACTCCATCTGTACCGATGAGACGGTGAGTGAATCGGCTGTAAGTTCAGTTCCCCGTTGCTGTGCTGTGAACCTCCTGAAAATGAATTTCAGCTGCACCAGTGTCGGTGGGCTGGTGGTTGGGTTCAGGCACATAAAAGTTGTGGTGTGGTTCTTTATTTAAAGGATCAGCTCTCAAGCCTCTGTCAAAAACCTTTCAAGCGCCTTTGAGCAAATCAGCAGGGTCTTTTTTTCTTGTTGTTCATTAAGTTTAGTTTTGTAATTGAATAAATTGTACCTAAAGCTTTGCATTTTGCAAAGTCTCAAACATTTATGTCCAATAATCAGAGAATGGGGGAAACGCCTGGAGCATGTGCAAGAGATTTGAACTCTTGCATCTGTTAGAGGCATCTTTGTAATCAGAGAACTTTTTTATTTATATTTCATATATTGTATAACACATTTTTGGGTGGAAACTTTAGTCCAGAGCAACTTACATTAAACAAAAGAGTTGATTGCACAAACTTTAAAAGAGGAATTCAAGATGTTGAGATTATCTTGGACATATTTTAGGCCACAAGACTCTATACTTTATTATAATTTTAGAAATGAGAGAGAGGTTGTTTGGTATCTTGGAGAACAGTTTGGCCTCAAGTCGGTTTACACCAGTGAAACAAAAACCATAGCTGTTTAAAAAAAAAAAAAAAAATCAAGTCTGGCATTACTCATTGTATTGTTTTAAGTGGTTTTTTTGTTTTTTTTAAAGAAAAAGAAACACGCTGCAGGGTCAGTGATAGAGAGAGGGTTTGTAAATTCATACAGAGACCTACTCAGTCAGAGCACAGATGTAAATAGGAAGAAGGTAATTCACTTTCAGCCCTCAGCCAGGTTGAGATTAATGTATTTTCCCGTGACCTATGTGCTCAAACTACCCACGAGGATGACTCACAGTGTCATTGTATTCACTACAAAGATGATCTATTTCAGTCAGTTTCAGTCTAATGCAACCTGAAGTACTCTGCCCTGTGTGTGTGTGTGTGTGTGTGTGTGTGTGTGTGTGTGTGTGTGTGTGTGTGTGTGTGTGTGTGTGTGCGTGTGTGTGTCCTTACACATCAGGAAATACTGGGAGTGAGTCACCTAAGCACGATTAAGACTTCTTATATGGAAAAACGAAAAACAAGCTTCAACATTCCTAATTTTTAATCCCTTTTAGTTTCTTATTTTCTGTCGGGACATTAAAATTTTAAAGCCACGGCTTTTTGCATTCGAAGCAGTGCTGGAGACTCGCACCTTCTCATGTCTGTCATATCTCACTCCCGCAGGGTATCGAGCAACTGAAAAAGGAGGAGAGAAGATGGGCCAAAAAGTCTAGATGGATGAACATGAAAGTGGTGTTTGGCCATCCATTCTCTGTGGCCTGGCTGAGCCCGTTCGCGACACCCGACCACGGCAAATCGGAGGTGTACCAGTACATAGTGTGAAAGCTGGAAAACTAAGCTGAGCCCTGGTGGTGTGGACCTAGACTGATCAGTCCAGGCTGCCTTCCTATTGGCTGGACCTGAACGAGCATGAACTCCTCTGAACCACTCACGTTTTCTTTCGTTTGTGGATATTTCATTCATTGAAATTTCAGGGTATTCGTGGTAAGCTATTACAATGTTTATTTTTAAAAATATTGTCACCCTCTTTACATTTTTATAGTTTCTCCCTTGGTGCTGACTGAGATTAATGAGGTGTAGCTTTACAAAACACAAAACAAAACAAACAAAATAACTTGGCAGCAATGACTTCACAAGAAGCACTTAATAAGAGCTGTTGAAACAACACCAGGAGACTGAGTTCAGCCTTCTCCAGAGTAAAGTTTCCTGCATCATTTCCTGCTTCCAAGACTAAACAATGTGAACTAAAAATCAGAATGTTTTCTTGCTAAGCAGCACAGCCTGGGTGCCAAGCTGGTCACTTGGCTTTGTCAGCCTGTAGACATTGTTCCTCTAACATCTTGTTTTGCTGTATTTCTGTTGATGCAGTTGTTTTTTTTTTGTTTTTTTTTTGCTGGATGCTGCGGATGATTTGCCTTAGATCTGCATTAGTGAACGGTGACATCTGCTATTTACAATTTTTTTTTTTTTAAATTCTGTTATTTTTGCCTTAATGTGACAGTCAGGTCAAGACAGGATTGCACTGGTAAATATTATTTTAAATGGGTTTGTTGCATCCTGCTTTGGTGCCATATAAGTGGATTTGTTCAGAGTTCATTTCATCAATTTTTCCTTTGATTTACATCGATCTTGGCTGCACTAAGCCCCACCTGTCTGACCACACGTAAGGGCGGTTTCAGTTTGTCTTTTTGTCGTTTAGAAGGGCTGTTGGCCGAGTGTAGTTAAAAGGCTGTAAGGCAGAGAGCAGCATTAGCCTTCCAGCGGCCAGTTAAAGTTATAATCCTTATGATTTCAGTCCTGGTTGATCTGGTGACACCTGCGGTTACTGATGGTAGCAGCAGGTGCGGCTTAATATAACAGCCAATGCTTGTTGAGCAGCTGCTTTGTCAGAAACTCAACAGAGGTCCAACTGGTTGATTGATTTGAAGTGCAGCCAAACAAACTAATGCTGTTTTTTTTTTTGTTTTTTTTTTTTTTAATTTAAATAAAGAAGTCAGTCAGTAATTTGGAAGTTTTCTCCAATAGCTCTTCATCTAACAACTCACTGTAACTAGTCCTACCCAGTCAGTGCTGCCTCACGTCAGTGCCGACTTTGGAAACAAATACATTGTGTTTCTTTTAATCTGAGGTGGAAGCAGTAGGAAAAATACTGTGTTTGCTAATTCGGTTACTTAATACAGCTCTGATATACTGTTAGGAGAGTGAACAGTACAATAGCCAAGTTTTCATCCAAATTTAGCACAAATTTTAAATGAATTTCCATAAAATCGTCACAAAGAAAATGTGAGTTAACGCATGTTTCCATCCACTAATGTTATGTGAAAATTAGGAGTTGGTTCATCAAGTCACAGTTGGCTTATCTTTGCAGAAGAGGGTGCAAAGAGATGATGAATTTAAAAGTGCATCAGTCAAAACACAATGAAATTTTTTTTTTCATGTATTAATTTGATAGACGATTCCCTTATCGCTCCACACAAAATAGGAGGTTTTTGTGTGCCTCAATTTTTGTCTCTTCAGTGGACATTTAAAGATGCAATCTGTAATTTCTGGTATTGCTACATAGCCAACATTGGCATTAATGTTAAGAGATGTTGTGGCCTCTAGTAATCACAACGATGCCTGAAGTAAACAGCCATTACCTCAAACACTGGCTATGTAGCGATAGAAAAAATGTACATATAGCACCTTTTTAATCACGTTTCATGTGAATTGTGATTTATTCACAAAGTCTGTCTCCACTGTATTTTGTCTCATTTTGTTTTCTTTGATATATTAACTTTTCCACTCCAGCTAAGCACAAAACACTTGAGATTTCTCAGGTTTTTTTCTTTTGTTGTCCGGATTTTCAACATTTCCACTCTGGGTTTTTTTATTTTTTGTTTTGTTTTTTACATGCCGATTGAAATTAAAACATGTGGATGGAAAAGAGCTCAGTGAGGCAGGTATCAGTTAGATGAATTTAAAACAGTTATGCTGGATGACATGCTTACCTCATTTTCGGGGAATCCTTCATGCATGTGAGGGCAATTTGAATCCGGGCATGGGAGCGATGGACTCCATCACTAACAGTGGAACAGTTTTTATATAAAGATTATTACTAAATGACAATACATTTAATGGCTATGGTGGAAAAATGCAGAACACAACACAATAGTATCACAATCACTATTCGTTTCTTGAGAATCCTAAGGATTATAACTTTAAATTCTGAGACTTGGCAGGTGAAGAAAGTCAAAGTGACATTTCAGTTTATAAATCTGCCAGGAAGTTCGACCAATGTCTTTTTGTTTATTTGACAAATTTGTGCCGTAAATGTAGATGATCTCTTTGCTTAACCATCGGTCACCAGCTCAGATGGAAAGTCAGGGAATAAAAGCAATACACGTTGCTCTCTGAGTGCACTGACCCTAACTGTAGTTCACTCGCTCTCAGTTGATCGAATTTGCTGATGGATAATCCAGTTTGTAATGGATTTTAGTTGTGAGTCTGACTGGAGGAGAAAAGAAAAAAAGCCTTACAGGGTAAAGTGTTGACTTTAAAATTTAGGCTGATGGGGAAAATCTTCACCGAGACCAGAAAGACTCATGCGAGAAATGCACATTTTGAGTGTCTCAGCTGTGGACAGTGCCAGTCCAAGTGTGAAGAGAAGACCAGATTTTGCCTGTGGTGACGAGAATCTGATGCAGATAAGAAATGGGCCACTTCAGAGTATTTAACACTAAAAAGGCCTTTGCCCAAACGTGTTGGAAAGCCTTACTGTAGTATAAATCCTGCTTATGAAGATGATGAATGGGATTATTAGAACACAGCTGTCATGTTGCCAAATTGAATGCTTAATGAATGGAGGCTATGAAGTCACTGTTTCTAGTGTAAAGCGTTGCCAAGATTGAAAGGGGCCTCTAAAATCATTGGAGATTAAAAAAAATATATATATATTTTTTTTGTAAATGTAAAAACGTTATTTTAATGTGGAAATGAAACCGTTGCTATCCCGTTTACACATACAATACACCAGCTTTCCTTTTTTTCTCAAACTGTTCAACATGCTCTGTGTGGTCAGGTATGAAGACTATTTCTAGTATTTACTGTGGACCACACGATGTTTTATTTTATTTGTTTTGACTGTGGTATTTGTTTAAAGGGGAATGAAATAAAACTGTATATGACAAAGTTCTGTCAAGTTTTACTGAAGTTTCATTTACGGTTTATCAGTTTTCTTTATATTTTAAGTTTTTAAATTGCAAAAATTCAGGCCCTACATTTTAAACTTTACTGGTGTCAAAACAACATAAAATAACTAAACTAATCGTAATGAACAAAGTCAGCAAAAGTTGTCAAACACAGCATTAAATTAAATCATATTTTAGAAATATACAATACACTATTCTCAACAATTTCACAGTTTTGCAACAAAGAAAAATAAAAATGATGGAAATTCACAACTGTTTTAAACCAATTTTCAGAATATCTATCTATCTCTGTCTTTTTACTGAATATCTGTTTACTTTTATTTAGACAAGGTCTCTTTTTGGACACTATCTTTATTTCATGTATGGGAAGCAAAATTGAAAGAAAAAAAACCATTCAGCCCTCATTGCAGAAGCCTGCTATTATGTGCCATGTGAGTGAGAGCAATGCATCTCAAAGGCCTTTGTTTTCCATTCTTATTTTTAGAGGTATTTAAAGGAGGGGAACTATTCTAATGGAGCATGATTCTCACTGTGGATGTAGTGGATGTAGACTGGCTTGGGGCTGACATTACATCGAGCCCCACTGACTTAAGTAAGCACACTCATCAGACATTACTGTGGTTGAATACAAAGAGAGGACATTGAGCCAAATGAGTTTAGCTCCTGCCGGATGCTGCAGGAAAACAAAGATCTTCTCATCTAATTTTAATTTCTCTGGAAGTGGAATAGCTGAAAGAGCCATTGAGTCTGAAGTATAAAGCTCGTCGTAAAAGACGCACCCGAACGCCTCCCCCACAGCCAATGAGTGATGGAAACAAGACTCCTGTTTGTTAGATGAGATGTTTATTTAATAATTTAACAGTGTTTCTTCTCTCAGTGGAGATGACAATTTACACATCCGTTTTAAGTGTTCCCCACTAACGGAATATATTTACACTTTTACAAACATTTGTTTCACGTAATATGTAAAACACACTGAAAGGTTTATATCAGAGCAAACAGTCTCTCCCTCTAATGACACTGTCTTGATGTTTGTTAAAAAGTTGAACGTAATGTTAAATTGGTCGATGCATTAGCCTCCAGATCTAAGTTGCCACCGATCGGCACAAACTTAAAGTTAAATAGTACCCACAAGGTTAAATAGTACCCGCAAACTGATACAAAATCAGTCTCTTTTCCATAATTCTGGATTTGCCCTCACTTCATGTTTCAAAGATTAAGACTGAACACGTTTGTTCTCCTCTAAATAGCTCTATCAACAGGACACTTTCGGATTGCTAAAATCTTTATAGATTCAGTGATTTCGGATAAACCTCTTGTTGTTTTTATTGCAGTGCAGCTCATTAACTCGTCCATGTGACACAGCCTGTCAGCTCAGGGTCATATTTAAGTAATTTTCTATTCTCCCTGTACAAGCACATAAGCAGTTAATGTGCATCTAGATATAAATACATCACTCTCGGGGCCATGCCGCCGTCACGGAGCTGTAAATGTGGCTACTGCAAAGCTCTGATTGGTTATATTACAGTGAGAGATTTCACAGGTCGATGGTTTACCCTCGTACCACACCGTTAGCTGGAGAAAAGCCAGGCACCGAAATATTTTCAGAAATAACAGCAAAGATTACAGATAGTAAAGGTGTACTTATTCACTTTCTTTGCCAAGAGTTAGATGAGAAGCTTTTTACAACCGCTCATGTCTGTACGGTAAATATGTGGCTCGAGCCTTGAGTTAGCTTAGCTTAGCATAAAGACATAAGAGTGGCGTCGATTTTTATCCTACTCTGGGCAAGAAAGCTGATAAGCATTATTCTGTCAAGTCTCTCTTCTATTAGCTCCTTAGTTGTGCCTTTGTTGGGTAAAGGGCTTCCCAGAGGTAACATACAGCTTAAAGATAAAGTTTTTATACTTCTGTTTTTGTACAGATTGAACATATATTGTACTAACAACATTTAAAATGAAAATTAATGAGCTTTGGAGGTGCCTGTGGGCAAATTTTCTTTGGAAAGAGCCAGGCTAGCTGTTTCCATCTGTTTCCAGTCTCTATGCTAAGCTACGCTAATTGAATCCTGGCCCCAGCTAAATATTTATCATAAAGACACACGAGTGGTGTCAATCTTCTCGTCTAACTCTTGGCAAGAAATTGAGTAAAAGGTGCCCAAATTTTCTAACCACCCCTTTAACACAGCCAGGACCCCCCCCCCCCCCCCAAAAAAAAAAAAAAAAAAACATGGAGGCACAAACAACCGAAATTCACTCCAGATATCGCTGCCTTTGCCCGGCTGTGAGAGATCTACGCCGCTGAACAAATCCTGCATGGTGAGTACGGCCCTGCTATGAATGAGAGCTGTGTAATCACATTGTCACTGTGGTCACATTAATAGGGATGCATGTAAATCACATGATACAAAACCTGCACAGCAGCAGTTGGAAGGACATCTGATATATTTGTGCGTTGCTTCCCTCTGGGATATTAGACACAGGTATAATAGCTACCGTTATGCATTTATATTGTGATATGTATCCAAACAACATCGAAGTGTGATTTTTCAAAACACCATTCAATGAAGCAGCCTCTGATGTCATGTTCAGGCAAACCTCTTTAGACTACAGTATACTCAGCTTATTTATGCTAATAGAAAAATCTCTCTAGTAGCATGTATTGCCATTTTCTATGCTCCATTGTTAATGCTCAAGCTCCCTTGCTGTTACACACATCAGGGTGTCATGCGATTTAAAGGAAGTTTAATGTTATTGCACTCTCGCTGACAACTCCAGGGAGGCCAACGGAAGCCTTCAGTGAAGCTAGGTGTCGACTGCACCCCCAGAGAAGATGGGTGACGGACTAATCGGCATTGGTGACATGCAACAGAAAAGTGCAAACGCAGGGCACATAAAGCTCAACAGGCAATCGATCAAAAAAGGCCGTGTGATGTCTCCGACGCCGGGGAGACAGTTTGGCCACAGGTTTATTAAAAACGAAGCAGCTCGCGGGGACGTCACTCCCACGTAAAATGACGCTCCAGGATGCTTTGGTGTGATTTATCGGAGTTTAGGCCTCAGGCAGGAACATGCACACGTCTATCGTGGAATGGAAGACCAGCTGCCTCTGAATCAAAACATGTGTCATACTCGTATCTTGAGGTTAAGGTTCAAGTTATCAAGAAAGGCAAAGAAAGAGCAAAAGACAGACCCCTGCAGAGGGCAAAAAAAAAAAACAAACCACCTTACCAGGGATGAGCTTTTCAGCGCTACATTAGTAGGATTCTTACTCGTGAAAATACACCTCGTTAATTTTGCTTACAACGTCCCCTTGAGCATGCATCAAATGGAACGTCAGTGCAGGATGTTTACAGTGAGTGTCGTAGTAACTTAAGGAGATGTGAGAATTAAGGAGGCTTTGGTGATCTGATGGCTGCAACATATAATGCACAAGCTGTGAGGTGGTAACGTCATGCACATGGTAAACAACGCTATTTGTCCATTACTCGTGAACAAAACCCAGAAGATTCAGACCCAGGTCAGTCTGTCAACATGCACACAGGTCCTTAAAATTATATTAATGTTGCACGTTATCTTCCTCACCCTTTACAAGAATAGTTCCGATGCTTGAAATACGCTTACTCCCTTTCCCGCAGAGAGTTGGATGAAAGGAGCAGAACCAGCCTCGTGTCTGTTTGCTAAGTATGAAACCACAGCCAAGAGAGGGTCAGTTCAAGGTGCTTTTCCACCATTAAGTTGCTGGAACTCTAATTTTTGATTCATCGTCTGTCACTTTTGAAGCAAAAGTACAAAAAATTCACTGGCACCGGCTTCTCAATCGTGAAGATTCACCAGTTTTCTCTGTTTTCTGTGGCAACGAATTCACATTTGGGTTTTTGCCCGATGGTCAAAAAAAAACGAGTAAAATTAAATATGCTGTTTTTCACTTTTTTATGATAAATTATACACCAGTCGATTCATTTATTTTTACAGAAACTTAACTGCCAGATGTATTGACGATGAACATAACTGTTGGTTGCAGCTTTACAGTTCTCCTATGATGGATTAATTTTACCTTTCCCAAGGTTTTCTGTCTGTAAATTACTTGACACGCAGTAATTTTTTTTTTTTAATCGCAGAGTGATTCACAGTGAACTGGAGGAACTTTTACCTCCTGGGAAGTCCCGTGGACATCAGTTCCTCAACAATTAAAGTTCCTGGAACTTTTGGTGAGACATGAGAGTGGTATCAATTTTTGTATCTAATACTTTGTAAGAAGGCAAATAAGCGTATTTCTAAAGATTTGGAACTATTCCTTTTTGTCTCTTCCCTTCCCTTCCCATCTGCTGTGTAAGCTCATGAGTTGTGCTGTTGTTGAGTAAACGTAATGTAAAGCTAGTATCATTTTTGCGTCGTTGTAAGCCTGTGGATAAAGATGATCTTAGAGCCTCTCGGGAAACTGGACGCAGGCGTCCATCAGCTTGTCTCCACCAGCCCGACTGTAACTGCGCCATGGCCAGTTACTGGCTGTCAGCCAGCGTCTCCTCTGATTTTAGCACAGGACTAAACATAGGCAGCACCACAGGCCTTCACAGCCTGCATGGCCACAAAATCGAAGGATAAACAGTCACTGTTTCCAAACAAAGGCAAAATATGAGGCATGGCATTTGGTTAAATAGTTTAAAAGAAAATAATTTAAGAAAATATGTGATCGGAAGGTGAACAACATATTTCTCTTGTTCTTCTGTAGAAAGTTATTGATACAGTAACTACATGTTGAGTACAGGTACACAAATATACACTAAAAACACCTGCACTTTTCAGATTTCACTACACTTCGGCTAGATATGAAAATCAGAGGAGTTGCCAACCAAAACACACCACATCCCACAACCAGCCGGAGCCAGGTTGAACTGAGCTAGTGGAGACCAGAAGTACTATTCATCCCTCTTGGGCGACTGCACCCTGTTGTCCATCCTGCGGTGAAACCTTCTGCAGTACCAACAGACCAGAGAAGGTCAGAGAGATCCCAACCCACCACAACGTTATCTGGGCTTCACCGAAGATCAGCTGGCCTAGGAAAGCCTGCAAAGGTGGGTGGGGGGGATAAATAAATAAATAAAAATCAGGGTTTCTCCTTGATAAAAATAAATTAGTCTCTACGGTTCCCTTTAAGTTACAGCCAACGGGGAAACCTTGATGAAATATGTCAGACAAGGAGCTGAACTTTGACAAGAAATTCCTGTGAGACACCTATATGTGACAAGTTATTTCTGAATATATTGCAGCCTACTTTCTAAAATGAAGCATATTATATAAGGAAGAAAGGATGTAATGTCATTCTGAAAACTATGGTAACTTACAATCGACTACTGTCTGATGTGAAATTTTTTGCTTAGAGGACAAGTAGCAAGATTGCAAAAACAAAAACAAACAAAAAGCCAACCAAAAACAAACAAAAAAAACAAACAAACAACAAAAAAAAAACCCATGAGTGAATAAGAGGACTTTTAAAAGAAGCTGTTACTTACGGAAGATATGAAGTTGGAGGCGGTGGTGGTCACAGTGGTTCTGGTGGAGGAAGAGGAGTACCTGAGTGCTTTGGCAAGGAAGGTCCACATCACAGCGTTGCAGGTGAAAAGGAGTCCGCCACACAGCAGCCTCAGAGGGATATGGAGCTGGGAAATAAAAACAGAAACTCATACAAGGGGCTCACGACAACTAAATAGTGACAACTAAAATTTTCGTTATTCTATGTCTGCTTGAAGGTGCCAGATGTGGACGCACCGCGCTTACTGTTGTGCGACACAAAACTTTAAAACGTACGTCTATGGCAGTTACATTGCCGCAGCCGGATGCACTGTATTCGCACCTGTAAAGGTGACTTAGCCACGACCGAGGAGGTAAAAAAAAAGTATGGCTTCCTCGGCCGAATGCCCTGCGGTCAGTGGCACAGTGGTGGGAGAAGAAGTGAGAACGGTGTTAGAATGATCCATTTAGACCAGTGATGACCACGGTCAGCTCGGGTTCCACGCATGTGGTATGCGTACGTTGTTTCATTGTAATGTTAAATTTTTGGAGAACGTTAGCAGAACGTTGGAACAAAGAACACTGACTATGGAGTTTTATCGAAGCACAAAATATGTGCTCCCACTCTATGGCTTAAGTGGGCATTTTCTGGAAGCACACTGGGCCACACAAGCGAATAGTAATAATAATAATAATAATAATAATACCACAGTATTTTCAGAAGAATACACTAAAATCACCAAGACTTAAAGTATTCACTAGCAGGTTACCACCTTCAGAGTGTGCTTTTATTACATTTTATACGATCATATTATCAATACTGATGCACTAATATGTTAGCAGCATTTTAATCTTGTCGCTGCTCTAGGTGGAGCTAATTAACAGAGTAATATACTCGCGAGTTTATCTTGTAACAATGCTTCATTATAAAATCTTAATTGGCAAATTAATTAGGACATCCTTCAGATAAATGTAGAAAAACATTGTTATCTGATATGTAGTGCAGTAGAGCATTAAAGTACCTCAAACCTGTACCTCAGCAGCCTACAGCACTGGAGTAAATGTACTATTTACTTTCCACCACTGCACCAAAACAGGAGGAAAAGCCTTGAGATGATTAGTATTACCCCGAATAAACAGAACATCAGACAGTGCAAGAGGAATTTAATACCCCATCAACCATTTAACATGAGAATCATAGACATGTGCAATCCAACACAACTGTTATTGTTTTTTTCCCCCTTCAAGTCTGCTCCTGCTATGCTCATGTGTCGTGCTGGACTCGGGTGTGTTTCTAATGTTCCCTTATCTCTCTCAGCGCGGTCCAGTGCACCGCCACCTTCACAACACGTGACCCCGGTGATGAATATGTAGTTTTAATTGAACTCATTTTAGACTACAAAACCCGAACATTACATCGGGCACTGAATTGCTTTACGTCGTGGAGTCGGACCTAACAGGGTATGGTGAGGGGTCCCTGTTACTCTGTCTGTCCCGGATGAGGTGTGACGGGGCCTCAGGGGACCCGTGGCGGCTGCTTCGCTGATATGAAGGGTCGCAAAACCCGTCATTTATCTATTACCGCCATCCCGCGCGTTTAGAGGTCACCGCTGGAGGCCCCGGGCAGCTGATGCAGATGTTTCTGACATCGCTGCGCGCGGGGACCGTGAAGGTCACGCGGGAGAACCTGACCGTCCGGGCAGGAACAGGAGTTACAAAATACCGCGACAGCACGCGCGTGACACGAGCTGCACGAGCTGCAGTGTCCCGGCACGAGGACGCGTCACGAGAGCGGGGCTGCTGCATGCCCCCCCCCCAACCCATCATCATCATCACCACCACCACCACAAGCATCACGCCGCCGATGGTCCTGATGCTGAGGGAGCCGGGGGAGGGGGATGGTGGGGGCGCCATCCTCCCCCGGCTCCCTCCGTGAGAAACCATCCACATCCATCCTAACGAGTTAACCCCGGGCGCGGCGACGCCTCACCCGGTCACAGGTGGTGGTCTCGTCCGCTTGTCTGAATTTCCGCTGCTCCCCCCACGTCCGGAGTCCGGTTTCACAGACTCCCTTCAGGTAGTCGGCTCCCAGGGACAGCTTGGCCGACGACGACGCCACGGCCCCGAGGAAACCCGCCAGCAGTGCATAGAAAACTCCGGGGAACATGTTGACGATGGCAGCCGAGGCGCATTATCCTCTACTCCATGTCTACGTCTCTGCGGCCGCCGCTGATGCCGCCGATGATGCCGCTGCTGGTCCGGATTGAGCTGCCTGCATGGTCGCGTCGCCCGAGCACGTTTTCCTGCACTTTCTGCCGACAGCCGTCCGGCGGCAGTCGCACAACGCTTGGTCATACGCTGATCAGAGCGGTGGTTGGACTAAAGAGCCCCCGTGGCATTGTGGGAATTGTAGTTCCACAAATAATAAAAAAAAAAAAAACAAAGCAAAAAAAACCTTGACTCAGACCCTTGACAAATGACTTGGAAGCAGCAATAAGATGTCTCAAAACACGCTAGAATCAGCAAATGTAACAGATGTCATTATTATTACTATTATTGTCGTTGTTGTTATTATTATTGTTGCTATTATCTTTATTAGTAGAGGGAGAGATTGACCAGAGTTTGACTTTAACCCCCCCCCCCCCCCCACGATTCTTCTGTGCTATTAATACCATGTGGAGAAGGGGAGGACAATCGATGCTAATGTAATGTCCTTGAGTGTGGGTGGAGAGTAAAGTTTGACTCCACTTGCTCCAGACTGCTAGAAACGCAGAGACAGGCCTCGGTCAGTCGTCTTCGGCCAAACGCACGGGCTGCGCCATAAAGAATCATTACACTAAAACACAAAGACCCTAAGTGGGGTGTATGGGAGGAGTGTGTGTGTGTGTGTGTGTGTGTGTGTGTGTGTGTGAAGGCAGTAGAGGGTGACACATATACATCCACACAGGATCCTTATTCCCTCTCCTCCACGCCCTCTATAGAGAGACGAGGAACCAGGGCAAGACTGAATTATTCGCCTAATTAGGGGACAGAAATGTTGAGCCGTCGTCATGAATGCATGGGCCTGTAATGACGATATCAGTCAGAGCATAGTAACAAAAGGCAAGAGTCATCGCAGACAGACGCCGTCTCTCCATCAGACCCGGCAGCTCGAACATTTGGCCGCAGAGGGAAAGTGGATCAAGAAATAATGGCGTGACTGTCACTCATTTGTCTAATGTTTACATTATAGTCACAAGTACATGGCACGGGCCAAACCACGTGCCACAGCATTTGTGGCCTACGATAGTTTGCAAATCCTTCACACAAAACTGAAGAAAATGCAGACAAAAACAGCGCAAAACACAAGAATGGGGACGATAAGATTGTTGTCGGTTCTATGAGAAGCCAGGACACAACCCGGAGACTGGACTTGCCAGATTTAAAAGTGAAAACAAATCCTGTTGCTCCTGTGTTTTGATGCTAGCAAGTCCCCTGGTCAGCGTGATGGTGAGACACATCATGCACAATACAAGAACCCTGAAACTGAGGCAGATCAACAGAATTCAACCATAATTCATTGAAATGAATAAATGAATAAATAAATAAATATGTATCAATATATTCACCTGTGCTATTTGGCAGAAATTTCTTAGAATTTAAACATTACAATGATAATTTTTTTTTTTACAGGCGAAAAAAAGGTCAAAATGTCAGATTCTGGTCTTAAGTAAGTCATTTATAAGCACTACGGTACATTTTTCCGGCTTCAAGGGGAGAAGAATACGTAAATCCTCCTGGGAAAAATACATCAAGTCAGGATGATCTCATCATTTTCTCCCCCCAGGCCAAATGTAAACCCAGATTCGTTTTCTCGGCCAGCAGATGTCTCCAGTGTACTTTTGAGAAATACATCCGCATCTACCACAACCTGCTGTGGGAGAAAATCTTTAGTTTGTGACCTGTGTCCTTTGATTTCTTTGTTGTGGTTGGAGGCAACAATTAACTCGAAATAGAGCCTATTTTTCTTGTGGATGCTTTGACCACTTGTTGCCACAACTCTTTATTACCTTTCAGCACTGGCACTTGTGTGCAATAAAATCTTAATCGGTATATAAAGGGGTCCTTACGGCATTATCGCTCTTCTGAAAGCATCTGCATATGTTAAGTTTAGTTGCAGAGCCAGAGCTTGTGTTCGGGGGGAGTGTTTGTGTGTGTCTGTGGAAAAGGATATTGGAGTTGCGAGCAATGACGGTGCAGAAAAGAAGCAAGGTGTTGTTTTCTGTCCCTGTGTCCTCTGCTCTGATCTCGCTGAGACAAGCTTCGGGGGGGGGGGGGGGTGACCGTCCTCGGTCCGTCACATTTTGACACGGTCATCTTTCCATTCCAGAGTGTCTGCTTAGCAGGAAAAGTCTGAAACCACGTTGACACGTTAGCTGTTATCTCCTCCCTTGGATTTTTCTAGCCTGCAGCTCCTCCAACAAAAACAAGTGTCAAGTTAGAGAACTAATTGGGGTCCTTCTGCTGCTCTTCGACTGAATGATAATTGAGCCCACAGAGAGCTTAGTGACACTTTTACTGAAGGTCTGTCACTGCCTTCCTGTGTTTTTGGCCACATTTTCGGCCTTTAAGGTTAGAAAGTTACAGTTACAAATGTCAAAATGTCAGATTCTGGCCTTACGTCGGTCAGTTATAAGTACTATGGTACATATGGTACTAGTTTAATTGACTTTAGCTCAATTTCTTTGGATCATTTAACAGTCAGAAAAACACTGTTGCAAAATTGACTTTTTCCCTCATATTTTTGCACATTTTCCTTTCAGTTTTGCAGGAGTTTCCATAATCACATCTAAATACTAGACCTCCTTATTTCCTCTCTAGATACAGTGAAACACAGTTAAACAGACTCTCTTTAATAAATAATTGAACTATCCAACTTTTTCTTTCTTTTTTTTTTGCATGGAACAGCTCAGGGTTTTCTTGCAGGGCATGTTGGCAGGTACTGTCTACTGGCAAAACTGAACTTTTGAATGTTTTGGTCACAAGGTTCTTTATTTGTAGCACACACAGCAAGCAACTACACAACCGTATAATAGAGATTTTAAAAAAGGAAAGAAAAGAAAAAGTACATGCCCTGCATTTTTTCTGTTCTCAATTCTTCTCTTTTCAACAAAATTGTATTAAAGAACCACTTTTAGCTACATTCCAAGGTAAATTACAAACTCTGTCTTTACTTTGTGCTTTTGATTGATTAAATTTTCTACGGCATTATTATTAACTTTATCGAATTTGTGGCAACTTTTATTTGCACTATATGTTTTGTCTATTTGTATTTGACTTTTTTCATATATTTTATATTTTCTTTGATTTCATTATTATCAATGTTGTATTTTGCATTTTTGAGCTTTTGCAAAGCATGTTGAGGGCTCCCATCGCACAAAAAGTCAAATAAACCCCCCCCCAGTTTTGAATAGAACAGCCTCCATATTCATCTCTAGCCATCACAGAGCCCTATTCTCTGGCTGCTTCGGTGAAAACTCATGGTGTCGTCTTTCAGCCCTGCGTGGAGAGAGGCAGCAAGCAGAGACCTTCAGCCAAGCATTCACTTACAGCTACACACAGTCTTGAACTATAAAATCCCTCGCTCCTGCTCTCAGCTTCTCCCTTCTGTTTGTGTCTGTCTTGCACACAACTACATACACAGACACACACTGTCTGCTGACCTTGTCAGTGTACAGGGTCAATAGCCACCCCTCCAGTCCATTAAGTAGTTATTGGCGAAGTTGCTGGTCTTTGTGAATAATGCAGGCTGTTGTGCAAACATACACAAGCTTTTGGCAAGTTAAGCATCACCACA
This sequence comes from Istiophorus platypterus, assembly GCA_016859345.1. NCBI lineage: Eukaryota > Metazoa > Chordata > Actinopteri > Istiophoriformes > Istiophoridae > Istiophorus > Istiophorus platypterus. The sequence goes on along the minus strand of CM029127.1, from coordinate 16,140,072 downwards.
TGTCATTTATATAGACTGAGCTGAGTCAGAAATGAAATAAACTGAAATACAATTATACCCAACATAACCTACTTTCAGATTACATTACAGTCAATTCAAAGTAAGAGCCGACAGAGGAAATTAAAGCTCGTTTATATCTCAAATAAGACTTTGTTCTAAAGGGGGCAAGACATTTTATGGAGTCATGATGGCGGACAGCAGAGTTTGCAATGAGCAGATAAAATGTTCCTAAAAACAAACAGACTCGAGATAATCTCAGTTACTGTCATTGCCAGGAACAATTAGACCAGGTGAGATGTTAATCTGATCCAGCTGTTCTGTGTAAATGCAGCGCCAGCGAAAAATTGAAACAAACCAAGGTCAGCCGGTTTCCTCTGTACGATATTGTCAGGTTGGGGTTTGGACTCTCAGGGAATCTGTTGGGAGAGAGGATGTGGATGATGTGTATTTGTGCACAAAGAGATGGACAGCAGGGTGCAGATATCTGTCTGGGACAAGGACAGACAAACGCTGATGAGATTTCCGATGAAATGCACAAATTTTTATTCCAATTCTGACAGCCTTCTCTGAAATGAACCTCGCTATTCAGGAGTTTTTGTCAGCATCCTTCCAGAAAATGTGCAATGACTAAGCAGCGGTCGTTTGTTCTGACGCACTGTTTCAACGAACAAATGCCTCTGTCCTGCCACTCACTACAATCGCCTTTGAGGTGCAAGGATCCCTTATAAACTATGTTGTGGAAATCGATGCATCAGAACTTAGAGATGAAAACATGTGCTCAGGGAGGACTTCTTCACACAACCTTGTCTTTACCGCTGAGTCTCAGGCTTGTTCTTTGCTGAGCCCTGCGATCAATCATCAGTTATTTTCTGAAAGGCTGTCAGACATCTAAATGTCAGCAGCACGCTTTGATCAAGTGAAGTTTCGCCTGCATGAAGTTTGCTGCGGCAACATACCAGGATATTCTAAACAAAACCAATTCTTAGTACGCTTTATGGCCAAAAGTATGTGGACACCCGATATACAGCATGAGTGCTGAATATCTTCCGAATATCTTCATCCCAAACCACCAGTTATTCCACGAGATTCTGAAACAGTCGGCGATACAGTTCTCTACCACACACTCTAAAGGTCATGAATGAACAAGTTACATCTTGTTCGTTTAATTGGTACAAAAATTGAAGCCGAGCTAACCTCCTGGCAGTAGTGTCATATTTGCTGTACAGACATCGTAATGGTCTTGGTCTTCTCATCTCTAAATCTCAGTGAGAAAGCAAATAAATGTATTTATTTAAAGACATAAAAATGTTTTTTGCTTTATAGAGCTAAGGGACCAAGTCCAAACTATTAAATAAAACAGAAACAGAATTTGGCCCCAACTGTGCAAAACACTATGTGGACGAGAATATCCACATAATTTTAATCATATAGTATACACTATGCATATACTACTTAAATGAAGACCTATTTATTGTTCCTGACTGTTGACTGAAATACGTCAGTCAACATTTACATTTGAAAAAAGATTGTTACAGGTGATAACACAATATATAACTGCATTAATTACAGTTTCATTGTAAATGAATACAATTAAACATCAATGCACTAAAAACACTTAAACGCATAGCATGCACTCCAATGTCTGTGGCAGAGAGAAGGACACTGAATAAGCTGCTATCCATCCTGGATAACACCCCCCCCCAAGCCCGTCACCCCCGCCCCCAACACACTGGCTGGTCGGAGGAACAGTTTTAGTATTGAACTCATCTCCCTGAAGGGGAAGGTATGCCTCCAGAACTCTTTTGTTCCCTGAGCCCTTAGGCTTTTTCATGCATCCGCCCACAGCAGGGGACTGTGCCTAAAGGACCTGGGCCACTAAGTCTGGTCTGACTGTGTGACCAGGCCACTCAATTGTTTGCACTGTTTTGGACCTCTTTGCACATTAATAATTGTATTGCTGTACCTTGCTACATTTTGCACATTACCAGACGTGCACTGCTAATGTATCTTTGTTTGACAAAGTTCTAAATCTTTTGAGTTTGTAATGTAAAATTTAAAGCTTTCAAAAACCATTTGACGAACTTAAGAAACACGCTGCGAGGCCGCTGCTGCTAGTTCCTAAAAACCTTACAATTTGGAGCTTTCAGCTTTTGAAGTATCTCCTTCCAGGCTTTAATAGCTCTGGTGCCGAGAGCAGACTGGTGGTGGGAGATGATGAGGGCCTGCCTCGGGCAGTCACGGCTGCCATAAATCTGACCGGGCTGACACGGGACTGTAATGGAGGAGATTGGTGCGATGTCATAGCGTAGCTGGAGAGAGGACACACACTGAATCACAGCGCCGGGGGAATGAGTTCTTTCATGGTTCACATTGCCGAGGTGAGGAAACACCCATTTCTCTGCTGTGTCGGTGGTCGATGGCTCTTGCAGTGGCTTATTCTGTTTTGTCAGAGATTTTACCTAGGGCAGTGATGATTTCCAATGACGCGGATGATAGTGATGTACATGTGACTAGGGGAAAAAGATGATTTGGTGGAAGGGAGAGTGGAAGAGGGAGACATAATGATGATAGAGTTTTTCAAAATATGATGATGACACAGAATCTGGAGAACAGAGATCCTTACCTGATCCTCCACTTCAGCCTTTCAGCATTTAAGAAATGAAGCATGTTCCTTGGCATCGGTTTAAATGATATGACACGAATGTGACCCCCTCATCTGTTCAGCCGTGATATTTAACCTGCGAATGTCTGGTGCTAATTAGAGATGGTGTTCTTTGGAAGCTACCATCTGAATATATGAAACAACCCACACTGTTGAGAAAGGCTCGGGTCCAAAGCGTGTTTTCTTAGTTATTACTGTGGTTACAAGTGTTAGCAGGATTTTGAACAAAACCTTTCTCACGTTTCGAATGAGATGCAAAAGTTTCCGGTTTCTGTTAACACCCCACCCCCACCACACACACACACACACACACACACACACACACACACACACACACACACAGTTACTTATGTCTCACAGCACATGAGCAATTTACAGTGTCACAGATCTACCACCAAAATTCACAGTAATTTCACAAGATAAACAACTTCAGCGCTTCTCAATGCACATATAGGAAATAACCGTTTCAGTGTTGGCTAAATTAGCACTTGAACGGCATCTACGAAAAAGATGCTAACGCTAATGCTGGGCTAAAAGTCCTTTTGGTGGTTGCAAATTTTGTCTTCAGTTGACTTTTTAATGTTTTTAGCTGATTCGTTTTAAGACAAGAATCCTGTAAATGGGTCTTTAAATGCTGATGGAATGCTAACACATTGATGGTAAAGGCCAACAGGTCCCAAAAGGTAGCATCCTCATCAGCTGATGATCCAAATCAGAGGACATGAAAATAAAGAGGCAGCATAATTCATACCACAGAATTCGATAGACTGTCGTTGAAAAAAGATACTTGGACAAGTAACATCATGATTAGAGCTATGCTTTAGTGATCATGTTTTCGAATAGACAGCTTCACTTTTACAAAACAAACAAATCTAACAAAAAAAATGATTTGAGCATGAGATATAACCATTGATTGGGCAAATCTAATGCAATGTAACCCCGGACAGCTAATAACAAACCTCTTACTTCACCCTCCAACTACAGTGGGTAGGTAGTAGACATGCCAGTGTGTGCAGTTTACATTAGGGGAAATAAATTAGCATTTAATCATTTGTCCTTTTGCTCCAGTGTTTTTAAATGTGATTAAAAAAAAACATACAACCATCCAAAATCTGAATATATGGAGTGTCTAAAGGAATTGACCGGGATTTGGCAAACAATCATTTATGTTGAAAAATGAACATGATAAATTCATTTCTCTATAATTTATATACATTTTAAAATTGAAACTTAACAACAAAGCCCTCAGATTCACACTGCCTTGACCTCTCATGATGAAATGCAGCTGACCCGGGCTTGACTCTCAGCACAAGCTTTTAACAAACCACTGACCCTCTGTTGCCCCAGGTTTTTTTTTTTTTACTCTCTTGTATTGATCTTTGCTTTGTGGCTGCCTCAGCTGACAAGCAGCAGGAATCTATCCGTGCTCTTTTTAAGTGTCCTGTGGAGATTCATCGAGGCTCGCCTTCGATTGCTCAGCGCAATCTCAGCCCATTCCTAATAGCCTGCAATGCTCTTGAGTCTGGTCTTCATTAAGGTGTCCTTTTCATCCTGACTGTCATGGTGGTTTTGTGTGTGTATACATGTATGTGCACACATACACACTTTGGACTCAGATTTGTTTAACTTCCAGAAAAAAACCCCCAAAACATCCAAAGCTGTTAAATGTCCCCTGAAACAAATCAAAAGTCTAGAGATAAGATGCAGAATTTAGACTTTCATGTGCATCCACCATTAGGTTGATGGAGTTAATTCAGTTACCATTTGTTAGTAATTCAAATTGCTAAGTGGGACAGTGTGAAATGCATTAGTGAAAGTAAAAAAATTGTCACAAAATATTATACAGTATCTTAAATTTTAAGATAAACATCTGGCACATCCCATGTGGGATTACAAAACACAGCTGTTTCATAAAACATGCATTTTAAGGTAACACATAAAGGAAAATGAAACAACATGATGATATTAAGTATATTAGGCTTTCTCCAGGTAACGGTCTGCTTTAAATGTTTCATACGTCTTAGTGCATCATCCATATTTATAGACTGTTTTTATCTTAATAGGCTGAAATACTGAGCAATTCCCAGTAAAAAAAAAGGGACAAAAGAAAAGAGAAATGGAAAATCATTTACTATATTACAATATCATTCAGAGGACACTGAACAAATCCCATTTTGTCCTCTTCCAGACTGACAAACCATGCGGGTTCAAGAGCAACCGAAAAATACTGGATATTCACCTGGCCACTTAGAGAGCTTTGCTGCTAAGATAAATATTGTACATCATCATTCTCTGTATTATGGCTGAAGCCAGGAAAATAGGAAAGGACCTGAATGCAGATTCAGGCTGGTTGAGCAAAGTAACTTTTTTGTAATAAATGAAAGAGACCTGGGGGGGGTCAGGTGAGAAAGATGGTGGGCGGGAATCCCAGAGTACTGGCAACAGGAAAATACAGGAACAAAAACAGATAATCCACAGTAGGCAGAGAACCCGCAGAGAAACAGGAAGGAGGTGGAAACCAGGAGAACCTGCAAGGACTGGGGGGAACACAGAGACCTGAACACCTTGGTGAGGGGAAGACTTTAGATAGGACACAGGTGAGAGTAACTGAGGCGGGGCAAGCAATCGGAAAAACCCGGGAAAACGCAAAGGCAGGAAGCAAAAAAAGCAACCAAGAAACGCGCAAGTAAACTACTTTCAAAATAAAACAGGAAAGACGGAGGCATCGTTACAATCAGGGCCCTATTCATTTTTCCTTAAATAAGTTGAGTCCTTATATTATCAGCCCACTGTCATCTGCTCATTTACAAATGGAGATTCTCTGATTTTCTGCCATTTTTCCCCTGAAATGTCGTGAAGCAGGTCTCGGTGCGCATCAGCCTCATACACGAGTCCTCTGGGGGTTCTCCTGCCGGGCTTTTCTTTTTTTGTTTGTTTTTCCCTTTTTTGAATGATGATGCGTATGATAGGATTGCTCTGTAATATCCGGGGGCAGGTCCAGAGTGGAGTGGGAGTGTCTGGGCTCTGCTCCCCTCCTCCTCCTCCTCCTCCTCCTCCTCCTCCTCCTCCTCCTCCTTCCTACCAGGAAAACGCCGGAGAGGACCCGGAGTGCCACACAGCCGCGCACTGCGGAGGAGCGAGCAGGACGCGGACGCCGCCGGGGAACATGTCAGCCTCCTCCGGCGCTGAGGGACGCTCCAACCGCCGGCGCAGCGCAGTCCACAAGGACCCACCGCCTCTGCTTTAGTCCCGCAGACCGTCACCGACCTGTCTCATACTTATGCTCTTCTGAAACCTCCCCTGCCTCCGCCGCCGCCGCTTCTGGTCCATCCCTGTCCCCTCCTCCCCTCTCTGTCCTCCTCCACCTCCTCCTCCTCCTCCTCCTCCTCCTGCGCTCCGCCGTCCCGTCGCCAGGATGGACAAGACGCTCTGCAGCCCGCATCCCGGGACCAACAAAACCGGCTCCGCGTCGCCCGCGGACCGCGGGAACTCATCGGCGAGGAAGACCGGCGGCCGGCCCACCGGGTCTCACAGCCCCGGATCCCTGGGCGGCCCGGGCGGAGCGGGGGGCAGCCGGGGAGCTGTGCTGGGGAACAGCATGAATTTGCAGCAGCAGCAGCAGCAGCAGCAGCAGCAGGCGCGCAAGAGGCAGCTGGAAGGAGTCCTGAGCAAATACACCAACCTGATCCAAGGCTGGCAGAACAGGTGAGCACACGGATGGAGTTGCGTGGAAAAAGAGGGAGGGCGTGGGGAATGGGCGGGGGTGGGTTGGGGTGGGGGGTGGGGGGCGGCGGCGGCGCTTGGGATCGCCGTTGGTTCAGGAGTCGGTGGCTTCGTGTTTGTTATTTGCCCCGTCCACGTTGCACATTTACTAATACGTCACTCTGAGGGGGAGGAGGAGGAAGAGGTGGTGGTGGAGGAGGCGGAGGGGGAAGGCTGAGGGGGTTTAAATCCCCACCTCTCACACGGGCTCCTCGGCCTGTTGATAAACTGTCCTGCTGACTATTACAAGTCAGGCAAACACTGATATCTACAAAATCAGGAGGCAGGAGTTACCACGTCTCTGGAAACTATATAATGTTCTCTTTTGGTTGACAGAGCATCGGAGACTTATAGATCCAAGGCTTTAGTAAGTGTTGAGGGCAGATTTTGTTGTTTTTGGAGCTGAAACAGCAGACTGGTCATTTACTTCAGTCATTCTTTGAGTGGAAGTAATGAAAACTTACTGGGGTACTTGTGAATAACCTTTTTTTTTTCTTCCTGATTTTCTCTGTCATCTTAACAGGTTTCTGAACATCTTTGGTCTTTGAGGAGGATAGAAAGTTGTGAAAGGCAATTTTCACTATTTTTTTTTGACATTTTAAAGACAAACAATTGACCTGATTAATTGATGATGCAAATATTTGTCACTTGCAGCACTAGCTGTGTTGCATTGTATTTTCCAATATCAGCCACAATGTACTGTGATTAACCATCATTTCCATTATTCATTCAATCTGATGATTATTTTCTTTGATTAATCAGTTAATCATTTTGCCTGTAAAAAAATAAGAAGCCGTCTACGCTGAGGGCGATGTATCGCGATTGCTTGTTTTATTCTACCAGTCCAAAGTCCAAAAACCAAAGATATTCAGTATATGGTCACACATGACACAAAAGAAAAAAACATGAATCCTCCAATTTAAGGTGCTGTAAAATGAAATGATTAATTGATTATTGAAACAGCTGCTGATTCATTTCCTGACAATCTGCCAATAGATTTATCGACTAGTTATTGCAGCCTTTAAATACTGCTTGCAGTTTTTTTAAAATCGAAATTTAAACCCCTTTTTTTGCCATTTCAGGGAAGCTGAAACAGCTCGTGAACACAACATCGATATTTCTCCTCTTAGGTTGTTTTGGCAAAGTTGATAGGAAACAGTTGCTTATTTACACATTCAGCAGTTATGGAGACACATTAGAATTCATTTGGAGTTGTGTTTCTGGTCAGCTGACGATTGTAAGTCCAACACTGACCCTCTTTTTTTAAAGCTGTTTTGGTCTCCACCAAATCCTGGGGGAAATATCTGGCTCTTTAGCTGCTAAATGCTCCACTATGTTCACCAGCTAATCTCTTAACTCTGTCTGTCTGCTGTCTGCTGCTGAACACGAAGGGTACAGCAGTCGTTTCTCTTTTTTTTATAAGAGCTTTTTCTTTGAAAACAGCTGCCTGCTGTGGCTGAAAACGACGCCATGACGGCAGTGAGTTGTGACACAAACAGTGAAGTTGAGGCCAGACGGATAAAACATGACCTGGAACTCACCATAGAGCTCCGTAGAGCCAAGAGGTGCAGGCGATTTTCAGGTGATAATTCTCTGTAGATTCATCACCACAAGTGACCCCTTTCACATTGAAAAAAAAAAAAAAGCCCTCAAAGTATTGCAGAAGACAAGTTTTCGCAGCAAAGTCTCACAAATGAGAAGCTGGAGTGTTGAAGTGGGGGGGGGGGGTTTGCTGAAAAGGTTGATTTATGATCAGAATAGCTGCCGGTTTTTCTGTCACTCGACTAATCGATTCGCCAGCTTGCTCAGTTGTCGCTGCCATAGAGCAGTACAGAACAGACGGCCGTCCGGATCACAGTGCTGCATTGTTGTGCGACTTGTGCCTCATGTAGCATTCATGGGTTTGCTCCCTGCCTTGTCTGATTCACTCAGCTCAGACAATTTTAAAGAGGTGCTATGAGTGAGTTTTTAATTAAAAGAATATCACTCTAGAATACACTTCTTGTTATTGTGAGTCAATGTACGAAACATCTGGTAGTAGTTTGGGTTATTTATTTATTTATTTTTAAGAGGAACAGAAAGTCTTTTCTTGTCAGTTTCCTGTATACTGCCCAACTCCTGCATAGTTAACATGAATTACGCAGGATTTCTTTTTCTGAGGCTGTAGGGTGATTAGGGAATAAGATTAGTTTTTTTTTTTGAACCCCCACATAAACACTAGAAGAACTGACATATAATGCCTCGCTGTCGTGGTGCTGCAGAGAGGAAGGAAGCTGAGACTGTGGTGTATATAATCTGGGCTGGAAGCCTGTGTGTGTGTGTGTGTGTGTGTGTGTGTGTGTGTGTGTGTGTGTGTGTGTGTGTGTGTGTGTGTGTGTGTGTGTGTGTGTGTGTGTGTGTGTGTGTATATGAGGGGATGGGGTAGCGAGGCGGAGGTGGAGAGAACGTATGGATGCTCTCCTGTTAAACTGATGGGCACATGATGCACTGAACTGGATCTTGAGATGCACCCACAGGAATAGCTCGGCTAGAAAGGACAACAAATCCGGGCAGGATCTGTTTTATTCTTTGTGATAGTGCCTCTGATGGCGCCTCTGTCCCGTTTCAATTTCAAAGGGCCTAAAGGCGAAGGTCTCGCTTTCAAGGAGAGATTCCTTTCGGTTCATTGACCAGGGCCGGAGCTGTGGCCTCGGGCTCGAGTAAATGTGCAGATGCAGAGAGAAAGCACTGGGTCTATACCTCCTGAAAATGTAGCATCGAACTGACAAGCTTTTCCCGAATGCGGTCGGATTGAATGTTTCTCGTGAAACGCTCGTATTCTGATTTTTTCACAGTACTGATCTAGTCCCACTGCTGCTACTTAGGACTCATTACTTGTACTTTTAAGTCTGCTGTTAAGGCTACTAATTTTAACCAAGATTCTTCTCCGCTCATCGGGAAAACGTTTTTGAATGGTCAAAATAACAGGACGCAACGACGGTGGAAATTCAAATGTTTTGTCTCTTGAAGGTGGGAGAAAAGTTTACTCAAATTTGGCTGCATGTCGGTTGTTCTGTGTACAGCACGTAGGTAGGATGTTACTAATCAAGGCGGTGTTGTTTATATGTGTCTGAGATCGAGACGAGTTAACCCTGCGGTACGTAGGTTAAGCACGGTGATTCCTGGAGTCATGGAAACATTATGTTGTGCAAAGCCATTATGTCACTCACTGAAAAAATATAGTTTTATTTCAGAAATGCTCATTAGGTAGGAAATAAGGGAGCTGGAGGTGTTGAGCTATGCTTAGAATACAAGTTAATGGACATGAGGCATTTATTGTGAATTTCCAACAAGTTTCATGTCGAAGTGATAATTTCTCCGGTTAACACCTCTGCATTTTTATTTTATTTTTCACAAATTAATGTAGAACCTGTTTCTCAGTATGACTCTAGATTTACTCTCTATTAAGAGTTTTACTGCAGATTCATAATAGGGACTTGAACTATTCTAGATAATTGCTTTCTTCTTTATCTCATAATATTTTGTGTGAGATTAAAAGGCACACCAACAATTTGTAATCATATCTATATCTGAAATTTTAATATATATAGTTGAAGAGTTTTATTTCTGCATGAAAAAGAGGTGTTTTGGGGTTCTTTTGGTTTAACAATGTGAAATGAAGGCCTGTGTTTTAAGGGAAACTGTTGTAGAGAAACCTTCACAGCATCAGAAAACATAATAATCTAAATAATCACATGTCTTTGCTGTAAAACACCAATGACTCAGCAGTGAAAACAGGTTTCGCCTTTGTTTACATGCGTTCACATATTATGTAGTCCACAAATGGTTTTTCTTCTACACTGGATAATATTAATCCTATGTGTTTACTTCCACACATGCTTTTTCTTCAACATGAGATAATATTAATCCCATGTGGATTAATGAATATAATGTGCATTAGGTTTTTGCTTGTGTTGGACACAGAAATGAAAAAAAAAAAAAAAAAAAAATTCCCTTCACCTGGAATTTAGAAAAAAATGAGCAGAAAAAGCTTTAAAAAAACGACTTCGGTTTGGCTTTTGTTAGTTCAGAATGACTTATATCAGGCTATTTCTAAACCCATTAGAAGAAGAAGTAGAGAGGAATCCGGACAATCCATCCTATCCCCAGTTGCGTTTTAATATCGACAAACTGTCAATATTTTGAGGTGCCCACAGCTATTAAATACAGAGGCGTCTGAAGGAGGAGAGGCCGTGCCTGGTGGACGGTGGTGTTGGAGTAATTACAGTTGTCAGTCTCGTTCCGGTGTTTTTCACGTGGAGGGAGACGTTGTGTGTGTTTGGCAGGTGGAGTCGTGAGGAGGAGGGGGGGCAGCAGCGAACCTGAGTGGAGCTAATTCTGCCGCTGTGTGGGTGGCCATGTGTCAGAGCCAAGTGCTGCTACGTTGTCATACGGGTAATGTGCGTATGTGTCGGAGAAGATGTGCTAAGCAGCCGTTTTCTTCTTCTTCTTCTTCTTCTTCTTCTTCTTTTGTTTTGTTTTCTGTATGCACGCGTGTTTATATTTCACACGTGCTAAATTAAGTTTACCATTCGTCTGGATTACAACCCAGCCTGTGAAAACGGTTGTTTAAACTCTTAAGTCCAAAGACTGCATAACAAACTGGATGTGTGTTGTTGGAAAGAAGTGGACGTTTAAGGCGCAGACTGGGTCAGATGAAAGCTGCTTTTGATGTAGGATCCAGCATTTTTGGAGCTTGACCCGTATTAGAGACTAAAAGTCAGGATATACTTTGGTTTCGACCCTTCTGTTTTTTTAAGTTGTTCTTTTTTGGACATTTTTGCCTTTATTTGACATCAGTCGCAGAGATACAGACAGGAAATATGGGGAGAGAGAGGGGTAATGACATGCAACAAGAGATCAAGGAATCAAAAGAAATCAAACTGTGGGCTTTGTGGTTTTGAGGTATGCACCCGAACCACTAGACCACCAAAGTCCCCCAGCTGTTCAGTTTTTAATCCCCATGATCGGACATAAAGGCCTTTACTTGTTGACCGTTCATTATTGTGGCTTTCTCGAACTGTTTTGTTTGGTTTTGGTTTGTTTTTTTTGGTTTTGTATGTTCCTTGTGGTTTATGGATATGAAGAAAAACAAATCGCTGCCTGGAAAAGAGTTGCATAATTTTTTTGGAGAGTATCATTTGATGCTTATCGGAAAAATGTTTTTCTAATGAGCTAACTACTCATGAGCTTTCAAGTCTTTGTTTGCAGTAGTTGTCACACAAACACATACACACAGACACAGACACAAACACACACAGGAATGATTGTGAGGAATTATTAGCAACATTTGTGGGCGCTCTGATTTACAGTTTTGCCTCATGTTTTGCTTTGTGGAACTAACGTTTGCTGGTCCTGTTTTATAGTATGATAATACAAGACCCAACACTTACTCTTTGTCAGTCTAAACTCAAATCTAAGCTTGATCCCAAAACCAAGTCTTTACTCTCAAACAGTCCTTCGAAGAAGAAGGACTTCTAGGGCTTCTTCTAGAAGAAGAAGGGAAATGCAGCTAAGATGTCGTCATTCTCAGTGCCTCTACCTAAATTGGCCCTTACAAAGGTACGAATGCATGAACACATACACAGAAACATGCACACACACACACACACACACACACACACACACACACACACACACACACACACACACACACACACACACACACACAGTGTATTTCAGAAATAATGAGCCGACTCCACATTACAAGGTCCCCAGGCTTCCAGACCAAACAGTCGGGTTGTGCACACACATTCACTCAAGCTCAAAACATGTTAAGTGTGTCTGTGGTGATGGGGAATAAGATCCCTGCCAAGCCTCAGATCTCTTGTTACAGGTACAAATATGGTTGCGTGTCTGAAAAGATTAATGCAGGATTCACCTGTCGGAAACTTTTGCCACTGTAATGTAATGGCTGTGTACAATACAGGACCACGAGCTGTGTGTGCGTGTGTGTGCGTGTGTGTGTATGCGTGTGTGTATGTGTGTGAATGCCATCAGGTGATCATACCTAATGTGGGGATAATTCTTCTAGAAGTTGTTTTTTCTGGTGGGATTTTTGGTCGTGGCTGGCGGCTCAAAGCTGGTCTCCAGGGTGATGATGGTGGATTTAGTTTCAAAAAGCAAACAAGAAAGGAAAAAAATAAAGACCGTAGATTCAGGGTTTGTTTTTTTTTTTTTTGTACATAATCTAGTAATAAATGAAGCCTGGCTTTTAACTTTTTGTGTAGGAGATTTGTCTGTCTTTTTAAAAATATATTTAACCCGATGACTGCTTGTGCATTATATGGAGTTATTCCCACATTTGTGTGCGGATCACAGAACACTAAACATTCAGAGCTCGCCCAGTTTCCTCTTGTGATATCTGGTATTAATATGAGGCTGTGAGGACTATCTTCCCGAAGCCGGACTTGGACTCTGTTGCGTAGGAGTTTTGGGCCGGTTTATCCCCGACTCATCCCTCCAGACAGTTGGAGGAGAAATTTGGTCTGGGACTTTGGTCAGTACCGACACTTGGCCAAGATTATTTGGGAATTTAAGGGGTTTACAGCTTCAGTCTTAAACCCCCTGAACTGCTCGCTGACTCGTGGCTCTTCCCTGTCTGATATTTAGGAGTTGAAATCAGGATGGTTTTGATTATGGTCATTTGTCACTTCAAAGTATTACCGACGTTGCATCATGTTGTCTCCACAGTCTCCATTTTGTTTACTCGTCCTTCCCCGGTGAGACCGTATGAGGAGGTGCATTGCTCCCCGACTGTTCCCCCTGGTACGATAATCAATGAGAATTCTCTACTTATGTTTGTGCTGTGACCTAATAGGTTAGGATTTTAAAACTCCGGTAGTCTGAGTCCTGCTTAAGAGGTCAGCAGGGTGGGGAATACATTGCGAGGGATGAATCATTTCTTTGCAGATGTGCTCAGTGGAAAGGAGCACTGCTGTGCTCCCCTGATCAAAGCTGTGAGTCGGGGTAATGCGGCTCTGATGGGTGTTTCTGTGGCAGAGAAGAGGAAGAAAACTCCGGGTGTTAGCTTGGCTTCATGATAATGTGTTTTGGTGGGAGCTGCAAAATAAAGTTTTTTATTTTTGCAGAGGTTTACAAAACAATCTGAAATTATTTGTTCTGAGCTTTTGATCATACCCCACACCTTCATCAGCAGATTGGGTTACCGCAGTTTTCTGTGGACCTGTAAATGTTTTTAATCTGATATGACTGAAAGCTCCAGAACAGGCAATTAAATGCAAAGACCTTGAGACGTTTTTGTCGTCTACTGTTTCTAAGGTTTAGGAATTAACCTTTCGCAGCACTTTGATCAAAGCTGAGACTTGATCCTGCGTTTGCTATACTTCGGATGGCAACGCTGAATAACAGGACTTTATGGGTCCACTGGCTTTCTGGGCAACAGACACCTGGCTCAGTACCCGAGCTGGACAGGGTCCAAGTTATACTTAATCTAATTGTGTTGCATAGAGTCTTGTTTTACTGCCATGTGTCAGTATGTCTCTAGAAATGAATCCAAGCTTAGACATATAAGGATGTAAATGATTTTTGCTACCAAATCGGTTACTTTGTGGAATGGTCAGAAAATAACTATCCTGTGTGTGTATATAGTCAGGTTGATTACAGAATGTTTTATTGTATGTGAGGGAGGTGAAAACCAGAATTTCAATTATTTCCATAAATCAGTCATTGAAGCATAAAACTAATTATTTTGGAAATTAGTTTCTGTGACTTTACATTTGTACTTTGGAAATTATTATTGTTATGCCGCTGCTCTTTTCGACCGTGGCTGCATGTTAATTGGCGCATCTCGCTGCTGCCAGTGTTGGTGCTCTCTCTTTCTCTATTAGGGTCTGTTTGGGTCGACTACATTGTGGAATGGGTCTGATTACCCTCGGATCTATTCGGGTTCAGTCTTCTTTCCTAAAAATTCATTTTATGTGCGTCGGGCTCAGGGCGGCTTTCCATGTTTACAGTATTTTGAACCACGAGTTTCTACATTGAATAAGATTTTTCTAAAAAAAAAAAAAAAAGGATCACTCATAGAGAGATACAACTCGACTGACTCTCCCTGCTCTTGTCGGCCCTATTTACGTAAAACATTTGGAAGCACTTTCCCCTAAACAAGCTCAGACGAGCCAAGTATACATTATCTGCACACTACAACATGGCAGAGAGCCCAGATAAATGTGTGGCTTGTGAAGCACGTGAAGCGCCTTGACTAGCTTCGGACCAAACTTGAGACCAAACTTGTGGTAAAAATCAGCAAATACTGGGCTTAAATTTTTCAGATGGCCTAACGGGGTGATCATGTTGCACTATGCCTGCTAAAAGCTAAAGCCTGTGTTTTCTGTATGTTTGTTCTTTGTATTTTTTTTTCCCCCACTGTAGTTGTTGAAAATCACACAACGCAGCTTTAAGATCTTCCCATGATAGTATGTGATAATAAAATATTGGCTTACACAACCCCTTTATCACCACAATGTTACACATTTTATTATAGAACAATAAGCCACAACTCCAGCTAATAAGCAGTGTGATTTACTACTTTTCCTCCTATTCTGATGCTCCTCCGAGCATTTTTGAGAACTAGCTGCCAAAAGAGCTGGGGGGGGGGGCACTAAATCTACTGACAAGCTATTTTCTGTAGCATTAATGTTAATGCCATTGTGAAATGGCAGTGTTTCTCTGGATGTGGACAAATGTGCTTGACTAAGTTCTTTTTACTGTGTTATTATTATTGTGGAGGTGATTTTGTTTGAATGGTATCAACAGAAAAAAAAAATGTTTCCGTATTAGAGAGCTCTTTGTTGATACAGATGTCCGTTCTCGAGTGGATGAGGGATTACATTTCAGGGCCAGGGATAGTTTTTGATGAAAAATCAGAAAATGACACTGAACACTGAAGATTAATTTTTTATTATTTTTTTTGGCCTGAAAAAGATAGAAACTATACCATATGTACAGTGTCTATACAGATGTGGGTTGAAAAAAATGCCCCTAACTTTGTTATATTTCTATTTTAAAACAAGGTAAGATTGTAAAATTGTGATATGTTCCACTATCTAAAACATATTTAAACCCAGACAACAAATGTGTAGTATCAGGAGCCTTCCATAAAGGCTATTCTGCATTTTTGAGAGGTAATGATTATTTTTATTATTTTTCTTTATAATGTCAGAAAATGGTACTAAAAATGCCTGTTACAATTTAAATTCTTTTTCTAAGCGAGTTGGTCTTCAGAGTAAAAACAATGCTCCAATGTTCCAAGGAGCTGCATAGGTGAGGGCGTTCAGGTACCAGCGAGCCAGGAAATGGGACCCATTAAGTCCAATCACAAGGGTTTTTCAGGTGGCAGAACACACCACAGCGGTTTGTAAATCTGCGAGGCCGGATTTTACAGCTGATGGCAACACTAATCATTTTTATCTTTCCACCTGATGGTGGGTAATTAAACAGTAGAAACATGGTGCTTGCATTACAAAATAATCTGCTGTCCACGTGCACTTGCACATATGTAATTTGGCAACAAAGTACCTTGCCAGATGAAAGTCAAGCAAAATCAGTTGAGTACTGAAACAAATTCCCTGGAAATGATGTTTAAATGAACTGTCCTGTGAGAACGGCGAGATAGATGTTTTAAGTGGTGTAACAAGTGCAGTGATACTGCTGCCAAAATTTTTGGCCCCATCGGTCCATCAATATATCTAATTGTTCCCAGTTTGCTGCGACCCCGTGCTCCCAAAGGTTAAAAGTTCACCCTGAGCCCAGAGAGCGTGCAGCCTCGCAGTTGGGTAATGTCAGCACTACTAGAGGCTGAATGCAAAGCCCAAGGTTCTCTATCCAGCATCATCCATCATGTTAAAGGTCTGCATTGTGGTTTAGCTGTAAAGGCAAGAGTGCCTGGAGGGGTCAGCTGTAAAAGCCTCCGCTCTGCTGACTGAACAGGGGATAAAACTTCATACATAGTACAGAAATATGTGTGTGAGAGAGAAAAAAGAGAGGGCTGGATGAAATAGAATAAAATAAGATAAATAAAATGACGCAGGAGGATTGTTCCCCGGTTGGCTGTGGTCGACATAAATTCCCGGCTTTCCTGATGGAAAGAGGCAACACTGTGAGTGGGGATCAATTTTCAGACAGCACTATTCACTGCATCCTCTCCGGGGGAACTCTAGAGGGTCCATGGGAAAATGCCCAAGGTAATCTAACAAAGATGCCTTCATGGAGTTTTTCGAGCTCTTGCCATTCACCCATTTGAAGACTAAAGCTATGCTTGATGTCATTTATTATCACAAATAGTAAGTGTTTGACATTCTCGTGCTAAAACAGTATAAAACTGGTCATTTATCAAGCAAAAAGGCTTAACCTTTGCTGGCTCCAGTCTCTAAAATGTAAGGATATGATGCTTTTATCCATTTTATATGATTGTCAGTGAAATAAAGTTTTTGTTTTGAAATGTTTGTTGGACAAAACATGTGATTTCAAGATGTTACCTTTGGGCTCTGGGAACCTGTGATTGGTATTTTTTTTTAGTTCTCAGGCATTTTATAGGCTAAACGAAAAAAATACTACAAGACTTTACAGCAAAGTTATTAGAATTCATCCTGCAGCGGAGCAAGAATATCTATACAGAGTTCGATGGTTATCCCTCCAGGGGTTGTTCAGACATTTCACTCAGAACTGCAAATATCAGTCGCACTGCTGAAAAAGCTAGCATAGCTAAAAATGAGCTATGCACGGATCCAACCGGTGCATTACCAGTGCCCTCTTTTCCTCAGAATGTGTAGTCTCCACATGTGAAACTTTTCTACTTTTATTAGTTCTATAAACCTAGGTTAAGAGATGGTGTCGATTTAACTTGCTGATTATTTTCGGAGGATGCACTGTAGTTTGCGGTGCTGTTGAACTGCATTGCCTTATACTGAGGGGTGTTTATATAGTTTTGGTCTCCCTAGTTGTGTGAATAGAAGAGGCTTAATAACACAAACACTGCTCTGTATAATTCAATACAACCATTTTTAAGGAAAAAAAAAGCCAAACATTACCTACTTCCAACTTTTAAGTTGGGCAGATTTTGTGCCCTTCTTTGTTACAAGCAACAAACTAAAAATTTGTGGATTTAGACTCTTGGTCAGACAAAACAGGCAATATGATGGTGTTAGAGATGTAATTATTTACTGCTTTTCACTGTCCATTATGATAGCAATACAACTATGTTTGGGTTGTGTACATTTGGCCAGAAATACCAAGAAATTAGCCGACGTCACCTTGGAATCTGATACATTAGAAAATGCATTTTTCAGTGTTTCTGAAAAAAGCATTTAATCAGTTTATTGAGAAAATAATTGTTAGATTAACTGATTTTATATATATATATATATATATATATAAATTATATATATTTATTTTAACCATTTCTGACATTTTATTAGTTCATTGTGAAAATATTTGACAGCTAAACTGAAAGTGAAAGCTCTGGTCTGGCTATGAATTTGTGGGACATAGCACACGTCTCTACAGACAAACAGCAAGCCTGTTGAGATCATATCACAGATGAAAAGAGGTAAGAGGCAGTGGTTTCTGTGTGAGACTACATTAGGGCAGACTGAAGTCAGCTGTTGCTGTTCTTCAAAATCTGTGAGTAATCTATTAAAAAGAAAAGGAAAAACCGAGAGATAGCGAGTCGAGCAGAGAACAGTTCTCAGTCAATAATCACAAACAGCCCAGATGTGGCGACAGGAAAAAGCAACAACTCTTCCTGTGCTGACGACAAAGCTGCTCGATAAGGCCCTGATCAATACTGCTGCCTATATAATCTTGAATGAAAAGAGAACATTGATTGTTAAAATGGTGAATGTTGGGGTTGGGGGTTGGGGGGGTGGGGGTGCACAGGGTCAGAAGACATGGTCAGAGACAGCTGCTGTTACCTCGGACCACTGTCCACTCTGGCCTGCGCTGAACTGCAGAGGCGACGGGGCCGGTTTCTTGAATGTCATACAAAATCTTTGCTGGCCACAGGAAATGAAATGTGCCCGCCTGTCTGTGAGTGTGTGTGTGTGTGTGTGTCTGCGTGTGTGTGTGTGTATGTTTTTTTGTTTTGTGTCTGGCTGGCTCTGGAATCTTCCAGCCAGCGATGAGCGAGGCAAAGATTCAATTACGCAGTGATTGAATGTGATTCATTAATCACAAAGGGGAAAATGTGGGGTTTAATTTCCACGCCTCGAGCTGTGGGCTCTGGCGATGATGACCGCACTAATCGCTACCTTGAGTAATTTGGATTTGAGCCGGTTTGGTGTCGGTGAAACGCTGGCCTTAATGTGCACAGAGGGGTATTTTTAACAAATCTTGTGTGAACGGAACTGTAGTAAATAATATCTTGCAGGCATCATTGCATGGGATGCCAGACATTTAAAGGTGTTTTTATTGCAGCTTTTTGGCCTCATCTCACACTCATTCATAGCCCTCCTCCTCGTTTTTCTTTCTCTCTCCCACGTCCTGAAAAGTTCCTGCAACAGGGAAAAGGAAAAAAAAAAAGTTTTACCAGTAAACAAGGTAATGAAAGCATAAAACTAAATGATGATAGCAGTAATGGTGCTTCTTGTATTTCCATCTCACTCTTTCCTTCTCTCTGGTTCATTACTTTCTTAACTTCCTCTCCCTCTCTGTCTCTGTTTTTTTCCTCCCATGCAGATACTTTGTGTTAGATCCAGAGTTGGGACAGCTGCAGTACTTTGTCAACGAGCAGGGGAAAAGCCAGAAGCCCCGCGGGTCCCTGCCCCTGATTGGTGCCTCGGTAACCCCGAGCGACGAGGCTCCACACATGTTCATTGTAAACTCTGTCAATGGAGAGCTGTACAAACTCAGAGGTATGACCTCGTGCTGGCCCCAAAGCTGCCCGCATATGGCAAAAGTACAAACACTGAGTGGAGTGTGTGTGTGTGTGTGTTTGTTTAATGTCGGAGTCACTTGGAGTGCAGTGTACATGCTGGGGTGTTATGAATGATTTTTTTTTTCTCTCTCTTTCCAGTATCTGTTAATGTGATGGACATGTGATGAAAAGCACTTCGTGGAATTAAAGTATACGAAGAACGGATAGAATTAATATGTTATGAAGGGGGGTCTCTTGTATGAAAAGCACAAAGAATTGTTAGGGATTCTGCAGCTCCCCTCGGCTTAAAGGAGGATTTTGCACCCATTTCGCAGCTCATTGTTTCGGTTTTACGGCCCACAACCGTACAATTTTGGTTCGCTCTCATAGCTTTCATCAACCTTGGTTCAGGCTCCATCGGGCAGTTGTTTTCAGCGAAAAAAAAAATAACCCAGGAAAAACAGGGAAAAAAAACAGGAAAAAAAAAGAAAATCCACAATACACCAACACCCCAGCACAAAACAGAAGGGCAATGTATATCTATCACTCCATAATTGTATGGGCTCAGGTTGGAAGACATATCGGGCTGCAGGGAACTTCTCCCCTCCCCTCCATCACATTCATTCCCTCCTGTACCAACCCTGGATTTACTTTATATTTACTTAAAAAAGGGATTACAGCGACCCACAGTCTATGCATATACATTTTTACACCGTTCTCTCAATTATCCCAAATCTACAATTTACCTAAGAATCCTTTCCTTTGTTACCTACAGATAAGGACCTTTGTAAATTTAATTCATTTCCAGATCAGCCCTCATATAAAATATCAAGGATATATCCTTGAATAGAATTCAGACCGTAAAGGGCTGATGTCAGAGATTTATGAGCTCATTAATAACATCAATCCAGACTCCACGGAATATTTAAAAATGACCTTGGACTCTGATCTTGCAGTAGTTTCAACAGATGACCACCGGGACTCTGTCTCAGACTTGGTACACGCATCATCTGCATCCACTGAACGTGGCTTAATGCAACTGAAAGGTGTACACTCAGAGTTCCACAACCTAACGCTAGAACGGCGAGGATTTATCCGAACATCGAGCCGCCGCCATCTCGATGTAGAGGCCAGCCGGCAGACATAAAGCACGTGTTCCAGCTGTGTCTCCCCAAATTTATGGATGAGAATTTTTTTTTTTTAAAACCTTTCAGCAAGATGTTTGGAATCCAATGTGACCCTGAGCCAGTCTGCGCCCTCTTTGGTTTAGCATCAAAGGAATCCTGTGCTCTCTTAACAAATAAACCCTATATGGTATAAACCCTATATACTCTCAAAGGGCCCTCTCAAACCTTTGTTAAGATATGGATGTCCTTTTTGGATTTTTATGAAAGGAACCCTATAGAGGTAAATATCGTACTACAGCAGTGGGCATCTCTTCTTTCTTTTGTTTCATTAATTAATACCATAATTTGTGTATCTTATGATATTTTGTCCCTCTCCTTAATGTATACTGTATCCTGTATGGCTGCGGTCGGTTGGATCGCTGGCTAGGATGGTAGGGATGGGAATGGGGGTTTCAATTTGTCAACGCATTTGATTAAAAGTGCCCCTTTGTATTTAGGGGAGGAGAAGTCAAATATATATGGGTTTAGTATATTCTACTCTAGTAGGATGAAAGTGTTAAAAATTAATAAAATATATTAACAAAATAACACATATTGCACATGTTAAAAAGACAGGGAGCTGAGTTCAGTTGAAAAACCACCAAAATGATTTACAATATTCTATATAAATTGAAGATAAACCTGATAATGAAAAATAATGACAGCCCTAAATTTAATATTATTATAAGAGCTTTTGCTAAGTGCTTACTGTGTAAAGACTTTACAGTAGTGTTAATTGCAGCATGTATATTGGTTCTTTTATTGATCCAGCTGTGAAACCATGTTTCTGAGGCCAAACTATCAGCAAATCTGCAACAAAGTGAAATATCTCTTTTAAGTCCCAGTGCCAGTCAAGGGGCCTGTGCTCTCTGTGACCTGTATTCACTGATGCAAGAGAGACTCCTTTTTACTGTTGCTCCACTTGAGCCGCTGGAATGTCCCCGTATAGTCTTTTTTGTGTGTGTGTGTCTGTGGGGGGGTTATCAGAATAACTTGGCCTATATTCCCTGAATAACTCAGTGATCCATGTGTATTGAGCTAAGAGGAAACAATGATCCCACAGAGAGTAAGAAGTTGGGTTGAGTAGCTCACAGGCATTTCCTTTTCCATTTCCAACGCCCCAGTAATATTCAAGAAATATCAAGAAAGTCATTGAGTGGTGAAATTGAGATTTTTTTTTTTTTTTTGGATGTCTCTCACCTAAAACAAACCCAATGCATATAATATATATATATATATATATATATTATATACATATATATGGAATATTCTGACTCCAAAAGCAGTCAAGGCAGAATAGTGACATTTGCACTCAAAACCTTTTAATTTGTTTAAACAGCTGACGACAAAGTGGCTGACATGTGAGTCCTCAACAGTCTGTGATTAAGATTAGCTAGCACTCAGGCCTGGTAACCATGGGGACCCCTGAAAAGCTCAGCGCGAGGTCGGGGGGGGTAACTCTAAGGTTCAGTCCGGAGTCATTTCCCAGTTCCTCAGGCTGAGCTTGAAGGCTGCGTATCATCTTACAGGTGATCTGTATCCAAAGCTTTAAATGCCACCTTTTATTCTCAGTTTAATGCGTTTTCACAAGACGGTTTTTGAGCAAGTCTCCTTATCGCTAACTGGCGTGAGAAGATACCGGATACACAGGATCTGTAACTAATGCCGAGGCTGCCGTGATGCAAGGGTATAGACATGTCACCCTCAGCTGTACCGTTTCAGCTTGAATCATTTGCTGTATAAAGTCCTCTGACTGTCCAGCTGCCAGAATCTAGATGGGAGAAGGTCTGTGGATGATAATATTAGAATGTACTTCTGAGTCTCCACCAGTTACACCTTGCCCTCAAAACATTTGAGCTTTACAGGCAGCACCAGTGATGTGCTGACTCTTTCGCCACAGATTTTGTCTCCCAGGCGACATTCAAGCCTCTCGTTCCCTCTTGGTAGAGATTGTTGGGGCTGAATGCAGCTTGGGAGGAAGACTGCAGACATTACTCCTCAGAAAATGAGAAAAAAATAAACAATTCAGCTGTTTCTATCTAAGGATAATCATACAATTATCTAATAATTAGCAATAATTATGTTTTTGCTATTGCTACATAGCCAGCGTTAGCATTAACAGCGCTTTATTTTTCAGTCTAGTTCAGCATCAAACTTCATTCCCTTACACACCATGAGCTGCCTCCAGCGGTGGAAAGCAATGCTGATGTTAACCCTTGTTTTGCTTCTATTCCTATCATCACTTCCTTTTATACACACACACACACACACACACACACACACACACACACACACACACACACACATATATATATATTACATGTGTCATCTAACACAGTGTAATTAGCTAAAGCAGAGGAATATAGACAGTATTTCATTATGGGATAAGGGGAGACTGCACAGCCTTGTGTTTTCCTGCCGCACAAAGGTGAAGAGCAGCGGGAATTTAATCATGTCTGAATGCTCGGATGGTAAATTAAGCTATTTATCAAATCATGTCTCAGTAAGACAGTCAGCCAATGAAAGGGTCAAGTTCTGTTCAGCTGAGCTGATTAAGATGCCTGACACAGTCTTTATTGTGCATCAGAATAATTGAAACACAATATTTTACAGCGTTTTGAGACAGAGATCTGCCTTAATGATTGATTATTATAAACCTGCCAAGACAGTATGATACAATACAATATAAGTAAAGTACAAATCTGCCAAAATATTTCTAGTATTTTCAACAGCAACTTTTTGTATGGTTCCCTGCGATGACCCCTGTTCGCTGTGGACTTGACATTTTTGGCTGATGTGATTATCCAGAGGGACTCTCTCCGAGAGAGAGGTTGGAGGTCTGTTGACTTGCTTGTCTGTTGGCAGATATACATCAGTTATTATGCAGTTTAAAGTCTATATTGACCAAAAGTTGGCAATAAATTTTACAGCAAGCTACACACATCAAAGCCTCCTCTTACTATATTTAATGGAATGATTTGACATTCTGGATATGCTTTTTCCCTTAATGACAGGCTGGGCTAAGTGGCTGCTAGCTGTAGCTTCATACATGACATAGATAAAGGAAAAAATTAATCGATCTTCTTATCAAGCTGTCAGCACAAAAGTGAATACGTGTATCTCCCAAAATGTCAAATCGTACTTTGGAATCAAATCCGAGTCGCCCCATCATACTTTTTGACTCTTCCTTAATGTCAGAATTTTAGTTGCTAATGTCATGCACTGTACTACATTTAAACCACATCAGACAATTTTTTGTCTGTCAAAAACAACTGTAAAATTCTCAGTGTTTTCAGACTAAACTCTTACATTCGACAGTGCTCTGTCTAAAATTTTTTTTTTTTTCTGAGTATGTGCTAAGCTCTCATTTTTCTTTTTATTATCATAAGTGAACTTATGGCAAATTTTCCTTCAGCATATAATATATTGTTACTGCCTAAGTACCACGGGGATACAAACTTCATTGTGTCCTTTAGATGAGGAAAGGCTGATTGTTGTAATTGCTGGGCCACTTTTCTAACCTCTCTTGTCCCCTTCAGCCTGTCCACTTTCATGAAATATACATTTAAAGTGCCCCGCTCATAATATCTATCAGCACTTTAATCAAATCTAACCACGGGCCCAAGCATTAATCCTCAGACTTACCATTATCATAACCAATACCATCTTTCAGACTGTTATAATTAAAATGGCTATAATTAGAAGATGATGGTGGTGCTGCGATTGACTGGGAAGGAGGTTTCTCTCTCACTCGGTAGTGTTCGGATATCGCTCAGCCGTCCCTCTGGGGTAGATATTGCCATTTAAATAAGACGCAAAGACCAGACGGGTGTCTGTTGTTGCACATTTTAAATGGGCAGATGGACCAGCTTCTCATTTCGCTCTTAGTCCCCCCCCCTCCCGTCTCAGTTTCCAGTGCAAAACCCAGTGCATTCATCAAGCGAATAGAACTGTCAGCATGTCACCCCCGTGTCTCTGGTGCCACAAACACCGGCTTTGAATTTTTTTTTTTTCATCAGCGCCATAGTATTCTCCCTGAATGAGGACAGCACGTCCTGCTCTCAGCCAAGCGGTGTGTGCGCCGCCCGTGTCACCATATGAACAGGTGCATATTAGCATAGGCGCACGCGGACGCTACTCTGCTCGGTACAGATAGCTAATTATCTCTAATCACAGCCAGGCTTGTGCACATCAGAGAGAAAAATATCAGATTTTGATGCTTGCTCACTCGCGGGGTAAGTGGTCCCTCTTTGAGCGAGTGATTTCTCTGGTTGATTACACCAAGATGAAAGCGAGGAGGTTGTTACTGGGTTTTGTGTTTTTTTTGGGGGGGGGTTGCAAAGAGGTAAGCTCGGTACAGGTGTTTCTGTATGAATATTCTGTTCTCCCCCAAGAAGCAAGCAGCCACTCCCAGTGAGAGAGCACATCTCGAATGTCGCGCTCACCAAAGAGTTTGGTTTTCATTTTCTCAGAGTTTCGTCTTCACCAAAGGAGAACCTCTGCTGGTTGTTCTCATCACTGTGGCGGATGTCAGCGGCACAAGTGACTGAGAAGCTCAAATTGAATTCTCCGTAAGCTGAAATAACCTCCATCAGCATATCAAAAAAACAAAACACTTAACCTATTAATTAAAAACAAAAACAAACAAACAAACCCAAAACGCTCATTTTCATTTCGGCGATGATGCAGTTCTTTAGAAATCTAATGAGGCTATCCATCCTAATTATCCAGTCTCTAATCAGGGGGAGCGCTGCATTCATTTTCACGTTTAAAAGCTTTTCTGTGGAGGAAATTTTGGGAAAAAATTAGGAGAAAAATCCATAGAAGACTTGAATGAAAAACATAGAAATGGCAGAATGGAATTTGACATAGGCTTCTTTAAAATGAGGGGATCAAAGGGTCGAGTTCGCTTTGGGTGAACCAGGTCATCTGACACTTGAAGTTCACAAAGTCTGCAGGATAACGTTGCACACGTTCGTGCAGTCTCCCCTTGACGCTTTCATAGTGTTATATATGGTTATACATGCAGAAAGTGAAAGAGGTGAAAGAGCTCCCTCCCTAGTAATAATGGATACAAGGAGAAATGAAAAGATGCACCGATCCGTCGCGACAGCTTGTGTCGGCCCGGACCGCGACCTTATCAAGCACGTGGCTGTTGGTCATGAGATGGCAAATAAATATTAAAAAACTTTTTCTTTGTCAGTGCCATTTGAAAATTACATTAAGTCAGTCATGACATGCTGCCAACTCGGCATTTAGTCCACGAGCAATCCCTGGTCTCAAGTTATTTTGTATTAAAATGATCCCAATGAGTTCAGTGCAGTGAATAAAACAGATTTTAAAGAGTCGACGAGTCAGAATTGTGATGGTAGAGGAACCCTAGTTTTGATATAAATTCTTACATTTTACCTTTTCATTATGCGGCATGATTGAGGGGTTTGTCTTTCACTGTTCTGGCTCACTGAACCCAAAACATGAAGGGAGCCAAATGCAGTAGTTTGGATCTGAATGAAGCCTAGTGTCTCTGGTAGAACTGTAAATAAATGTTAGGTTGCTGTCCCATTTTATCCGCCCCCACAGTCATGTGCCTCGAATCTAATGTGCACATCCAAGGCTCAGGTTGGGCCATTTCTGTTTTTGTGCTCTGCAAAGTGCTGCCATGGGCCGATGCTTGATGCACCCCCTGGTGAATCCTGCATCTGCACAGACATCACAACAACTATTATTCATGACTGATTGCAGAGGATGGGAGTTCAAATTTTTTCAATTCTATTTTAAAACGAAACTCGCCTTCCCAGAGGAGTTTTTTTTTTTTTTTTTTGCTTTTGCTTTGATTTTTTTTTTTCTCCTGTTTTCTGTTCTGTGCAGTAAATTATTTCTAAAATTCTGCCGAGCTTCAGCACTCGGAGTTAGACAGATGCAGTGGGTTTCTTTCAAGATCAAGTAAAATCAAATCTTTTTACTGTGAAGTTCCCTCATTGTTTCTCTACAAACATGATTTCCTTGCTAATCTGCAATAAAACCATTTTACTAAAGAAAAAGGGAGTTGGTTATTAAACAAAGTGTAACTTTAGAAAATAATCAGATTTTTCTAACCAGTGTTGCCAGATTGTGTCTTTTCACCTGAGCTAATTATTCTTTATTCGGGCTAGTAAAAATTTATTTGGGTGGGTTGTTATAATTTTTGGCTTCTTCTTGTACAGGGAAAGTGCAGTTATAACTCAGTCAAATCTGAACACACAGACATGATACACATCTTTTTAGATTTGCTGTCACTTACACTTCCAATGATATGTTTAATAGAAGTAAAGACTCCTATACCTCAAGAACTTGTGATTCATCCGATTTTAAGCATTTTAACTATGATGACCTGCCACACACACAGGCAATGAATCCCCGGGCGCAGTAATTTTCATTATCTGAAATCAAGTGCAGTCATCATCTTTCAATCTCTTGTTACTTTTATTCTGTTGGTTCTCCAGTTGGGGTTGACCTACAGCCTAAACTCAGTGCTATCAGACCCATCGAAGACAATGTTCTCCAATAATTAGTCAGTGAAATGGGATCAGGAGGATATTATTTCCCTGTCTGACCCGGAGCGGGTCAGCACATACCGACAGTCGGCGTCTCCCTCGGCTGCCGGGGCTGCAGCTCGCTGTGTCTGTCATCAAGTCTCTGCCCCAACTGGCTTTTTCTTTTTTTGTCCAGGTAGCTGGGCCGCGTTCAGCCCCACGACGAAACGTAGCAAGACGTTTATTGAGACGGAGACCGTGATGCGTTCAACACCCTGTTGTATTACGCATCGCACTGCCTTTCAAACACAGCGGGGCTTATATACATCACTGTGGATTTTGGCACCACCTCTCACACGCCCATTAAATGATTGAAAACATGCTTCAAAGCGCACCGTTGTACACTGTTTCACACCGTGAGGAGGAAACATGACGCTCAACCCGGAAACTGTAGCAAAACGGTGCACACCATGTTTCCAGATCGAACAAGCCCCAGGCTGCCGTGCCGAAGGGGGGAAAAAAATAACCCAGGCAGAGGTTATAAAGCTTCTTCATGTGCTGCTTGCAAATTGGCCAAATGAATCGATGCCTTTTCTTGAATGCTAAATGTTCAATTTAACGTGGAGGCGAAAATGAAGCGGGTCAGATGTGATGCCAGCCCTTGGGACATCATTCAGAAGGCAACAGGATCAAGTGGTCAGGTCTGACCGTCGAATGAGTTGAATAATCAGTTGGGCAGCAAACGAGATCACAGGCATCCAGCAGATCAACCTCAACGATGCTTCATTTAAATTCAGCCATCATCACCATTTTTTTTTCTTTTTACAAAATTGAGCTATTTTCTTTGAATTACAGACATCAGGCAGCAGCCTTTTAAATCCAAAACACTGATGTTGGCTCCTGTTCCACCTGAAAACCTCTTCTCTAAGGAGCGCACTAGATCCCTTGTGATTTTTATGAACTCTACACTTTTTGACGAATTTTTTGACTGACGAATTTTTTGACATATATTCATTTACTTGCTAAGAGTTAGACCAGAAAGTTGATACCACGCTCACGTTGGTACGGTAAATGCGACGCTGTAATGTTACACCCAGCAGCCAGTTAACATGGAGCTAGTATTTCCTATTTTATCTTAAGTTTTTCTACAGATTAAACAAAAATCCTACCAATTTTTTTAGCTGGTGAGCTTTAATGGAGCTGTTAGGAAGATTTTGTTGCCTTTGGACACATTAGGACTGACCTTTGAACTTAAAGATATGACAGAACTCTTGGCAAAAGTAAGTAAGTAAGAAGGTCAGAGAGGCAGGAATAAAACCACATTTGAAACCCCATACACTCACCTGCTGACCTAAATGCTATTTATATGGGTGTAAATATATGTTTTTTTAATGGGTTTGTGTAGCCCTGTCACATTTGGGTTTCAGTTCCAGATCATGCCGCTTTCTTTACCTCTTCGTAGAACGTCGGGTCACTTTTCCCCGTGATGGGTCAGACTGGTTGAATCTTTTGTTATGATATTGCAAGCAAAGGGATTTACAGGTATTTGCAGCAGATATGAATTCTGTATCAAGAGCTACGAAAATATCTGATATTTTATCCAGTAACAAGGATATTAGAAACACTGAGCTTGTGTTCACGTCTCTCAAAGCCAAAACCACTCTTCAGCTCAGTAAATTTGGACCAGGCAACAAATGGAAGCTAATAATCCCTTGTACTTTTCAAATGTCATTGTTTAAAACTGTTCAGTTATAGTCAGTATATGGTACTTCTCAACTGAAAGTTCATATTTATCGGTCAAAGCCTCCTCCACACTGCCGATGACAGAGCTCTGGTAGGGAAAATAGTGCATTTGTTATTAATTTTATTTTTGACTAAAATATAGTCAGAATTTGAATATAATGAGCCTAAAAATACTGAAATCAGCCAAATACATACTCACCTTTGTTTTATTACCGGATCTCCTCACAGGTTGCTAAAACTCACAAAAATCCTTAAAAATGACCGAAATTCACCATTTGCTTCTTTCACTTTATTGCTTGTATTCTGGAAGTTTCCCTCGGAAAATAATTTAACACCGAAACTGCCAGTTTGTTAAATCATCTGTTTTCAGCATGGCTAAAAATTTTCAGATAATCTCATGATCACAAGCAACTTGCAACTTGTTCCGCGGTTGTTTGCGGTTCTCACAGTATGATAGTGGAAATTGAATGGCAACCATCAGTAAATGGGGAGACACTTTAAGGCAAATGACTTCCCTATAGCTGCATATTGATCTAACTGTGATCTCATGTAAGGATTTATTGGTGATTCCCAATGTCTCATGTGCACATGAGGTTGAGGTCGTGTACTTAAATTCATTAATTCCCCCTCATGCGTGTCTTTGCAGCCTCTGACGCCAAAGAGCAGCAGTTTTGGATCAGTCAGCTCCAAGCGTGTGCCAGACGTCACTCTGACAGCAGTGCCAAGGTAAAACACACACACACACACGCACGCACAAAGACTAACAGAGTTGTAAACATGACCCTGGTCCCAGCTCTCGGCGTGTGTTGCTCAGGAAGAAGAGTGAGCGGAGAGCCTTGACATTTCCCCGGAGATTCTTGTCTCTTTGTGTGTCTGTTTATAAATGTGACTGTGCCAGTTTCTCATTACAGTAAACCCAGGTCAGGTTCACAAGTTCAGCAGTTCGCAAGTCTGAGCGCGCGACTGAGCCCTTCACCAGATGAAAACCCTCTGTACAGTCCCGAGGAGTCCTGGGCGTCTCTTTCTAACTGTTCTACTTTTGTTTCTCTGGGTTTTAGCGAGTGTGAAGGTGTTATTTTAAATGCTTTTTTAAACAAATTCAATTTCCTGTTAGTCTCATTCAACATTCCCTTCAGATTTTTAAAGCTGTGCATTTTTCAGTTACTTTTGTTTTTTGCTGGACTTCCTTCTCCTCCTTTCATCGTGATGACCGTCTAAAATTACCTTTTTTTTTTATGAAGTCTTGATCTGACACTCCCACCAGCTCCTCAGAAGCTCAGTCTCAGCTCATTTAAAAGGTTAAGTGTTTACTAATAGGAGATTTATGGTCCACACAAACAAGCTCTTCTCTTCTTATTTGTTACTGAGTATTTATTCTCAGTAACTGCCAACTGTTGTGTAGCCTAGCTAACTGAGAAAAAACATTTAGTAATAGTAAAAGCGAATGAAATTTGGTTCATATCCGACCTGGCACTTGATCAAAATGCTGCTTAAAAGGGTGAACTTTGCTTAACTTTCACAAAAGCTTTGTAATAAATTACAAAATATTATGCTAACTAAAGAGCATCACTAAAGTTTTTTTTCTATTTACATAGTATTTTTTTTGGTTGGGCAGCATTACAGATATTTTCTACAAAGCAAATTACACATTACTTAAGTCTTTACTAGCTAGCTAAGGTTTAAGGGTACAATTTAGTAATTTGCTAGTTTGAAATTAACATATAGTTACTAAGAATTTAGATTTTTCTTGCAAACTTAGTAATGGTTTTACTTTTAAAGCCGTGGTGGATGACCTCATTGATCTTTTCTGGCTTCCTGTTTCCTGTCACTGTCTGTCATCCTGACCCACTAAAATTAGCTGTTTTCTCAATGAGGTCTTGCAGCAGCCTCTTGTACTCTATCAAACTTTTAAACCTTGTTGTTTTATTGGTGACATTTTTTTAACCGCTGTTATCTAGTCGGGAAAATATGTAGAACTTTTGTGTCTTTAATTTTTGAAAGCTAATATTAGGGTGTGGATTTACCATTTAGGCTATTTGGTATTTCAGGGTAGATGAATGAACTGAAACAGATGGTCAAAGCCTTTTAAAATATTTTCACATGAAAGCAACAGTACTGAGTGAACTCGTGGGGGATTTTGGTCTCATTACACCATATAATTTTCTTTCATGTGTTATTCACAGTTTTCTTTCATTTTCTGATTCCCTTTCATTTTCTCCACAAACAGGGCAAATCAGCAGGCGCAAATGTTAATAAATGTCATCCAAATAAATGCCATGTCTCTGCAAGACATCTGTCAGAGGGTCTCTGACCTTCTAAATAAGCATCCCACATCGCAGTGAATATAGTCAATAAGTGAGAATTAAGAGTAAAAAAGACAGAAGTGAGTAATAATGCATTTGAAATGAAACACTGGGGACGAAAAGTAAAAGATCTAAGGATCCAGGACCGACATCCTTTCCAAAGACGAAGGGAAGAGCTAAGTTTCCACGTGTGGTGTGAACCTTCGCTTGCTTGTCTAATTCAGGAATATTTTTAGCACCTCCATTGATAGAAGACTTAGCGATTTAGGGAAATAGGGTTAGCATGCTCCTGCTGCTTTATTTGAGGACAAGTGTGTAGATGAATGTCCCTGGCATCACTGTCTCCTTCATATCTCTGTGGGCTCATTTCTGAAAGATTATTATGTTGAGCGTTGTCATAACTACCTTTATCCACAACCACTTTCTTTTTTTTTTTTTATTTTTTCATGGATTAATATTAGGGTATGTGCATTTTTATTTGGTTTTTAGCATTGGCCTCAAGGGATTAGTCTTTGTGTGTGTGTGTGTGTGTGTGTGTGTGTGTGTGTGTGTGTGTGTGTGTGTGTGTGTGTGTGTGTGTGTGTGCGTGCATGTGCGCTGACTATCTCTGTGGGGTGTATCCCCATTCGCCTGATCCAGTGGAGAATGAGGCTTGTTATAGAGCTCATTCCTAGGCTCCACTGCAGATCATGACAATGTGAAAATCAGCAGTGTTCGAAGGAGAAAAATAATCCAAACTTTATTATTTCTTTGGCAAACTTTTGCTATTAAAGTTGACTTCCTGCATGAGAGGTGTGAGGGCAGGTTTTTTTTTTTCCCAACTGGTCTTTGCTGCAGCTGTGATTGAACAAGCTGATGTTGTTGTGAAGTTGGTAATTAAGGTTTGAGGCGAGTTTCTATCCTAGTTTCATTTGGTAACAATCTAAAGTTCTTGTATGCAAACTGAACCGAGGACCAGTGACGATATGAATATTGTGATTTACAACAATTCAACTGAGAGCAAGTAAAAAAAAAGGGGGTATTGTTGCAACTCTGATTAGTGTTTGACTATTTGAACAAAAAGCTTCAAATTAAAAGTAAAGAACAAAGATAAAGATAAAATGCACCTTGGCAAAGCGATACTCAATAGATTAACTCCTCTAAAAGATATTCCTTTATTTAGTGTTTTGATGATGGATTCAAATGTTGGTCTGGAATCAACCAAAGTTGTCAAACCGGTTTGGGATGTTGTAACTTTGAAGGCTAAAACACAAGATTCACCTCATTTTCACACTCATCGAACCATCCAGCGAGGCCTCGTGTCCTGAACGCAGGCGATTACACCTGTTATACTTTTCTAAGGCATTTCATTGAATTTGTCTGCACATGTGTTTGGTTTCAGGTGAGGAAGCTGAAGGGCTCAGATGAACACCTGAGTTTGGAAAGGGCGGGGGGAGGCCAGGAGGTGCTGGTGAGTCTCTGCGTAAACATCCACACGCATCCCTGAGCACCCGATTTTCTCTTTACTTGTTTTTTCACGAATGTAGGCCCCCCTTCAGACAAGAGAAATGGAAAAAGAAACCTCCCTCTGTCCTCTAATATACATTTCCTTTCTCTCTCCTGACGGCTCTTCACAAAAAGCACTCTTTCATGTGTCTTTTTACACAATTAAATACTACAGCCTCATTATGCTGCCTCATTGCCGGCTCACTTATTCAACATGTAGCTCTTCACCACTTCAAACTGCTGCGCAGCTGGAGCGAGGGGGAAAGTCCAATTACTCAGCTCAGCCGTGATGAGAAAGGCAGTCAGAAGATGAGAGAAAATTGGACACGCGAGAAAAAGTGGAGGGAAGAAGACCCCCCCCCCCCCCACACACACACACACACATCTGCCCTGTGGAGCTGAGGGCGTTTTGTTCCTATTCGGTGACTGTGGGGCATTTCCACTGCAGCAGCTGTTATTACTATACCCGCTGCTGTGGTCTAATCCTTCCCGAGCTGCACTGTCTCTCTCAGATCATTATCGCGGCTACTCTGGTGATGAGGCAGCCGGTGGCGGAGGCTCGGCTTCATCTCAGATCACAGGCCGCTTTTTTATTTATTTATTTTTTTAAATTAAAAAAAAAAAAAAAAAGAAGTGGGGTAGGCAGACGTTCATTTTTCATAAAAGTGTTTATAAGAAACTGAATGAAATAGCACTGACGCACTCTTTACTGATTATAGATTCTGGTGTAGTAAAAAAAAGAAAATCAGTTTTCTAACTTGGCTTAGGGGAGCTTTTATTTTGAAGTTGATGTGGTAGAGGAACAAATATGATTATGTTGCTAGATTATGTTACTCCTCAGCATATATAGTGCAGTACTGTACCTGTGGGTTGGCTGGAGGGGTGGACAAAATAACACCTGAAACCCCTGAAAACATCCTGCGATTGTAAAATTGTTTCACAAACTGTTACCTCATAAAATTTCCATAGGGCTCAGATCAACACCTTTCCGGCACAGTAGAACATCACATAGTTGCCAATCTCACCTCAGGGTCCATTTAATAGCCGCTTTTGATCGTATCACGAGATCTTTATCCAACTGTGCTCAGAGCGATCTGATCGCAACGTGACCCTTAACGTGTGTCGGTACCACCCGTGATCGGTTCACCTGAGACGCATGTCGACGCCAGGTATGAAAGGGCCTTAGATGTGAGGAAAAGAGGTAAGTGAAGGAATGCAATTAAGGGAACTGCCACGTGCCCAGGATGTCTTTGTTGAAAGAGGTTGATTGGCGTCGCTGTTATTGTGTCCACCCCCCGCAGGTGTGTCCGAGGGGTGTGGTTTGAGAGCTGGCTGCAAGTGGGGAGACTGGGCTGCTCAGTCAGGCAGCGAGGGAGCACAGCTGCGGGGTTTCGGGCTGATTAGCAGCCTGATGAAAAGGCCCAGTAACCGTGAGCCCGCTGTTGTGTTGTGAAGCTGAAACTATGCCCACGCACGCAACTCCTGACGGGGAGGGCACCCAGAGTCAAACTGTGGACTTTGAGTTGGGCTGGTAATGTTATTTACTTTCTGCTAGAATAAAGGCAGTTTATGTGTGTGCTGCCCAGCCTCTGCCTACTGCTGTGTTTGTTTTCCCTGAGCTTTAAACTCAGTTTTGGCTACAGTAGGAATATATCTGTATGTTCAATATTCATGAAAAAATAATATCACTTAAAATAATTTGATTCGCCTTGACTTCAATGGAAAATAGTACATATGAAGGTCTAAATGATGTTCCAGATGCCTTTCCCTTTCCCTTTAGATCTCGAACAGATCAAAACTCATTATTTTTAGTTCACAAGGTGTCCAGGTTTTTAATAACTATTTTCAAACCCTCTGACCAAGGTTATTATAGAATAGCTAATTGCGTGTAATTAGTTTTGATCCCTGATGTGTGGAAGATGACAGGTCAGCAGCTCAACATTGTACCATCCACCCACACTGCCTCCCACAGGTCGAAGTCCACCCACGGTCAGGTGACACTAGTGCACCCGTGAAGGAAAGTATTTCCCCCTGAGCTCAGACTGTCAGGGCGTGGACGGGTCCTACCTCTTTTGTAAGGATAAAAGACCAAAGTCACACAGGCCCTAAATTACCATTGAGCAATTTTTTTTTCTAAAGTAAATAAACCTGTTTCAACCTTTTTCTTTTTCGTGTTTCAAGACACAGCCGCTATATCAAAAAATTTCCTGCTGGAAACCAATTCTCAGTGTACTTGTAGTTTACTTATTTATTTAATTATCATTTATTTATTTTATCTCTTTTAGTTTTAAACTTGTCTGAAGAAAATTTGTTTTTTTTAATGTTTTTTTTTGGTTTATTTTGTCAAATACTTGCTTGGCTTCAGGCCTCTAAAAAATGTATCAAATAAAATCGCCTGAGAAGGGAAACTGGTGACCGCTCGTGTCAACACTGTAGTCAGAATCTGTGACGAGACTCAGGCACAGATGTCACTTCATTATAAGGGGTCACAAGCCAAACAGAACAGAAAAACACTGCTCTGTGTGATGCGTATTGACCCCATTTCTGATCTGTAGTTTGTTCTATTTTAGTTTACAGCACTTGCATTCAGTGTGTTGCCCATTGCTGCACTTCTTACTTTTCCTGCATTTCTTGTCCTTACCTCCACCCCTGCCCCTCCTTTCCTTTTCCTCTTTGCATTTTCTTGGTAGGGCATCTTCTTTTCTGTTCAAGTTTTATTGAAACGCTGGGGGCTTTGTGCCAGTTTTTGGAGGACAAAACCTCAGCATGTCTGTCTGTTCGCACCCCCCGAAAATACAATTCCCTTTCTGCTTACTCATGGCTTGTGGCTTAGCCTTGCACAATTACAACAGTGTTCTCTCCTGTAAGCTGATTATTTTCTGTTAAAATGATTACATGAGGAACTACCCACCACAACACGCTCTGTTTAGTGTTCGGATGCATCTAATCAGAGGGAGAATATTCTTACAGTTATACTAACATGGTCTTTTGTCAAAACGTCGTGTTTTTGCTCCATTCACTAGTCAAAAGGAGCAGAATAACAAGCGATTACCCCTACTGACATTATGTTACACCCTCACATTAGCTATGCATGTGATTTCCTGTGTTACAGCAGAGCAAGCAAGTATCGCTCCAAAAGAACAAATGCTGATTGTGTCCCTCGCGGTGAGCAGCGCTTTGGGGTGGAAATTGTCTATTTGAGACGTTTTATTTTCAGGGCTGCAGTAACCAGACCTCTTTTCCCACTTTCTAAGGGAAAAAAACCGGTGCTGTGTCTCTCTGTGGAGAGAAGTAGTGGAGAGTAAGGGGGGGGGGGTGTCAGACATAGCTGCCTGTGTGAGCTCAGAGGTCAGCAGACTAAAGAGACAAGAGTCACAGAGGGGAAGTACAGGAGGAATCAAAAGGAAGGATGTGATGTAACTTTCTTTCTCTAGCACAGGCAGAAACAGAACAGTTTCAGCTAGGGAAACCTAGCGAGGGCAGCTGTTGTTACAGTCCATCACGGTGGGTTGCATATTTCAGGCTGTTTTTGTGGGACTGTTTAGCCTGGGGGGGGGGCAAGTCTTTAGCCTCTCTGGAAACCTGTTTTTCTGCAGCCCTCCTTGGTTTTAACTGGCCGCAGTGGTGTACAGGTGCACTCCAGGGCCCTGTGACATAAGGGCCGGGTGGGGATACAGGTGCGCATTTCACAGCGCATTCCTGACCACATTGGCGAAACAATCTTGAAACAGCCAAATCAGTCTGGTGAAGAGTTACACTTTAAGTCATAAAATTGTAATTTCTTATGCAGACTTATCCAAGATGCTCCAACTCAGGATAAAAAATCCCTTAATTTTCCCTTTAATTTTAAATGAAACTTGTGATACATCAATAATTATAAGAATATGTAATTTGTCTTCCAAAAACCACATTTAAAGATTACTTTCAAAGAGTATTGGTAACAACAACAGCAATGACACAGACATGCACAGGGATACAGGAAAATAAATCTGAATACATTAATTAAATGCAGATAAATAATCATTACATTAATGATGCTTGGGAATTTTTTTTTAATATATTGTATTATTTATTAAAAATACTTTAGCTGTTCACTTGCTCCAGTTTCTGCAACGTGAGGATCTGCTGCTTTTTTCCCTTTTATTTATGCCTTTTCCAGCTGTGAGAAATGATTGTCAGCGTATCGTTGATGGGCTCCTGTGAACAGCAGTAAAAGATACAGCACATTTATGATTTCATTGTTTTACTGTTGAAACGTTCGAGAGTAAAGAACAGGAACTTTGTCTTCTCTTGAAGTAGCGACAAGTCATAGCAGAAGAGCAGCAGTGCTCTGATAAGCTGAGAAACCTGAGGTTGCTTAACGAACCTTTTTTACTGGAGAATTTTTGGAGCATGCACTTATTGTTACTCTTTAACCTTATCACACTCATGTCACGTTGAAATTCCCACACAACTCTTTGTCCCTTTCTGTGTCATCCCCTCCTTCCCTCCCTCCATCCCTCCCCCCCAGGGATCCTCATCCTCTGGTCGGACCCGTAGCTTCTCCCTCCTCCCACACCTAACCCCATCTTCATCCCCGGGTTCCCAGAGGCACCTGGGTCACACGGCCACACCCGGCAACATCGTCACCATCACCCACCACAAATCTCCGGCTGCGGCTCGGCGGGCCAAGAGTCAGTACCCAGGTCGGCTGCTGGAGGTCAAAGAGGTGGGTGTCGAAGGAATGAAGGTCAGTGTCCACAGCTGCTTTTGCACTGGAGGTGACCATGACCTCATTTTCAGAGCGCCTCTCTCAAGCGCCTGTTGTTGCTACGTCACAGAAACTGTCTCCTAGCACCTCCGCAGACCTTTGTGGTGAACGATATGCAATACGACTGTGACAAAAGACACTCACCTGACACCCCGACGGATGCGGCAGCGACCCTCCAATGCCGAATATCATAGGAATTTTTTAGCAAATAGACGCTGCCAGTGCAAAAAACAGCTGCTTGTGGACACAGGCCCTAACAGTGTTTTAACCATTGGCCTCTAAACTTGGAAATCAAAGCAGACTCGTGGTTGGATTTTATTTTATCTTTTTGCTTTCAAAGAGGATGCACAGAAAGGGATTGAGCAAGTATAGATGGCATCGCCAGGAAGGCAGGAAAGGACAGATCTGTTTTCATTACACCTTGGGTTTTATTTTTCATAAGCATGGTCATTATTTCGGTTATGATATGGAACCACCGTATTTGTCATCCAGATCTGGGAGCACACCAGTGTTGCTGCCACAACAAAGTCTGACTGGGCTAAAATATGCGCAGATTTTCCAGATTATCAAAACCGTCCAAAATATTGTTGTTAAAAAGCCCTAATTTCACAGGAACTTTGCACACATGACTGATGCAAGTATGGTTTAGCAAAATTTAGGTGAGGCTGACGTGACCAATACGTTTGGCCTAGCCAGGATATTAATAGCAAGCTAATCTGCCTTAACATTATCTATACACACTGGCTGTGGGCTCGATGATGCTTTTTTATTAATTTTTTTCAACTTCGCAGTGGTTATGTTTCAGTCACAGATTGAAATTTGAAAATTCTTTTTTTAGTGTGTGTTTCTACTCCTACAACATCCAGCTGTTTGCTCCAGCTACACTTTCTGGACAACTGGTGCGAGGTATTGTAGTGGACACCAGCATATTCAAGACTTTAAGGGACGATACCGTCCTTGTCTTGTCTGCCGTAGTCGTCCCTTGAGTCGTCAGAGTTTGGATTATACTTTAACTGTTCAGTTTTTCCATATAGGTTTGGTATGATTGTGTGCCTGCTGGATCTTTGTACATTCCCAGATTAGCTTAAAGTGTTACTAATATAACAGATAGGAATGATGGACATAACTGCGAAAATAAGATTCAAGGTGTAATTATCTATATTTAATGAAAAAAAAGGGGGAAAAATATTTCAACCATGAATGAAGTGCAGAAAGACAGGTTAGTCCTATTTAATCATTTTGTCCAAACTCAAAATATTCACCCTAATAGCACCTTTGTCCTCAGAGCCCTTACACTGGTCTCAGGTGGGACACTGGTGCAGTGAGTTCAGCAGATATTTCTGGCTTCCTGGCACCCGACACTGACTGCAGGGTGCTCGGTCTTTGCTGTAAGTTCAGCTTTGTTGGCGCTTATATGCTATACATCAGTAGCGATTAACATGGTCTTTGATGGGGGGAAGAGCTGGTGGCGTGTGCGTTGGTGAGTCGGGGTTAGCGTGGCGGAGTGTGTGTGTGTGTGTGGTAATCAACATATGAGATGTAAAAGCGTCCGCGTGTGCAAGGAAGATAAACTGTGAAGGTGATAAACGGGGGAAAACCGACGGCAAACTCGTCCATATGGAACATTTAATATTATTTAATCCCTTAATGTATGGAGCATAGCTTGTGCATTTTAATAGTTTGTACCACTTTTTTCCATAAGAGTTTAAGTGTGCAGAGCTGCAAGCACATGCTGCGTTGAATAAAAATCCCTCCACTTGAAATTTCAGTTTGAAGTCAAATCCTCATTAATTCTCTTGCCTCAGTCACCAGACCTGTCAAATCTGGTTACCATGTCGTCCTCATCTGCTACATCTCCATACACTTAGCTCAGCCGCTCACTGTTCTCTGCTTATCTCAAGAGAAGATTGTTTTTCTCTCCGTCTCTCCTTAATAGTCTGTCTGCAGTTGGCTTATGGTGATTAATTGCAAGATATTTGCCTTGAACTTGTGTTTGGGAACTAAAAATAATACAGACAATGAAGATATGATTGTAGACCTGGCTGACAAAGTAGAGAGCCATTGGCTGCAGCATTTCTTTGCTTTCAGCCTTTTGTTTGGAGATGAGATGTAGTTTTCGGATTGTTGCCAAGCAGCCATGTATCTAGCTACTGAATTATGGAGATGAGATGACTTAGCACTTAGGAAGGGGGAAGAAACAGCGACGAGGAGAGACAAGAGGCTTTCTAGATGTGAAATACTTCTTCCAGTGTAAAGAATGGAGAAAAATAAAAGCTGACAAGAAAGTGGGGCATGTCTGCAATCCTGGAAAATGTTGTTTGATCCCCAGAGGATACTTTCTGACGTGTTCATGTCCTTGAGCTGTTTAGGTGTGAGTTGCTCAACTGCAAAAGCATAAATAATTTAAAATGCATTTTATCTTGCATAATGTCGTTGTCTTTTGTTGCTCATTCGAACAAAGATGATAAAGTAGAAAAGGAAATTTGAAAGTAGGGCACAAGTTGAAAAATGTGACATATTCTTAAAACAATTCAGTTACATTTCTGTACAATAACTGTTAAAAGCTGCTAAAATTGTTAATTTTGTAATTTATGAAGGAGAAATTAACTAAATTGTATATGAAAGATCACTGTGCAGTTCCCCCCAACTCTGCAGCTCATTGCTTTGGTTTTACTTACCTCAGCTGTTTTAATTCATCCTTACTTCTCTCATCAGTGTCGTTTCCGGCAGCAGGAAGTTGTTTACAGCAAAGAAATGCTCTGGTAAACCCACTGCACACAACCTACAGCTAGCTGCCGAATGTAGTGGAGCCGTTAGCAGCTAAGGAGCCAGATATTTCCCTTGGGAGTTGGTGGAGAGCGAGAAAAGAGCTAAAAGGAGAGAGAGGGGGAGAGAGGGAATTGGACTCACATTCATCAGGTGAACACAAACAAGACTCCCAACAAACGCTCTGTTGATTTGCTTCCACATGATTTGTAAATTGGCAACTGTTTGCTAAAATCTTTGCCAGATCAGCCGAACGAGTGTAACATCTAAGTTTTGCATTTACAGGTCATTTCTTTGGCTTAAAAATTCGGTCAATGCAAGTTTAATGTTTAGAAAGTAATTTGCGTCCAACATTGATAAAATGGAAGCTTGCAAATTTATAACATGACATCTTGCATAGAAGAAACTGTAAAAATGAAACTGGGCTGCATCTTATGATCATTTTCATTATAATTTAATCTCCTGTTTGTTTGATTGATCACTTAATTTTTTAGTCTGTTAGTTAGGAAAACGTAATTTTCTTGCAAAGCGACATAATTTATGTCGATTCAGTTTCACTCACCAGAGCTCATTGTGTGTATCCTAACAAGTGTGTATCTATATATTTTAAAAGCTGGAACCAGGGCATGTTTGGCCTCTTTGCAGGAAAAAATGACCAAGTTTTTTGTCTTTTGATAAATTGTCTCCACAGCAATTACCCATATTACTCTGTCTCAAGTGTAGTTTAAATTCAGACACTAAGAACAAGGCATTTGACCTAGTTGCTCAGCTGAAGGTTGCAGGGAAAAGAAGACAATCTTTCACCTGTAGCTGTCTGATCCTCTCTCCAGAAGGAGTGTCTGTCTTAAACTGGGACAAAGCAGCTTTGTATGGTGTCTAATGCACGACAGGAATAATAAAAAGAATTAAAAAAGAAAACAAAAAATCCAGCTTGCTTAATAACCTGTCATGTAATTGAAACTTCACAGTAGGATCTGAGCACTGTGCATCGCCGTGGGTCTGACACCGAAAGAGTCGGGAGTTAACTGCCAAACCATTAGCTCCACACTGTATTAAAAAGTTGGCATTTATCTCAACGGTTCATCCGGTGCCCGTGCTCGTCATCTCGATGACACTCCTGGAGGAGCATCAGTATGTCATGCAATGCTCTTCCTTTCATGGCTTTCATGCTCACTTGAGACCTGGCTGGCTTCGAGTTGTTAAATTCGCCATTCAGAGGTGCCACGCTGCGTGTCTGCCTCGTTTTCGCCGAGAGCATCTCGACTAAATGATTCGCTTTTTGACGGAAGAGGGAGCAACCGGCGATCAGCGTGAGTGGGGATGAATTTTCTCACCTCTCAGGAGCGGAGCCTGTCTCCCCAAGCGAACCCGGGACAGTGTGAGTAAATACCGGGCAGATGGCGTGATCATTAAGCAAAACAAACGCTCCTGGTGCTTTTGTTTTCTCTGCTGAAAATGAGGCGCCTCCTTGACGTCTGATTAATCTTCCCGTTCGGCTTCACATTCTTTTGGTCCAGAAGAATTTGGTTTGCTGCTTCGCTCTGACCCTTTTCTTATCTGTGATTCAGCTCCATCATCTCTCTCCACATTTCCACTA
This sequence comes from Istiophorus platypterus, assembly GCA_016859345.1. Taxonomy (NCBI): domain Eukaryota; kingdom Metazoa; phylum Chordata; class Actinopteri; order Istiophoriformes; family Istiophoridae; genus Istiophorus; species Istiophorus platypterus. The sequence goes on along the minus strand of CM029127.1, from coordinate 16,098,416 downwards.
CTCCTCCTGCCTTAGCCTCCAAACCCCCTCCCCTCCCTCCCCCCTCATGTCATTTCTTGTTCTCCCTCAGGCCCACAAACTTGTTTGACGAGGTTTGGCAAGCAGGCCGGCGGATGCTGGCGTTGACAGTAAAGGAGTCTGCTTGCGCTGAGATTTATTCACCACTGTACACGGCAGGGACCAGAAAAGCCGCTGTGTGCCCACTACCGGTGGATTTATGGCCAGAACGGCGGCATCGGGGATGTTGTGTTTCTTTTCTGGCCTCTATCGCCGATCAAATTCATAAACACCACTCACTGAACCCTCCTCACATCATGCGGAGGCTCGGAGATACAGTGTGATTGGCACACTTGGGGAACTTAAAGGGGCCCCCGAAAAGGTCGATCCTACGTTGCCCATTATGTCATGATATCGTCATGGGCTATTTTTTTTTCAAACTTTTCAAAGCTCTCTCTGTACTCTTGGTACTCTTTGTGAACAAATAAACTAAACCTATTTAGTAAAATTAAAAGGGCATGTGATAGGATGGAGATTTGGTTAAAACATCCATGAGTTTTAAAGTTCAACACACACCAAAACATGCAGAGGTTTATAAAACTGGAAAGTTATCATGTTGACAATTTTATCCGCCATCTTGACGATTGTGGGGTAGCACAGCAGAGGTACCCTGTGGTGCCAGAATTTGACCCAGGCCTAACTTTTCTGCTGGATGAAGATGACCCTTGTTTTGTGGCGTAACCTTGGAGTCAGTAAGAATCAAGTCTTGATAAATATCAAGTTGTGACATTTTTCTCAAAATGCATTTGCAGAATATTAATTTGCAAGCCCTGAAATTTATTCAGGGATTTTACCTGGAATATTTCAATGTCCAGTGTAGACCTGCAACAATTGCAATGCTGATATCTCTGTAAGGCAGAGAAGTACCAATATATTTTGGTGTGAGGTGTTGTGTTGAATGTTTAGGCCACTGTCATGCAGTCACCCTCCATCCATCTGTCCATCCATGCATGCATCTGTCTGCCCGCTGAACGTGTGACGGTGGGAGTCGGAGCACATAAGCGTCCCTCATCAGCCGGCTTGTCACAGCCGGCTGATGTGAACTCATCAAACGCCTCAGCTCCTGGTGCAGCAGCACCACTGGGCAGTTACACTGCTGCGGCAGAGCTGGATCACTGGGGTTAGGCTATTTCTGGAAGCAGCACTGGTCCTGTTGGCTCCAGAGGGGGTGGGGGGTTGTGTGTGTGTGTGTGTGTCTGTGTGTGTGTGTGTGTGTGTGTGTGTGTGTGTGTGTGTGTGTGAGATGGGGGAGCTGCCATTACTGTAAGCCCTCTGACTTAGCTTTGTAGCAGAGGTCTGCTGCAATTTTATTTTCCTGTTATGTTCATATCTACCAGTATAATCGGCTTATAATCCTAAAAAAAGAAATATTAACTGTATTAACTGTTCAGATACAGAGAGCAACATTATTCCAAAACTTAAGCTTAGCTTTATATATCTATATATATCTATATATCCATAGCTATATCTATCTATCTATCTATCTATCTATATCTTTATATCTATATCTATCTTTATATGTAAATCTATGTATTTGTGTGTGTGTATCTATATATCTATATATATGTATATCTATATATATCCATATATGTATATATATGTATATATAGATATATATATATATATATGTATATGTGTACGTATGTATATGTATACATGTATATATATGTATATATATGCATATATATGCATATATATATATATATATATATATATATATATATATATATATATATATATATATGTGTGTGTGTGTGTGTATATTTATGAGCTAATCTGTGTCAGAAATAAAGGAAGAGGAGATTCTTTTTTTATACAAAACATTAATATTTAACATGTGAGTGTTTTTCTCTGTGTCTCAGTATGTGCATCTATTTGAAGGTGACTTTTTCCTCACCCGCTGATGGTTTTACACTGAGGACGCGGCTCTGTGTTTCCTTTTTCAGTCAAGTATTCAGAGAGGTTATAACTTATTACATCCCTTACCTCAACTCCTCCTCACCTCATATGCCTGTATTTTTCCATTTTTGCTTCAGTTATTCATCTTTTTTTATTTAATCCTCTTTATAATATTTTTTTGTCTCTGCACAAGCGTGATACTTCTCTTCACTACGGGCGTTTTTTCTAAAAAAAAAAAAGAAAAGAAAAAAAAAGTAATGTTTGCCTATATCAAGAAAGGTGTCGAAATTTTACTGAGCACAATAAAAAAAAAAACAGCGAGCTGCATTAATTTTTTTTTTTTGAGTTATTTCAGGTTCCATAGCAACACGTTTGCACACCAATTCTTATTGCCAACCGCCTAAGGCCCCTTTGGTGAATATAGACCCTGAGGAAGCTCTGATATGTGGTATCATTAGTGCAACACAGATGCAGCTCATTTTCATGTTTCATGATACTTAAAAGGAAGTGACAGTTTTGCAGCCTTGTCACAATTATCCCATATCTTCAATACCAATATGAGTGTATATACCTATAAAGCAATACCCCATACAAAATTGATCTATTTAGTATGAAAATCTTAGCGTTAACTGTTGTTTGACTCTTCACAAAAAACCTGAAACTGTGGTTTCAGGGATCCACAGCAGATATAGGTATACAAATTAGAGCCTAGCCAATAAAATCTGATATGAAAGGGACCTGTAACACGGCTCAGCACGGCTTGACTTGGCTCAGCTGGCTCGTTATATCAGCCGGTAATAGCTAATCAAGGATGAGCATTAACCATGCTCTGTGTTGGCCAATAAGTAACAAGAAATTGCAGTACAGAAATGTGGACATGCTTAAATATTTTAGACAGAGATTCTGTTGCACCACAGAAAACTGATATTTATTTTTTGACTGTAATGTGTCCTGCCTAGTACGTGCCTTGGTCACAGATCTTGTCACTAGCAAATTCTTGATCACTCTCAAATATCCTTATTTGTCTCAATAATCCAATTGCATTAGTGATCAGTTTTCATGGTGCAAGAGGTTTGAAAACATCTGTTTGAACTCCTTGAGCCACACCTTGAGCATCACCCACTTCTCAGCTGTTCATCCATAATCTTATTATTTAAGTCATATTTTCACCAAAAGTAACTACAGTAAAATAGTTTTTCCCTTGATCACCATTCAAAACTCCCTCAGTCTCATGGTTGTGTGCATTGTTTTGCACATAAGAGCAGTCTTTACTCATTTTCCAAAAAAATTAAGAATTTTGTCATAGTATAATATAGAAAAGCTAGAAATGATTATATCCAGCCCTTTATGAACTCGAAGTACAGTAAAAGTGTCTCCATAGTGAGAAAGCCACATAAATATCTGATTCGAGAATTTAACTGTAAAAAAAGGAAACCTCAACACGAAAAGCTTGTGTGAAATGAAATAGAGAGTCCTGTTTATTTGAAAGGCGCTGAGAAAAATGGTAGAGTATCGGCAAGGCTGAACACTAAGAATCTATTCATAACAAGCACCGGTAAATGAGGTTGAGCTCCATCTGCCTGACGAATTCATCATCTGGTCTTAGTCAATAGGAGAATAATTGGACAAGCTTCGTGCTTTTTTTTTTTTTTAAAGAGAAATTCCTTTACAATAATGTCCAAAAATAGCACTGTGAACTGATGCAGGGAGACAGATGTGCTACTGAAGTGCATGCGGAGTGTTTGTGAAGCTATACAATATTAATGAATACAACATTTCCAGGCTGATGAATAACCCAGATTCATTAGCCCCGAGAGAAGCGTATTACCCGCTAGCAAGAGCTGACTTTGTCTTCTTCCTTTTTTGATACATTTAGACTCTGATAGGTGACTCACACATGAATAATTCTCAGAGTAATATTGTTGTGTGTGTCTGTTGGAGCACGGGGGAAGAAGTTTTCTTATTTAACACGTTTTTAGTGGTTTCTCTTTTGGCACCATCGTCTTGGAGCAGATGGTTGTGTGGATCAGTTGTTGCCTGTAGTCAAGACTGAAGTGATGCCACTAGAATTGATGTCGAGTTTTATCTCTCTCTCTATGCACAACCAAAACCGTGTAGAAATGAAAAGGTTAAATTTTTTTGTATGAAATACTGGATTCATAATTGCTATGTCATGCCCTGCTTTTGTCTACATTATTAATAATGTTATTAGACATTGTCTATCCATACAACCTCTAGATCGCTTCCCTCTCTTTGATTATAAGTACAATATGACAAAGATATTGCCTGTCATTTTCCAAAATGTAAATGAAAATGTATATTTAGAGATGCCCTTAATGACCTTGAGTCCTCCTCATTTAAAGGATTTGATTACACATTTTATGACAATTAAACACTGGACTAATCATGTCTACATTTCATTAGCCCACAGTAAAAACGACATGATGGGATAAGATTTGTGTTTCTTTATATTTTTCCACATTGACAATAACCAACAAACTCTAAATGCTCTGTTTCCATAGACCTATAGTTTGATCTTTTTCAAAGACTGGAAATGATTCTGTCTTTCCACAGGTGGGCACTGTAATTTTAATTAAATTTTTAAGTAAATTTTACTCAAACTGGATTAAATGATGCATTTGTCAGGGACTATTGTGTGTACTGGTCTAATGGTTTTGGGATAACGAAAGAAAATCAGAAGAATAGGAACTATCACCAGCCTAATACATTACATCCAGAAAAAGGTAAGAGGATGTCTGTATTTGAGGGTTTCTCCTGCCAATCTAAAGTGGGATTTAAAAGATCATTTTTATTTTTTCAAAGTTACTCATTGGTAGTGATATGGATTTGCTAGCCATCAGGTGGCCCAGATCATTGCATGGTGGTTTGAATAAGTGTCTGGTAAGGCAGGCTGAGAGATGCAGTTACAGGACTCATAACCTCAGCTGATATATATCCGCATTCATGCTGCTACCTGTGAGTAACCTATTCCATATAAAGCGAAAGAAAGTCTGATCTATACGTTTACATCCGTGTCTCACTGGTGAAATTTGAGTAATGTAAATGTTGACTGCATATTTCAGTGCTGTATGTCACTGTTGTCCCACAGGTGATGTCCCAAGCGGAGGGCCAACAGAAGAACCTGGTCCACTCCATCGACTCCCTACCCACCAAAGGCCCCCTCTCCTGCCTGGACCAGGACCTGCTGCTGCTCAAAGCCACGTCGGCCGCCACACTCAGCTGCCTGGGAGAGTGCCTGAACATCCTACAACAGACCCAGAGCCACAGCCAGGCGCCAACTCAGTCCCAGGCCACACAGCGCAACCACGCCGCCCACGGAGCCCCCTCCGGTGAGTCCGCCCCGGGCCCCATTCCAGTGCTGCTACTGGAGCCCCCGACTCCTCCATCTCCCCCATCCCCCTTGTGTTTCCAGTCCCCTCCTCCAGAGCCCAGCAACAGCGGCAAGGGCCAGCTGGGTCAGCTGGACTGTGGCTCTTGTCCCTGCCTGATGGGTACCACGAACTTCAGTGTTTGTAGTAAATGTTGTTGATTGTTGCATTTATATGTTATACTGTTTGTTTTGTTTATTTCCATTCCCGTTTTTTGTCATAATTTGTAGTTATTAGTGTTGTTATGTGTTATTTTCCTCTCATTATTGTCTTTCCAGTGTCATCGGTTGCATTTAAATGCCAATACTTCCTCAGAATAATAGTGCCAAGTACAAGCATGAATGTGAAGTGTGTACAAATCGTCAATATTGTTTACAGAATCTTTGAAAGCGTTTCAGATTGTCTCCCTACATGCATGTCAGAAGAAATCAGGGGTATGTGTGAATGAGTAAACCTAAATATAATGACTAAATACTATGCACTTCTTAATCTCCTCAAAGGATTAAGTCTTTGCCAAAGGAATCTACACTGGTGCCTAAAATGTCAGACCTCTGCCATGTTTAACCCTCTCTGTGCCAGATCACAATGGATCCAATAAAGTTGTTTCGATTTAAACCATTTGAAGCCTGAGGGTGGTTCTATTGGCATAACACCAAGGATTAGGATTAGCGAACAGTTCCTTAAAGTGGAAGGTAGACTCCAAATTCAGATTAAGTTTTAAGATAATGTGAAATCCATCAAACGTTGTGAACTAATCCTATTTTCCGAAGTACGGAGGAATATTTATAATCCATTTACAGTCTCCTGGTTGCTATTAAACAACAGCACCACCAATATTTTCTGCAGGAAAGAGGAGTGGAGCTGATTTAAAGTAATACTCCACTAAAATTCTATTGAATGCCAAACACTTACTCCCTGTAAGCTTGAAAGGTGGCTCTGAAAGTTAATACCTTGCTCCATTTGTGAAAGACGCAGATGTAGACAGTCACAAAAATGGTTCCAATGGCCACCCATAAGTTAAGAGAAAAAATGTCATTTTGCCCATAGAAACTCAAACATCTGTGGTGTGATCATCTTCTGTGCTGTTGACAAAACAATCTCCCCAAAAGGTCCATTTAGTAGCTGTTTGCGAATAGTCATGGAAACGCAGATGTTCAAAATAAACTTGAATGGGGAATGGTGCTAAATGGCTAATAAAGCACTAAATGTGATCCAACTTCTTCACACTATTTCCTCCTAATAGTCCCAAAGCTCTGCTGGAAGTAGTGCATTTAACAACTTCTTAGCAAGACAAGTACTTTTTGAATCACACTGAAGGAAGTGGATTATGGTGTAGGGGTTGTTTTGGAAGATTTGGATGTTTTTGATCCTGTTTATAGTAACCAAAAGAGTTAAATCACAGATACAAGCTGTTGAATTGTGTTTCCTTCACAATGTGGCAGGATTCAACCTAAAGGTGTTTTTAACATAAAGCGACATTAACTGGTGCGGTGGATCTTTCTTGCACTGTTGATTCACCCCAAACCCAGGACATGCTGAAGGGATGGCATATAACCATATCCAGCCAGGGAACACCTTGGTTCCACAGGAGGAGCTGTATGGGCTACCTTGCTCCCACTGCAACCTCATCCTGGATAAGATGCATAAAATGGCGGGATGGTTTTGACACGTTTTTGTTGTGGCTTCATGGTCCCCACTGGAATCCATTGTAACTGCCGTGAATCCAAAATGACGCCAGCTGTAATCCTCCAAGTTAGAAAACTACAAAATTTTCAGAGCCATCTTTTAAGCCCTTACAGGTGCATGTTTTCAGTGTTGAAGAAGATGTGGTCCACCTCCGTCTAGGACTTTGGGAAGGTCTCACTTTGGGTGGGGTGCTGACACCTGCCCGAACTTACTGGTCCTCACAGTTTGTTGGTTTTCTTTTTGTGCCAGAAGTTACCCTGCCCTGTACCTGTTCATCAGACAGGGGGTGGTGTGGAGTGGGACCACCGGGCCGCAAGTACAAACCTCTTTCCTTTCGCTGCCTGGCTGATAAGCCCTGTGGGGGTCCAGCTGCTCCCCGCTTCCGGCATGTAGCCCCCACATCTCAGTGAGGAGTAATTAGTTGGGATCCTCGGTTTTGCCGAGTGATGAGTAGCGTGGCTCATCGGCATGGGCAGCGTCCAGATTTGCTGCAGCTGATAAAAGGAGTGGCTGGCTGGTCGGTTGGTTGAATGGTTTTGTTACACCAACACAGGAAAGCTTTGCCACTGCATGGGCAAGAAAACTCTTTGGTTTGGAGCCGAGCATGAGGTTGGACTGAGTTTGACTGGCACGTTGGTCCCTCCGGGCTCCTGTTACTACAAAACCAGAACAGCTTGTTTTATGTCAGCATTAGTAATGGCAAAGAGATTCAATGAACGTAAGGGGTCTTAACTCCCACCAAAAGCCTGCCAGTCACAAACCAGACAGCATATTATCAGCTGATGTCAGAGAGGATCTTTGCTGCTCGCCCCAGCTCTTTTGGATCCCCCCCTTTCCCTCTCCTCCGTCACTGCCATAAATAGCTTGAAGCCCAACCCTCTCTCTCTCTTTCACCCACACATGCAGAACATTTTCCTTTAAAGGGGCCGATAATGCATAAAGGAAACTTAATTTGCAAACTAGTCCCCTTTTAGTGCAACGTTAAGAATTTAAAGCACCTTGATTCATTAAAAATGGAGCTGAAAGGTAAATAGCATGTCATTTTTAAAAGAGAAAATAAAAGGCAAGATTATTGCAAGAGCTGGATGTGAGAGCATCATAAAATCTGAATTGATGTCACAGCCCAGAAATGGAAGGTGAAGCCATTGGAAACACATACTGCATGAATGTTTCTCAACTGTTTGATCTATGACAGCCTTTTGATTCACCTGCATGCCTCTATCCAATGGCCCAGGCACGCCTCACCCCTGCTCACTGAAGTGTTTCTACTTCTGGCGCTTCATGATGACATCTCTAAAAAAACCTCTAAAGATTTATTCGTCATCAAGTGCATTTTTAAACCAGCCACTTACTTGTGCAACATCATTATTACCAGCACAAATACCTGAAGTATTTCCAGAACTGTTTCCTTTAAAACTCTATCCTAAAATGAACTCTCAGGAACACATTAACCTTCAAATGTCTTGAGACTAACCTTTTCTAGAAACACCTCAGAAATTCAATTTTCACTGTATTTACGACTCACTCAGACCCCATTTGCCTTTGTGCAGAGCCACTCCAGTCTCCACTGTGCAGTAGTCTGGCATCATTGGAGGGGCTTCACTAACACTTTTCAGGTTCCTGTCAGTCAAACTGTCAGCGGACTGAAGCAGAGTCTTGGCTTAAGGGCTGTTTCAGCACATCTTGTAGAGACAGACTCGCCTTGGGCTCAGCAACATGCTGGCTTGTGTCAGCACTGCTTGCTCCTCACTAATGGATATCAAAGAACAGCCTCCTGGTGCATTAGACTTTTTTAACCCAATCTGATTTTTGGGATTGAAGACGAGAGGGGCTGCTGGTGCTACTCCATTAACAGTGCTCTGAAATAGGATCTGATACCGTGATGTACATTCGCTTCAGAAAGGGATCAGACCACTTTTTCCACACTTTATTATGTTGTAGATTTGATATTGAATGGATAAAATTGCTATCTTTGCCAATCAGTCTAAACTCAATAACCCATAATGACAGAGTGAAAGTTTGATTTTAGAAATTTTTTGAAAATCACAAATGCAAATCCTTCATTTACAAAAGTATTCAGACCCTTTGCTGTGGCACTCCAAGTTGTGGTCAGGTGCATCCCGTTTGCTTTAATTTTCCTTTAGAAGTAGCTAGAACTCCAACTGTGGCAAACTGAATCGGGTGTACATAGTTTAGAAAGGCAGACACCTTTGTAAATTAGGTCCGAAAGTTCACACTGTATGTCAGGATGAAAACAAAACCATGAAGTCCAAGGAACTCTCTGTGGACCCCTGCGATAGAATTTGTGATGAGGCACAGATCATAGCAAAAGTATAAAACCATTTTTAAGTCTTTCAGTGTTCCCAGGAGCACAGTGGCCTTAATAATTGTGAAATGGAAGAAGATTTGAACCATAGGGACTCTTCCAAGAGTTGACTGTCTGGCCAAGCTGAATATGCCTACAAGAAAGGCCTTGGTCGGGGGCGGTTACCAAGAACCCAGCGGTCGCTCTAACAAAGCTTCAGAATTTCCCTGCAGAGATGAGAGAATCTGCCAGAAGGACAACCAGCAGCAGCAGCAGCAGCAGCAGCACTCCATCAATCAAGCATTTATGGCAGAGTGGCTAGACAGAGGCCACTTTGAGTAAAAGGCACGTGACAGGCACGTGGAGTTTGCAAATTCAACTAAAGGACTCTGAGAGCATGAGGAAAAATAGACAAAAAAGGCGCCCTTTGAGCAGAGCTCCAAACGCTAGGTCAGGCGAACACCTGGCTAACGCCATACCCACGGTGAGGCAAGCCTGCTCCAGAGTGCATGTGACCTGAGACTGGGACGATGGTTCACCTTTCGGAAGGACAGTGACCCAATCTCACAATTAAGTCCACAACGCAATCAAGTGTGTGAAAAGTGAAGGGGTCTGAGTACTTTCTGAAGCTACTGTATGTGAGAATTTTGCAGGTTGGTTCTAGGTTGTTTTTTTGTTTGTTTGTTTGTTTGTTTGTTTGTTTGTTTTCAATATGAGTGACAGGTGCAAGTTGCACAGAAACACCTGACAATGCAGTAGCCCTACCTTAAGTACAGATTTGGTGGAGCACAGAGTTAGTCAGGGATGGCCATTGAACTTGATGTCTGTTTTTTGAGGCTGTAGGTTGTAAGGCTGTGTGGCATATATACTGTGAAGAGCCTTTTTGGTCAGTGTTTTACCCTTAAGTGATGCAGTTTTTCCTGTATTTGGCAAACAGGAAATCTTTGTGGGCTAGACCCTCTAGACACTGAGTGAAAGCCATTAGATGGGACTTTGCTTAACACTGCAAACTATGGCCTCAAAAAACACCAGTGAATTGAATCATCAACTCTGACCCGCCAGTCCCTGAAGGTGAAGAGAGTAGAGGTTGACTACTTTTAGACTAAGTATTGATTTGCCTTTACAACAGCTGCAGATGTTTCAAGGCTGAGTTACAGTATGAGTAAGACTGTACTGGATATAGATTTGTCATATTTCTGCAGAACATTTAAATTTTTTTTTCAAAATGAATCATCATTCTAGTCATTTCTGTATATTTATATGGTTAATCGTAACAGGCCAGGATATAATAAACAACATATAATGAAGTTTAAACATAGTGCTCCCACAATTTCCTGGTGTCTAGTCTCTGTCAATGACACATCCTCAGTCCAATACCTTTTATGAGAACCTTGATATGGAATGTCAGAGACAGACAGTGTCTGAGTCTTTTCCCTAGTCTTTCTAGCTTTTACACGCACAATTCATCAGCACCAGCTATGTCTTAGTAAATCCCAAGTATCTCCCTCTCCCCGTTGTTATCTAAAAGCCGGCGGTCGGCTCTGACCCTGCCCTGTCATTTTTTCAGATGGTGTTCCTGTGTGGACTGTACCAAAGTCGCCCTCAGGGGAGCAGTTGAAGAACGGAGGTCTGACTCCTCTACAATCTGCCGAGCCCTCCCCGGCCCTCAGGATAAGGAGTCCCTCCCATGGTGCTGAGGTGAGAAGCATTACAACACATTGTCAGTTGTCTCCTCTGCTTTCTATCTTGCTCCTCTTCCTTTCAGCTGTTTAGTTTATAGTGTGTCAGATGTGGGGTTGCTTAATTAATCTAGGAAATATTGAGAGGTTGCCTAGTGCAATGTCTTAACTGTTTTATTTTCCTTATGTGGGAGAGCGTTTCTGACAGGTTACCCTACAGATGGTTGTCAAGCCGGTGACTGGTTGGATGGTGGCGAAGGATATCCAGGAGCTTTTGTCCGAGGTTGCAGGTGCATGCAAGCGAGGCATAAGTGTGTTTGACACAGATTTCTTTCTGAAGGGTTTTGTATTTATTCGATAGTGACGGCGTAGTTACAGAGAGCACACACCTGGAGACAGAGAGGGGTCCGATATGCCCCAAACCTCAGCAGCTAGAATCGAACTGGGGTCATATCATTTATACATTAGAAGCTTTAACCGTTAGTCTACCAGGAGGCCCCAGAGAGCATTTAATCAGCCCGGGAAATTCTTACCTACAAGGCTATGCATATTGCGCACGTTTTACTTTAATTACATTTTATAAATGATTTCCTGCAGTTTTCCAGGTAGCCATTGCTCAGAATATTTCAGCCCATTAGGGAATTAATGTTTACAGACTTGAAACTTGCAGGCTATTTGTCACAGTGATCGCTTCAGTTTCTGTAGTTTATGTATTTTGTGTCAGAGTTACATTGCTGATAGTGTGTTTTGTCATGGTCCGGTAAAATCATGTCTCCCCGAATTTGGTGACTTTTAATTTCTGATTTAAACTGAGGTGTTAATTGTCCTTTACTGGCAGAGAAAATCAATTCTACTCCTCCAACTTAAAGCCTTGGGGAAAATTTGTGAGTTGTAATATTAGGTAATATAAAAAAAAATGGACTTGACTTAAAGCTAGTTAAAACATTAAAAAATGTGTATGATTATCTCAAAAATCCATTGTTAGGCAGCTGAAAACAGGCCTGCGTTTCTTTCTGCAGCTCACAAATAGTGGACATTTTCATGTTACCAGGTTTTTACTAGATGGCGACAATTGCAGGCAGGAACCATAGCCTTGTTTGTGTGTGTACAAGGAAACACTCTTAGGATGTAATTTTGAGAGTCAGAGTCTTAAAAGCGCTAAAATTATGAGCCTTGTTTTGAGAAAATCCAACCTGGAGAAAACACAATAAGCAACGATAATGGACATAATTAGAGTGACTAAAGTGCATTGGTCATTTTCCTGAATTCGTTTGCTGATTAGCATAATATATGTTTACTATGATGCATTTCTTATCTTTTTAAGCTTCTAAAAAATTGTTTTCTTGCTGTTATGAAGTGAATTAAAAGCAAAAGGCTACTTGCAAGTCAGGAAATGGTATGAAAGTTAAAAATGAAACAAACCACTCATTCGTTCCTAATCTTAAATATTCCTCTGTGTGTCAAATCTGGGGTATCGAAGATGTTAAGGCAGGGAGGATTTCTGTCTCACTTTGCTCATTTCTCTTGCCTTTGCCCTTATTGCCCAGCATGGGAGGCAGTCGTCACTTCTGAAAGTTTTAACAGAGCTGCTGTCAAAAAACTGGGTCACACAGTCTAGAGCTGGAACTGAGCCGATCCCAGGAGGAGGAGGAGGAGGAGGAGGAGGAGGGTGGGGGTTCATGAATTCCAGCCTGGCTGCCTGCTGCAGAGAGGGGCTGTCTGACTGTCTAGACCACTCTGTATCAGTGAGACCAGGTGACGCTGGCGTACATACACATCAGTCAGGTGTGAGGTGGGAAAGTGTGAGGCTCAGAGGGCGAGACATCGGTGCCCTGCTTTCTGTCCTAAATAGAAAGCAGATGGCTTTATAATTCAGTTAAAATATACCCTAAAGGAAATATTTTGTATTTGATTTAATCCCTCTGAAACACTTTGTAGCTGCTACATAAATTAAACTTAGTACATTATTATCATAAAAGACATAAGGCTTTTAAAAGCAATTAATCTTTCCATAATTTGCGTCTTGCTTTTTGATTTTTTTGGTGGTTTATTTGGCTTGTTCCCATGGATACCTCCGAAACACAGATGAGCTGAGTTTACACCGAAGCATCGCCAGCTACAGCTACAGTGGATTTTGCTCTATTAGCCGAGAGCCATTCAGCTCTCTAAAACGTCAGCTGTAAATGTTTCAGCTCCTTTCTACATGCACGCCTTCTGCACTAACTCAGTTGTTTTTTCATAAACCCAGTAGAGGGAACACAGAGACGCCGATGACATTATTATCCTCCCTGTAGACACGGCACAAATTGTAAATGCACGGAATCATAGTATGTAGTCAAAGTACTATGTACTCAAGCATATTAAGAGAAAGTTGGTTTCCATGTTAAGTCAATTATTACACTTGTATGATCATTTCTGTTACCTGTGGGTGATTTTGTTCTCCCTATCCTTTACGTCAACATATAAAGATATATAGATATAAAAGCTATGCAGCGAGCTAAACACACTTACAATGAAGGTTGAAGACAGGTTTTTTTTTTTGTTTTTGTTTTTTTATAATGGAAACAATGGTGAAACTGTAAAAGCAGTACTATATAAAAAATAACAACAACAATGTAATGATAGTGCTTATAAATCAGAAAAAAAAGATACCTTAAACAAAAGTTGGATGAAAAAGACGCGGTAGACGAACAAGAAAACCAGATTCACAGAGGTATAGACTAGCTGTCAACTACTTTAAGATAAGTCATAATAAGTAAAGAGTACAAAGCAACAGTTAGCCCAACAGTAAATTTATAGTTACTTTGAATGTTATATTAGAAACACATTAGCCTCAGACAACTGGTATTGTTAACCTGATTATCTAAAATTAATAAGGGAAATAATGTAATTTAGAGACAAAATAGAAGATGTGCGTAGTGTCCTCGTTATGATCAGATTTTTGGAGTAGCCCGGTTATGTGGTTGCCCATGTAGACATCTTCTTGTTTTAGAAAATTAAATGAGATCTTATCCCTGGTTTTGAGAAATGTGGATATGCTGAATGAATCTGGGACACTGTGGTGTTTCAACACTTTACTGAAGGTTTCTAAACATTCTTTGCTTTTAGAGAACACGAGGCGGTGAGAAATCGGGACACAAATCCAGAAGATCCGAAACCCGGATATGCTGCTATGCTCATATTCAGGGATCTGAACAACCAGGTTTCCCTTGTTCCATGTAAACGCCATATTCCAAATATGATCTGAACCCGGACGAGAGTCAAAACAGTGATACTGATGCATATGTAAATGCGATCAGTGTCAGTTAAACTGCCGCCATTATTTTCTCGAGTTAAAGATGAATTGTTTTGCCCATAGAATTACAACAAATTGGTTGATTCATCAGACCGACAGTTCCACTGCTCAAAATATCCTCCAACTACATCATATCCGACGAAGAACAGCTCCCTTTTGTCACATTTGAGCTGCTGGAACAAGTAAAACTTTGCTTAATGAAAAAAAAACAACAACGATTGAGTAGATTTTCTGTCGATGGACCAAGGGATTAATCATTTTCAATTATTTCGGCTCTATCTTGGTCACACATCTGAAAAAAAAAATGGCGGGCGCAACGTCAGCCACCCCGCTATGGGTCTTAGCCAGTAGGGGTTGCAACAGCAACGTAATCTCCAGCCGGAAAAACTTTTACCTGTGTCAGAACAGTGACGGTAATGATGACGGCAGCACAAAAGTTGTTCATCCGCGCTTCTTGTAAACATAGGTCACATTTCTGAAACACCAGCTGTCACGTGAATCACACTGAACCTCTGTCGTTCCATTAGTAAAACCCAGGCAGAATGAAGGAAAGCCTTGGCTGTGAAAAAATAGGATGAGAATTAATGGGCCAGGTGTCACCTCAGCAGCCATTTCCTGCCACGTCCGCTCATAAAAAGCCCCTTTGTAAAAATATTAGATCCGTGTCATTACCTGTCATAAGTCTGTTTTGTTAAATAGCGAGGAACCAGCCAGTTAAACTCTCGAGGCAGATCTTATAATGAGCCGACACTCATTTAAATTTAACCTCAAAACAAGGCACAGGAGGCGGAGGCGGAGGCCGAGGCGGCGGCGGTGGCGGTGGTGGTGGGGGAGGGTATTTTGCCGTTGATGCGTGCAGTGAATCAGCTCCCTGCTTCGGAACCACGAGGGACTTACCACGTCCGCAGCAGTCTAATCTAGGGGCATAGAGATAATCCGTCACGTTAATGATCGCTTTCCATTGACATACGATAGTAAAATGGGCTTTGCTGGCGTTGAGTTGTCAGCCCATCCACAGCTAATGGTCAAGCTGCTCAACACACTTCATTGTACACAACTAAGAGCACAGAAGGGAGGGCAGCTCATAATGGTAATTTGGCACCTTTAAAGACATTTCAGCCAGTGTTATGGCAGTTATGATTCAGGAGGCCTCAGCAAACCATCTGCACTGACATTCCTGCCTCTGAAGTATGTTTCTGCAAGATGAAGTGTGCTAATAGGACACTGTGCTCCACCAATGGGTGATGCCAAGTCATCACTGCTATAAAATAAGTTTTAGACATTAAGGAAATTGTAAAAATGACCTCGTGGATCTTAGATGATTTCACGGTATTTTTACTGAGCCCCAAAAGGAACACTGAAGTAAATGGAGGAAGAGATAAGTTTTTCTCTCTATCGCAAAATGTTTGCGTTTGCTGAGAAACAGTTAGCTCGTAGCCACAATCAGACATGAATCTGTCACTTGCACAAAATGTTAACTGGAACAGAGATTTTAAAGCTGCACTAATCCATAGTTTTATATTTAACAATGAAAAAGATGAATATAGGAATGTGAACGCTGTTGTTCTTAGTGATGAACTAACACCCCCTGAGGAGCATTTTAGCGTTTTTTAGCTTTTTGTTTTGGTCGTCCTGCTTGCATAATTTGGTGTTTTGGTGCACTCTCATGGCTTTGATCAGTATCGATTCTAGATGCAGCACTCAGCTTACTTAGCAGACACAGTCAGCAACTATCTGGTGAACACAGTGGAAAGCTTGGAGGTTAAAGTGCCGGATATTTTACTCAGAAGTGAAGCAGACAGATTCATGGATATTTTTATTCAATATTATAATGTTATATTTATACTTATGTTATATTTATAAAAAAGGCAAAGGCATCTGTAGACTGATTTACAATGGTGACATTTTGACACAAAAGTGTCCCCTGTGGTGTCAATGCATAAATCGTGTGAAAGAATTCTCTTGACCTGTACCTTATCGTAACAATGTCACATGCAATTTGCAGCTTTATTTTCAGACCATTAGCCCCTGCGGTTAGAAACTGTGCACACTGTGGAACTATTGAATCATTTTACTAATCGTTAATGGGTCAATCACAGTCTAATAATCAGAAGAACTTAGGGTTTGCATAGGTTGTTAATTCCCCCATGCTGTTGTTTTTTCTCTTCCAGCACTGAACTTGTTTTGACTTTTTATTACTTAATTATGATTAATAAGCAAGAGGGTTTTATGCAAAAAAGTAAACAGACAACGAAACAAAAAAGCTGTCATATTATCATTTTTAACTGCAGACATGAAGGCTCATAAAAGTTATTTTTCTTCAACATTTATGAATAAATTATTATTATTTATATATATATATATTTTTTTTTACCTACTTTTTTTTTTTATTAAGGGTTTCTATACAAAGCATTATTAATAGTATTATTTATCAAACTTTGATTACAAGTTTAAATGGCACCTAAGTAGAAACACGCTATAAAAGTGTTACCTAAAATCAGGTTGTATTTCTTCCTCTCCTCACTAGATATAATTTCCCATGTTACTTCCGAGGTTTCAAATATATTTGTGATTGATTTCCCAGATAATGCAGATAATTTTTGGACATTTCTTACCCCCTCATAAATCAAAACAGAGTGTCTTCTAGACTGTCAGGTGTAGACAGTAAATTTGGGCATTTCCTTCCAATAAATGCTATGCTAACAGTGTTTGGAATCAATGCACCATGATGAAATAGCTCCACATTTATGATACCAAGTGTCATCACAAAATAGAGGTGTCACTATTTTCAAAGGAAATTAGATGTTTCATTTTGCAACGACATATATAAGTTTAAACTTTTTTCCTGTAACAGCACCCCGTCACTTCACTTGCACTTTCCTACCGCCTGTTTCTCGGCTCTGCCCTGCGGCTTTAACTAGATCTCATTAGAGCCTTCAAAGATGCTCTGGCCGTTGTTTGAAGAAGAACGGCAGAGCGACAGAGGAGATGCAGTGCAGAATGCCAAGGAACATTAGTGCAACTTGACACCGACGTGCATTCATCTTTTAACGAGATTCAGCCCCAACGTGCATCTAATTACTCCCTGTCCTGTCAGAGCGGTTCAAAGTCTTAACTTGGCATGAGTGCGGTGTGTTTATCTAACCTTTACAGAAGAGGATGATGTTTAGATGGTGAAGTACAGTGATTAGGGTGATAATTTATCTGATGTCTATTGTTTGGCACTGTAAAGGTGGGTCTGGTGAGACTTTGCCATCTTGTGGTAGCGAAAAACAATGCAGAGAGAGTTAACTGCAAAAAGCATTGAATGGGGAGGTTTCTAAACAAGACAGCTTTAAAAGTAGTATTTTATATTCATACCTAGTTTACATCCAACAAGAGGAAATACTTGCATATTCTATGCTTTTAATGAAATGTGTTTGCTTAACTGTAATTTCAGTATTTGTGGCTCAGGTGTCACTTTGACATCCTACCTCAAACGAAGGACTGTTATAGTAAAGCTCAAGGTCAGTTCTTGATCTAATCTTCAATTTATAATCCTGGTCCCTTGCCAGTTAACCATTTTCCCTGTAATCTCATGAGTAGTCCTGAGAGCAAGGAAGAAAATACATTACCCCAGAATAATAAAGGTATGCTGTCTGAATTATGTAGAAGCACAGTGGTGTTTGATATTCAGTTCTAGTATGCAGCCAAGGAGAGAGCAAGCATGGGGCCATTGCGTGAAAATGGAGGAAAAATTGCTGTTGCTTGCAAAAACCAGGTGTGTTTATGCATTCGGAGCAGCACCAGCCCATTCCCCAGCCACATATTAGACTTGCCCACTGTAGTACCACGGAGATAAGGCGCAGCTGGAGAACAGGGAGTTAATGACAAACCTTCGGTCAGTTTTGTATTAACAAGGAAAGGCAGTGGTGATGCCATATTCCTTTCTGACGGCCTGTTTCAGCACTTTTTTTTTCCTGTTTTCCATGTATGTCTGTTAAGGAAAGAATTCATTAGATTTTTTAAAACCCTTTTTACTTAATTCTTTATGATCGGATAGATTTTCTTCTCCCTTATATACAGTAAATTTGGCAAAAATCAGTCTAAAAATGGGGAAATCCAAAAGCATTCAGTATTATGATGGAAGTTGTGGGACAAGTCGGTTTTATTTATAAAGCCCAAGATCACATATTTCCCTCTAAAGGCTTCACCATCTTTACAGCGTGCGACACCCTCCATTCCTAGATCCTCGATTCAGACAACTCCCTAAGAACGATCCCTCAACTGAGAAAAACAGGAAAGAAAACTCAGGAAGAGAAACAGAGGAGGGATCCTTCTTCCAGGACCAACAGACGCAACAGACAATAGATGTACGGTCAGAAGAGACAGAAATAACAATTATGTAATTCCAGTATCGAGACATAGCAACACAAAAGTGTCATGTCCGAGGAAGGATTTAATTCTAATTATGTCCTTTCCTGCATTTTTAGCTAAAAACTCAAAGGACTCTCCTTCTCTGAGTCGTTGCCTCTTTTTGACAGCAGAGGGCAGCAGTGTCCTCCGTTGGGATTCTCTGTTATCCATGGGGTCCTGTTGCACTATCCGAGCCACATGCACAAGAATAATGAACCGGAGTGACTGTTTGAAGCTCACTAATGAGATTTGTTCAGCTCCTAAACTCGGATCACGACGGCAGCAGCGACAGCCTTTCCCGCATTGGACATAAAAGGTCCTGTCAGATCTGGCATCAAACCCCCCCCCCCCAAAAAACAAATAATGATCAGCGTGTTCTTAGTTTATATTCAGACTGTTCAGCGGGGAAAATATCTACCCATGAGTCCCTCTGTGCCCTGTAATCCATTTTTTATTGAACCCCCAGCTTTAGCCCAAGAGGCCCAATATGACACCTGCCTGTTTGAAATTAGCTCCCCCTTGATACTCATACCACCACAACCTTCATTTTTCAAATTAAAACTCCTTACTTATTGTCGGAAAAAATAAGGCATGGAGATGCACGTACTTCTTCTTGCCTTATTCGAAACCTTTTGTAATGGTTGTGGACCAGCGGCAGATATCCAGGTCACACCAGCATTCCTGACCCCTGCATTGATCTGTACTGATAAACAAAAGTATTGACATTGAGAGAGTTACTGCTGAGGCTGCCTGGTCAACATTAACACTCTCGGTCAATGGTGACCACTCTAAACAGGATGCGATTGCTGACTGAGTTATATAACAGCCTTAGAAAGAGATTCTTCAAAACTGATTATAATGTAAAAGGCATAAACGAAGCTGAAACAGCATGATTTAATGTAATTGTCTGCTCTAAGCGCAGTTGGTTTGGGTGCTTAACGAGAAGAGATGCATTTTAAAGTTTAGTGTTCTCATCTGCAGTGTCTCTCTGTTGCTCTGAGACATTTGATGCTCGGTGCTTCTCGGTTTTTGATCTTCTTCGGGCTTTATATCAGAGGAAAGAACTGTTAGTACTGGAGAGATTTCCATCACCTCGGGTGTGAAGAGGGGAAAAATTTAAAAGGATGATATGACTGATATGGTTTTTCCGCTAAAAAGTTTAATTAGCTTGTTAAAAATTCTCAAAAGCACACCCTCTACTCCATTTCAAAAATCCAGAATTTTTGAGTAGGCAAATATATTTAGTTTTACACATCTAACTGCTGGTCCAGTCTTAGTGTTTGTGCACCAGAGGCTTTCTAGTTTCTACATCACATTTGTGTGAGCATCATATTGGGCCATGATTGGCTCCAGACAAACTGCAAATCAAAAATCATGCTCATATGTTCTTGTCAGTTGAAAGCAGTTTTCCAGCAGCACACTCTGCATCATTCTGCATCTCAAACATCCGAGTGAAGTGACGACAAGCAAAACATGTTTGAGTGTGTGCGTGTGTGTGTGGTGGGGGCTTTTAAAAACTGATGCACATTCAGTAGTATGTTCCTGTTGTGCAAAAGCTCTATAGCTCACAATATAGCACTCTATAGCACTGCAAATACTGTTATTTTCAGCATGAGATGTAGTGTCCTCCTGGCCTTTTTTAGGGTCCATTTGGTTAATAATGCAGTGTGTCTAAGGAGTTGATTCTAAAAATATTGACACAGCAGAAGATTAAACACCAGAGCTTTTACATAGACACGAGCACTGTCATCCTGTTTAGTGCTTAGAGCCTCGAAATGCATGCGGTTATGTTGTTTTCCTGTTAAACTGCTGCACCTTTAACTTCAGCAGTCTCCGGATGACTCACCCCCCAAGTGTAATGAGTGTCTTTTATCTTTGTGGAAGCATGTGTCTTTGTGTGACTGGATACCTAAGTGGCGAATCTGCACCGGCTATATTTCATATCCTCTCATTAGATGCTGTGCTGATGTAACTACTCACTAAATTTATACATGAAGCACGGAAACCCGGCATCTCGGTCCCACTTGCCTCAGCCGGAGAGATCTGGGAGGTCGGATTCTGGCTCAGCGTTGATCCGCGCTCTCATTCATGACCGTTCAAGTGATGCTTCCCTCAGCCTGTGGTTTATCCGGTAGTTTTGTGTCTTGATACCCGAGAAGAGACTTTCCTCACATCACTGCTTCTGTTACCTTTTGTGGTGTCAGTGCGTTCACTGTTACGCTTTTTCTTCAGACTGGTATAAACCTTAACTCCGTATCAGTAACATTTTAGTGTAATTCATTTACTCAGTGCTGTTTCGTATTCTAGCCATTTATGTCCTAATTTGAAACTAAGCAGTAAATGCATCACGGCCTTTCCAGGCATCTGTTATCATTTAAATGCATTTAAAGCTGATCAGCATATAATTGTTATGTATTTTCGTAGTGAACTGACATTTACCAGCTAAAAAAACCTGTATCTTTGAGATAAACTCCAAATGGGACCAAAACTGGAAGCCCTTAGAAGCTGTGACTCAAAAGCTTTTTTCTCCCTGGAAGGTGACATTCAAATCATACCTGACATTTAATAGGGGAAGGGGAGCTGGAAAAATACACTTAACTCCTACTTTTATTGTGCACCCATCACTTTGTTCAAATATCATCCTTCTCCAGGCAATGATTCTTATTTAAATAAAGGATAAGTATAAAACATACAGGCAGTAAGTTCAGTGAATGTGTGACTAAATGTGAAAAAAGTGGGTAGAAGGTTGATTTGAACATGTTGTGATTTTTTTTCGTGCCACACTAATATAAACTGTTAACTGAGGATGATGTGAAACGAATCTGATTTTCCTCAAAACTGCTCGGAAAAAAGTTTTTTTTATATAGATGCCTGATGCATCTCAACCTTTTTTTTCAGGCATGACTAGATGAGACTAATATCAGGACCAACATGCCCCGATACGTTGCACCAGTATGATGACTTTATATGTGTCTAAACGGCAGTGAGTACATGGATGGGAATACAGTTTGATGTGCAACGCACACACAACTGCGTGAAAATAGGCACCAGATGGAGTTTTTAGGTCAAGCTAAATTTGGCAATTGATTAGTTGGAATCAATTGGAGCTTAATACCACTGAACTTTGGACTTTCGATGAGACAAAACAAGTCGGTCAAAGGCAGCAGCTCGAGCTCTGGGATGTTGAGGGGAGTTTTTGTTTGTTGCCCCCGACAATCTCACCGACTTTCACCTCTCTAATGTTAAAACCAAAAAGGATCGGAGTAGTTTTTTGCAATGTCCACACTGCGGTAGATGGACCTATGTGCTTCATGTCGGTATGACTTCAAGATGCGCTCACTCAATTTAATTTGGAATATGATCTGCAGAATGTAATGAAAATTAGCTCATAAACGATCCTGTTTTATTTCTTCTGCTGCCAGTGCTCCGTGCAAATATACACCCTCTCTGCACACTTTACCAGCAGCTGCTTATCATAATAAAAACTGTACTCAGATGTTGTTTTGATGAACATATGAGTGAAGATGGGGATGGGGGATGAAGAGGACGGCTGGTGAGGGAAGACAAGCCCTAGAAGTTTATGCTCGTCAAACCGAGACGGAAAAGGAGTCGTTGAAATGGGAGCACTTGCCCCATCTGAGCCTGGTGCTCTGTGAGAGAAGGAGAAAAAGAGAGAGAGAGAGAGAGAGAGGTAGACGAAAAAGAAGTTAGGAGGAAAGAGAATTGGAATTCATGAGTAGAGTCAAGTAGAAAGATGACAATGAAACAGAATAGCAGATGGTGTGAACGTGAGGACGAGGGAAGAGAGGATGAATGAAAGAATCAATGACAGAGACGACAGCGTGAGGGCGGAGGAAGCGAGAAGAAGAATGAACCTGATGCAAGATTGGAGTCAATTAAAAGAAGAGACTGTCGGGATAGAACAGATTCAGAGAACATGGTTACAGAGAGAAGGAAAGGGAGGAAGAGTGAGTTACAAGAGAAAGAGAGAGATGGCAAAAAAATATGAGTTAGATAAAGTGTGTCATGGAGGCAGACAACTGCACGTGTTCCTGATAAAGAGATGACTACTGTAGGTTTGCAGAGCCGTCAGACACAGCCCCACCACATGTGCTAGATACACACAGGAAAGAGGGGAGGAAGAGCGGAGGTGTGGAAGTGGGGAGAAAGGCAGGGAAGCCATGTCAGATGAGCACAGGAGGGAGTGCGTGACAAGGAAGTGGGGAGGAGGAGGAGGAGGAGGAGGAGGAAGATGGGGCAAAAAAAGGAAAGAGATGTAGGGAAACACGGCAGGGGGATGATGGGAGGGTGTGGAGAGATACGTCACTGGGACTTTCCCTGAGCCTCGGTTTTCCCTCCTCCCTGTTTTCTCAGAATGGGTGGTGGGCAGAGAGGAGATACTCTCCCTGCAAGTCACGCACAGCAGCTCTCCCCCACCTTAACTCGCACGTTGTCTCGCTAACAAGACCCAGGAACTCCCTCGAGGAGATAAGGAAGAGGAGTTTGTTTTCGTCTGCGGTGCCTATCAGAGCTCCAGCTCTTCAAAAGACACAGACTTTGACAGGTTTTCTGTTGAGAGTACACCACTGTAATTGGATTTTACACCGACTCTGGCCCTGCACGGTGGTTGCCCTGTTGGTGGAGCTGAGAAGCCGTGCTGGATTTTACTCTTGCCGGTGTTTAGCTGAGGCCACTTGACCTTTTTTCACCTTTTTCGGAGATGAGATCCAGTTTTATGCAGGTCAAACCTGTAGCCACACAGCAATGCAGCGTGAGTGTTCACAAGATGTTTGTGTTTGTGCATGCATCCATCCTTGAATGGGGTCCTGTTTGCCTTTGTGCCTGTTTTGGATATGGGGTGAATAGTGTACTCACAGCCTGTGGATGCAACGTTGTGCTTTAGCAATAAACAACACTGATCTGAAATGTTAAGCATAGTTTTCCTCCGACACTGGGGCTCTTTGTTGACTTCATACATTATAGAACAAACTAGCCAGTGGGGCTCATTCTGGTGGTAAACATCTTCATCATCTAAAAAAGTTGCTGTATTCTTTTTTTTTTTTAAGAAAAAAGATGAAATGCCAAACGTCTTCGAACTCTCATTGATAAGATGTCTGTCATTATTTTGTAAATATACATAATAAGACTCCCTTTATAAAGAGATGTAACTAAATGTGTTAATGAAAATTTGCTAATTCTTTATAGATCAGCTATGAGGTATTAATAAAAGACTTATTTTGGGTTGTCAGGTCTCTCTGGCTGGTGTTTATCCTTTCTGCTCAGAAATAATGCATTTAACAATACAGTGGAGTGTAACTAAGTATATTTACTCAAGTACCGAGACACTTGAGTACTTCCGTTTTATGCTACGTAATATTTCCACTCAAAGAGATATTGTACTTTTTAGACAACCTTGTTTATTTGATAAGTCTAGTTTCTGAATACATTGCAGATTCTGATTATTTCTACAAAATATAAATCCACTGATTAATTCTGACTCAACATTAAAGATTAAACTACCCACCAGAATTTAGAGTAGTTGAAATTAGCCCCATCTTTACTAGCTGCTACATTAATGATGCTAACACATTAATTCATTATCACTACTTATTAATAAATTATAATACAATGGTATAATATACATGCTGCAATTGGTCATTATACATAATGAATACTTATACTGTGAGTAGTTTAAGAAAATCATGATACTAATACTTCCCAATACTGTATAAATATTAGTCATTTCTCACGGGTCACTTCCTAATAAACCATCAAGTCTGCAGTTATAAATGATATTAAGTCATTAATGATAAATTGATTTTGGTTTAAGTAAGTGGGCAAAATGTTCAAAGACTCCCAGAACATGGCAAACAACAAGTTGTTCTTGTTAGTAGTTTATACAGTAAATGATCTATACGTTTTAATTAAATGATTTATTAACCACTAACACAGCCATTAGTTTTGAATAATAAACCCTGGATAAAGGATTTCTTATTAAAAAGTTGTACCAGTAAATGTAAGGACTAAATTTAGCTTTCTAGCTCACTTAGGTATGAGCTAACCCTTTTAGAGTTGTATTCTGTCGTCCATTGTACTTGTACTATTTCTATGAGCGGGCAGTCTTTTTGGATATAAACGCTATGACCTCCCCCCGAAAACACAAAAGAACAAAAACTACAGTTTAACCTGTCAATAAAACATGTTCATATTCATGCAGGCGTTTACAGTACTAGGAGTCTCTGGAAGTTCAACAAAGCGCTAGCTTCCTGTGCTAGGATGCTGCGGGCGGATCAGTGGGCGGTAAAGAGTCAGGATAGAAACTTCATGCAGCGTGACCGGGAAGATGCTTAGAGACATTGGGCCGTAGACTACTACACAACCAAATGTCAAAATGAGAGACGTCAAGATTGTATTTTCAAGTCTTCTACACTCTCTCCTCCTCACGCTCTTAAGTCGCGGATCCAATCGCTCCCTGTGCTTAGCCCGTTTATTATTTAGGACAGATTATTTCCCACTTTTTGGACAAGTTGAGCTGCATTTAAAAAGTCCTCAGCTAATGACAGCCGCAGATATGTATCCACTCGAGGGTCTTTCCGCGGAGATGCTCTGACCCCTTCGGCGGTAATTTCCCGTTGCTGTCAAGAGCCTCTTTAATTAGTAAGAACCACTGGAATCACAACAGACCCTCCCCCTGCCTCCCCCTCTTTTCCTTTTCACTTCTATATATATCACCGTGCTCCCAGAACCAACCAGCTCCAGGGACTCCTGTACGCGTGTGTTCAAGCATGTTCCCTTGCAAATGTGTGCGTATATGTTTGTGTCTTTTGTGCAGAACGTGTACCCCGGAGTGTGTGTGTGCGTGCATGTGTGTGTGTGGATCTGTGGGGCTTTTGGCATGCATGCATGGAATGAAATATTCAGGTGACAGGCAGGCACTCTGGTCCTGGAAACCTCTTTTTTTCCTCCAACGTTTCTCCCCCTCTCTGCAGGGCCACTTTTATGCAACCGTGCTGCCGGTAGTTTCGCTTCAGAATTTTCCTCGGTATTTCTGCTTAATTTTAGATTTTTTTTTTTTATTTATTTACTATTTTTTTTCCCTCCAGCAGCAGTTTCTCTAAAATGAAATATCTACAAGTTAATTAAAGAGACACATATGAATAAGGGATTGTTATTACACAGAGACACAGATGGAAATGGGAGATTAAGAGCAGCGGGGTGGATGGGAGGTACAGAGAGTTGTTGTTGCACACAGACTCAAGAGCACTTTCTGCATTATACATCAACCTTTTTCTCCCCCCTGTTCTTCTTCTTCCTTCTTGCCCCGAGTCACTGCAGGAGAAATCAAAGGCATCAGCTCTTCCTCAACCTCAGCTGTATCCATTTCCAGTTGAATGTTGTAGCACAAATAAAGGACACAACTTCTCTCTCTGCTTTGACCAGTGCAAGACATTGTTTAGATCAATGCTTCGGGCTCTCAGAGGCAAACAAGAGGTACTCAGTCTACTCAAAGGAACGTGGTGCTCCTACTGCCACGCGAAACACTGAAAATAGCTCGAAAAGCCGGATGACATGGCTGAATGGGATATGAATGGGCTGTGGTGAAAAGTAAATGAGGCTGTGTCCTCTGGTATTTATAGGCTGCTTCTCTAACAGGTCCTCCGCTGGCCCCCAAACGAGATGCGTGACCTTATTGCTGGTATTCGCTGGTGAATGTCAGCGAGAGAAAAATGCCTTCGTCGTCCTCCTTTTGGCCTTTCTAGTGACAGGTGTCACGAGGAACCGCAGCTTACCTGTGAAAAAGCGGATTAGTGATATTTGCCAGAGTCCAGATAAAACGTAGAATATTTTTTAGCAGTTACAGTATGATAATCGTTTTAATCGCGGTCTCTTGTCGCAGGTTGCATGGAAAATCTTTTTCCTTTTGATATTTTTTAGAAGCCTGAAGATATTAAGAAAACATCATCTTTTTCACAATTCAAGTGATCAAAGAAAAGTCAGAATAACAACTATAATTCATGGGGCATTTCTTTAAATTGTCTTTGATGTTAAAAGATAAGGCTGGCAATAGCCTATATTTTTCTTATCAACAAATAACCAACAATGTATTAATCTTACAAAAAGTATTGTCTTTGCCTGATATATTCTTCTGTGCCTGTCTTGTCCAAAAGTTATGACAAAACATCAGTGAGACACACAGTTGTTGTGGTTGATATGTTCCTTCGTTCCCATGAACACAGTCCATGTAGTTTATTTTGAGGGCAAACCATTAACCCTCCTCTGCTGCTGTAAATACTCAGTATCATAAAAAATATGTATTAACCTGCAGCTGAAAACAGTCCCAAAAACCCCCCACTATTTACTCCCATTTGAGTGATGTTTGCTAAAAACTACAACGCCCAAGTCTCTAGGGAAAATTAATGAGACTTCTTTTTAAAAGATAAACTATATTTGTGACTTTAAAAAAAAAATGTTGTCTTCAGTAGGAGCCAATGAGCTTGGAAAAAAATTAATTGGTTAAGATCTTTTTGGCTCCAAGACTTAATCTGTTTACAGACCACAATCCAAAAGAGAAAAAAATTAAAAAACATTCAATTTTTCCATCGTACTCTTGTCCTCGCAGCACCACCCAGGGCTAGAAGACATCAGCCCCACTGAAGAGATGACGGATACGGAGGACAACGAGGAGGAGGACCTGGGCGTCCTGGACGACCAGCGAAGCATCATTCTCCACCTGCTCTCCCAGCTCAAACTGGGTATGGACCTCACGCGGGTAAGGGGGAAACAGGAGCTTGCACACACTTGTGAAAATAAAGCTTGGATGGCATGAATGCAATGTTCTCAGTGTGTGATTTTTGTTGTTTTCAGCAGCTTTTCCCCGAATAAATATTATCCTTCGAACATTTTGGGTTTCCTAGGTGGTGCTGCCTACCTTTATTCTGGAAAAGCGATCACTTCTGGAGATGTACGCCAACTTCATGGCCCACCCGGATATGTTCCTGTCCATCACAGCCGGGGCCACACCTGAGGACCGAATAGTCCGCTTTGTGGAGTACTACCTGACCGCCTTCCACGAGGGGCGTAAGGGCGCTGTGGCCAAGAAGCCCTACAACCCCGTGCTGGGGGAGACCTTCCACTGTTCCTGGGAAGTGCCTCGGGACAAAGTCAAACCTTTGGTCCGGTCTAACCAGGGGCCGACCCGGGAGCCGAGCAGGGGCCCCAACAATGCACAGCAGTGTGACGATTCGCCGGGAGGCTGCTACAGGGTCCGATTTGTGGCCGAGCAGGTGTCCCACCATCCGCCGGTATCGGGGTTTTACTGCGAGTGCCGGGAGAGGCGGATGTGTGTCAACGCCCATGTGTGGACCAAGAGCAAGTTCATGGGCATGTCTATAGGAGTGTCTATGGTGGGAGAAGGTGAGTCAAACCACAACACTACACTTCCCTTGTTTTCTTTTTCTTTACAAAACTAAGTAGATTCTCACTGAGGTGAAGATTTCTTTTGCTAGGAAAAAACAGTCCAGGGAAGGCAGCATAAAAACCATGTTTTGACAATAAATACAAAACTAGATATAAAAACACAAACCAACACGAGCCAAGCAAGAAAATAGTCACACACTACACAATAACTTTAGTGGAAAAAGTCTCTTAACATGAGTGAACCTCCAAATGACCATATAATAATTCTCTGGTAAAAGTTCTGTTTTTACAAATTTTACCTCAGTTAAAGCATTAAATTATCATCAGTAATGTAATGTAATTTAAGTAACTGATTGTAGACTCGGTGAACGCAGTCACAAGAAGGTAGACCACTATATATAAAGTAAAAAAGGTCACAACAACATGAGTGTAAAACAGGGGAAGGGGTCACGAGTCGGTCCTGATTGGTTCTGAACGAAAACGGCCGCTGGGATGTTTGTTTAACATTAGAAACAGACTAAGGTTCCAAAAAAGTGACCTTTGAGTTGAATCGCTGCCTTGGACAGATCCGACAAAAACCAGCGACTGATTTAAAGAAGGACACTGAAACTATAGCTAACCTTTTTTTAACAAAAAGAGTAATTGTCGTTAAGAAGTACAGCTGAATAACAGGAGGGATAAAATGTCCAGAAATTCTCTGATAACAGCATTTTTCTCTTCTGGCAAACGTCTCACTTTTAAACCGTGTCCCACTGCGAGTGACAGTTTCCTGTCCTGACCGAAAGAGTATGAGGCCTCTCCCATGGCAATCGATAATCCAGTCCTCTCTGTCAGCGCCATTAGAGCATGTACAGTGGACAGGGATGTGTCACCCCTGAGGCGGAGGCACAGGAAGTCCTTGAGCCCGACCGACTGAGTCTGGATAAGCGAATCGATTTGTTCAGCCACCAAAGCTTCCTCGGGCTCACCGTGCTCCTGGCCACCTGCTGCAGGTCATGACGACGCGCTTCATCATCGTGTCGACAGGGGTCAGGGGCGGCGAGGGGGTGGTGGCGGTGGTGGTGGTGGTGGGGGACACTGATGGTATTGATCGCTGGGTACTTTTGCGATGGCTGCCCTCGGGGCTGCCAGCTTTTGAGTTCAGCTCGGAGGGACATTTGTTCATTGCACAACAGACACAACAGCGCAAATTTTTATTTCTCCGCTACAGTGAAAATTGATTTGCTATTGTACAGCACCAGGCAAAATCTGGATATGCTTGATGATGAGTTTTTGATCGATAAATTTTTCATAAAAATAATTGTGTATATATATATATATATATATATATATATATATATATATATATATATATATATATATACATATATATACACAACATATACAAGTTAAACATGTTTAGCTAGTAGAGTTTGACTGAATAAGAAAATGAATTAAGTTAGGTTAACATAATTGCTCTCATTGTAAACAGTAACAACACTATTAACTAAAACTAGTTTCTCCATGTTTGCGGACCGATATAAAACAATTACGAATGATAACCGTATGACTTTGAATTTCTAGAACAAACACTAGCTTGTATTGCTGCAGAAGATTCCTAGAAATTAGGTGCAACCTGATCTTGCAAATAACCAAATTGAAATGAACCAATAATTACTAATAAATGAATAAATAAATAAATAAATAAAATAAAATAGGGAAGGACTTTATGTATCTGATTTGACCCAGTCCTGTACCAGTAATTTAACTTTCTTCGAGGACACAGTCTGCATAATAAATACTTTTACTTTTGAAACTGAAAGTACA
Source organism: Istiophorus platypterus (assembly GCA_016859345.1). NCBI lineage: Eukaryota > Metazoa > Chordata > Actinopteri > Istiophoriformes > Istiophoridae > Istiophorus > Istiophorus platypterus. The sequence continues at coordinate 16,068,488 of CM029127.1, read as the reverse complement.
TGTTACGTATAATAATTGTGTGCTTTTTTAAAGCAGAATTTTGAATGCCTGTTATTTTTACAACGTTTACACTGATTACTACTTTTACTACCAAGTAAAGGGTACAAATTCTTCAACGTCTTCAATAATGATTGGTAATCAGCCCGATGGCCTCTTCACATGAGAGCAAATTTAAACCTATTCAGTATCATATAATGGCTCCAGGTCTTTGTTGAGACTCTGAATATTTTTTATCTCTGTGTCATAATCTGGCCACTATGGTGCCACATCGAGTTTACCCCTGTGGACATTTAGCAGGAAAAAAAAACAAAACAAAACTGCACAAGCAGTCTTTTGTAATCATGTGGTGATGTGTATCAAGAACGGAAAACTATGCATGGACATGTGAGAAGCAGTGGAAAATAGGAGGGGTGTTGTTGTTTATGGCATAATAAATCCCATTATGTGCTGATTGAATGACACTGATGATAAGTTACAAGAGTCCATCGTGAGCGTCAAGTATTATAGCCTTTCATTTCAGTGTCCCCGCACCCAAGAGATGAACAAATAAACAGCATACAGGAAGTATGAATTGGTTTATATATAATGTTCTCAGAATGGCTGTGTAATGTTGAGTATTTTGCATTATGTTTTATAGAAAACAAATTCTGCTGCCTCCAGTCGGGTTAGACAATGTGACTTTTATTGCCTGTACACCCAGGACAGGTACTTAATTTTGTTTAGACAGATCTTAAATTAAGATTGAAAGCCAGTGGTGTAACAAGTGCTTCACAGATTGTTGAAAATCATTTGATTCTTACATAACAGTAACAGTATTTGAGAGCTCTGTAAAATGTGTAGCCTAGTAATTAGATATAATTTGATGTTTACTCACAGTGGAATATTCACTTTATGTGTACCTATTGCTTAAGTCTCTACACTGCCTGCTGTTTTATACAAGTGCATAATGAAGATCACATCTACATACCAGGCCCACGGATTGAATTAGTGTTTATTACCCCAACATTTGATTACGCGTTTACACAAAGAGAGGCAGTGTGTGGGGAAATCAGCCTGCTCGACATGAAAACGTGGGAGGAGAAGAGGCTCCCCTACAGGCCTCACCTGATTTCAACTTCTGAGTAAACAGCATCGTTTCCGCCGAACTGTTACCGAATCGTATTAGAGCTCTCGCCAACATTAGGAGATTTCATCTGTGTTTTGCTTATCTGTTTTCTGCTCATTTGGTTTCCCCGTCGTGACTTTAACAACCCCCCCCCCTTGCTTCTCCTCCCGTCTCCTCTCAGGGGTCCTCTGTCTCCTGGAGCACGACGAAGAGTACGTATTCACGTTGCCCTGTGCCTACGCCCGCTCCATCCTCACCGTGCCCTGGGTGGAGCTCGGGGGCAAGGTCTCCATCGGCTGCGTCAAGAGCGGCTACTCGGCCACCGTCACCTTTCACACAAAACCTTTCTATGGAGGGAAGGTACACAGGTCAGGGTTTCTGTTGCGGTTCTTTCTCTCTCTCGCTGCCTGTCTGTACACATCCATCTCACTTTGAGGAGACACATTACCGACCGGTTCTTCTTTTCTTTCACTAAATACATAAATACTTTACAGAGTGACATTGTCTGGCGTTGACAGTGGCTTCATCCTCCACAGTATGATTAGTTTAATAAATGTGGCTTGTCTCGGCCATTTCAGGCAGATTATATCACCTAACACTGACACAATTAAAGGTTCCTGGTTCGGTAAATCCTTTGTAACATTTTAGTCATATCTGTAACTTCTCTGCAGTTTTACAGGCTACTTTTCCATTTAAAAGCTTGAGCCGTTGGTATTATTGTTATTCTACAGTATGAAGGGTGTGCCACCAGTCTTGTTAAAAAGCTGTTTCCTTATCTTGCTTACCACACTTCCACTCCTCTGTAAATCACATTGGTATTTTCATCTTTCACTTGATTGAATGAGACAAATACCGGAAATAGTATTCAGGATTTGAGTCTGTCATAAACAACAATAACACACTGTAACTCACGGATATTCACAAATATTTGAATAGCCTCTTACTCATTTGCCATCTGCAATTAATTAGGAGAAAAAAACCACTGGAGAGATGCTCAAAAATGATGATTTATTAAGCGGAAATCTGATCTTTCAGCTTTACTTCTTCATCAGGTAATATTTCATGTATGATCAAGAAGGTCCGTATATAAAAATCACCTGGTTCCAGCCAGGTGTGAATCCAAGGTGGAGCCTATCAATTATGTTAATATCACAAAAAAATATTTACCGTATTTACAGGACAAAAGTAAGAGAGATCAGTTCCTTATCTGTCAGCAAGGTGTCATCAAATCCTCAACTCTATGAAAGTAAGATCATTAGAATATAGTGACGTGGCTAGTAAATAAAATTATTATAGTCACCACATCTTATTAAGTGAAAATTGATTTGAGTTACAAATCAATTTTCATTTGCCACAAAGCAGTTTCTTTCTATATTGTGAAGCTATTGAGCAGATTTCACAATAAATTAGGCCAAGTGTGGTGCAGTAAAAATGTAGTGTGTCACTGAGGGCTGCCGAAAGCGATAAAAATAATCCCTCAGAGCCGCACATTTCAAAAATGTGAAATGAAAATGCCCCGAAACGCGCGCACGCAAAAGTGTACTAATGTGGACTGTATGTGACAGGCAGTCAGGACAGTTTCCTAACAGCGGTCCCTCCGTTTCGCCAATGCAGAGTGACGGCGGAGGTGAAACACAACCCGACCAACACCATTGTGTGCAAAGCGCAGGGCGAGTGGAACGGCACGCTGGAGTTCACCTACAGCAGCGGCGAGACCAAGGTGATGGACACGGCCAAGCTCCCAGTCACCAGGAAGAAGCTGCGGCCTGCGGAAAAACAGGGGAGGACGGAATCCAGGTGAGAAAAGAAACATCATCCCTGACTTTTCCTTCTAAAAAGCTTAAAGCGAGCAGTGGTTAGTGGGAGTTTACTTTGTGTTTGTATGTTTTAAACGTGCTCGCAGGCGGTTATGGCAACATGTCACCAAGTCGCTGAGGGAAGGGAACATCGACGAGGCCACGGAGCACAAGCACAGGCTGGAGGAGCGTCAGCGAGGGGAGGAGAGGCAGCGGGCGGCGGACAACAAACCCTGGACGCCCAAATACTTCACTAAAGAGGTACAGCGCAGGGAGAGGAACGCTACGACTTCGGTTCCACGAATCGCCGGCCGTGTCTGAAACCGCTCCCCACTTACCGCGCGGTGGACCACATCTGTTGGCGTTACCAACAGTCCCTCAGGGCAGAGCTTTACATCGGTGTGATCACACCTGTCAGAACTCATCATGATCCGAGAGTGTTTATCAAAAAAATAAATGAATAGATAAATAAATAAAAAAAATCTCCTTGGTGTCATTCAGAGAGTTCTGAAAATATGGGTCTCGTTTACCTCTGGTGGTAACCAGAAGGTTTTTGAGTCATTGAAGTCATGCAGTGCTCAGAGCATTAAAAAAAATAAATAAATAAAAAAAATATTTTTTGTTCATAATGGATAATTCAGAAACTAGAAAAATATTCCCTTTCGCACATTCCTGTCTACATTTCTGAGGCAGACAACATATCTTTGTTTTTACCTTCAGGGCACATGACAAGAAATGTCTGGCTCTCGAGTTAATTATGATACCATTGGAGCCCAGTGCTGTTTACTTAATAAGCAACAATAAAGCTTCGTACAACCTTCTGTGTCTGATCGGCCACGACAGATCCTGGGCCGACCCATAGAACCACCTCCAAAGCAGGGACTTCCAGGGCCTCCGGGAAGTTTTTTGCAGTGGAAACAGGTCATCAAACGTCATATTTCCAATTTATGAGCACTACAGGCCCAGATCATACGGTTCAAATCTCAGAAAATAAAACCAAAATGGACACCACTATTGGCGCTTTCGGTAGTTTGAGCGAGCTGATCCCTTGAGTGTATTATTCATCCGTCTGGGTCGCCGGTAACATTGCTAACAGTCTCGCTTCCTTCCACCCTCACATGCGCAGGGGGACGGCTGGGTCTACAACAACCCGCTGTGGAAGTCGACCTGACGGCGGGGCAGCGCTCCCTTCTCACGGACAGCGACCGAGGTCCTGCCTCCGCCCGCCGGGGACGGAGGTGGGGAGGGCAAACGGAGGGAAGCGGCGTCTTCCAAAGATCTTCGGACCTGAGCTGCAGACCCTCAGGGGGGACCACCACGGAGACACAAACAGGAAAACAAGCAAGGTGCCAAAGGGATCTCCGCCGTTACAACCAAGGAGGCGTTTGGAGCTCTTGGGACAGTCGTACATTTTATATACAGTTAATAGTATTACTAAATCAAAGTAGAGTATTTCTATTTTTCACCTTGCCAAGGCCTTTTTTGCACATGCACAGTAATGAAGTTTGCCACTGGTGTTTTAATTTTTTTTTTTTTTTTTTTTCAAACGATCAGCGTTTTACTCAGACATTGTCGATGTGTGGTTCAAAGCTTTTAGTTTGTCATGCAAGCGTTAGAATGAATTGATGGAAGTTCCCTGTAACACATAATACTGTAGCTGTAAATGAGTTGTTTATAACGCACTTTTACCATAGAAATAAATTTACGGTTTTATATCTATGGCTTTTACAAATCGAGGGGGGGGGTCTCTAAGAAGCTTTAGGGGAAAAAGGAACACTTAATCAGATTCAATCTAAAGGTAAAATGAGCAAACAAGCTACATTAGATTATGTGTCAGTATATATTATTATACAGTACATTATAATGAGCTCCTAGAGAGTAAAGGCCCTGATTGTTTTGTCTGCACTATGAATGTATCAGGACACATTTTAATAGTAAGTATGCTAGTTTCCCATCTTGTGCTGTGTGCTACCACACGTTTTGTTTTGTTTTTTACATTTAATATTTTGCCACCTTTGCTCCATTTACAGCATTTCTTCCGCCGAGTGAGACGCCTCTGCATAACAGATGCTTTCCATTACTACCTCTCTCATTCAGCAGTTCCAGCCATTAGCCATTTTTTCTTCCGGAGGAAAAAAACAGTTTGTAGGGGGGAAAAAAACTGTTCCTGGGTTTCTTCTAATGTTTTTCTTTTCTTTTTTTTTTTTTTTTTTGTTGTATCTGCCCTTACAATGGCACTTGTGTAATTAGGCAAGCGACCACACACACACACAGTTAATGTTTCTCCTTAGGTCGCCCACGGTGATTAATATGGATGAGTATTCTTGCCAGAAACACAGAACCATGTTCTAAACATCTGGGGGCGGCTGGGAAGTTGCCTCCGTGAAGATGAGAGGATAATCTCCCAGAATAACAATCACAGGGAACCGGGGTAACCAGCCTTTTGGATAGACAAGGAAATGCATTGTTTGATGCAGCTCTAGTGTTCATATTTTCACAGTGCAAATTTGACACAATTATGTTGCTGATTTCCAGATTGAAAAGCTTTTCTAAAACAGAGCAAAGCAGAGATTAAATGAGAGCATTTGACAGTATATCCACTTAATGTTGTTCTTCACTGGAAGTTTAGTTTTCACAGCCTTAAAGGACATTAATTTAAACTCCTCAATGCTTTGCCCTTTCGGTCATTCCTTCAATTTAATTTTCAGATTCATTGCAGTATCAGTACTTTAAGCCAGATGACTTTACCAGATGCCAATTTGTAGCCTAAGCCATGACAGTAAGTGGCATATTACATTACAGTACATTACAGAATACACTTGTAAAAGAAAGAAAACCTGTGACTGACTTTCATCCAATGTTCATTTTTTCGTTTCATGACGCTCGCCTTACATGGAACTAACAAGCATTTTTTCTAAACCCAAAAGGATCCAGACTCACCTATGTAGAAAGTGATTGTGGATGAATGAAGGACTGTCCATTAATAAAGACCTTGTACCTTTTTAATAAAAAAATATGTCCTCTCATTATGAATATATCACTGTTATATAATGTTCTGCAGCCAAGTGATCAATCACACAATGTGCCCTCAATAACTCCACAGGTAGACAACTTGCGCTACACCTCATTAGTCGTACCACGGGTCAAAGCGGATAAAGTTTGAGAGAAATTTTGTTTCGATAAAAATGTGCCATCCCAACGATGGACGAGCAGTTTTTGGCCTCACCGGTGAATGTGGATTTAGTGTCGACTATCAAATCCTAAACAGCTCAACTGATTTCCATAAATTTGGTACAAATATTCGCGGTCCCGGGAGGATTAACCCCTGGACTTTTTTTAATCCAAGGCCACCATCAGATGATCGATGACCCGCGGTTCATCGATCCAGTTTCCAGGAAGTCAGCTTTCAGGATGAACCTCCAGATGTGGATTAATGCGAACATAGCAAACCTGCCAATGGTAGCATGTTAAACGAGTTAAAAGGCTTAAATGTTTACTTTCAATTTTGCGTAATAATCCAACTACAAATTATATAATGGGTTATATGATAAATACAATTTACTGAATAGGGCCGTTACTTCGACACTGTTATTGCTAATTTCACAAACAAAGTATAATCAAACTTTGTACTTCAACACTGCAAATTGGCATGAAGCTCAAGATTGAGCAGATTGAGCCCATGTACTGCTTGAGGATGGGCAGTCTTTAAGGAGCTAAAATTGACCCACATTAGCATATTGGCTGAAGTACAGCCAAAGTACAACCCAATGATGGCCAAACAAACTAAGCTACATCTCAGCCTAATTAGAGCTGAGCCTGAAATGTAGCAGTGGGCACTGTAGAGGGGGGAAAGCCTTTTGATTGAGGTAACAGTTTGTCCTCTGGCACCACCTCCAAGACAAAATTTACTTCCATTGCCTGACAAGCCTGACAAGCCTGAAAGAATACCAAACTTTTCTTCATTCATTCATCCAGCAGCTTCGTCTTCTGATGCGAAATAAGCAAGACAACCTCAAGTGGAAACCACTGTGGCTGCAAGCTTAAAATTCTATCATTGGAAAGCTTGGTAAGATAGAGGATTTTTCGGAGCGTTACTTTATCAGGGTTTCTGCAAAGTTCACCAACCTGTTCCACCATCGTTCCGGACACAGAATGAAAGTATGATAGGAAAACAAGCCGAGACAGTACAGACTCACTGGTTTTTGTGTGTGTTTCCAAAAAGTCCATTGAAAAAGAAGATTAATCTGCAATCATTCTGACAGTGGGTTCAATGTCTCAATCTTTTTTTTTTTTTTTAAATCCAAGAGTCTAGTTTTTAGCCATAGAACATAAATATTTGCTTCTTTTGTCGTTGAGTTTTGGACCGGGAGATGGACAAAACAAGGAAAAACGTAAAAGTAATTGTTTTTTTACGGTTTTTTTATTACCTTCTAAGGCCTTTTTTCCCTCCCTCTCTCAAGGAAGCTGACGTCAATGCTATTTAAGACTTTTCAAGCCCTCCAGAACCTGCTGCCAGTTTTAAAAAGTTCAACTCGTGTTTTAATACAGGGGTTGACAAGCATATAGTTTACTGCTTTGGGCACTGCATATGCAAGTACAACCCTTAACAAAAAGGCTCCACTGAGTAAAATAGGTCAACTCGTGGGTTTCGAGAGCCTTAAGCAAGATCAAGTAACATTAGGGAAGTTACCTGTTAAGGGTAATCTTTACATCACCCAACCAATATTTCAGCACATATAAAGGTTTCATTCAGTGACTTTACAATGACAAGCAATGCTTCTCAAACCTTCCAACTATCCTAACCAAACTATTTGGTCACGTTTTCTGGAAAATACTGTGGCAGACTCAGAAGCAAATATCTTTATTCAAAGGCTAATGCTGCCATCAAGTGGTTCACTTCCTCTTCACCTAGGTTAAAAAACCAGATCCGCACAGTAAATATATATAAATGTAAATTTACCGTACTGTTTAATTCATCGCTTTGATTTAAAATGACTTCATTTAGAGAGTTTTAGGAGGGGAGGGGACATCCAACAACAGAAAACGTACACAAGTGTTTTTCATTGAAGTGTGTATTTAAAGATGGCCGAACAGAACGACAATGTAAAAATGTAAACTTTGAAGGTGAGCAGAGAGAAGCGGGGGAGGGACTGCATCAAACAAAAGAACGGTGTCAGGGACAGACGGCACTGAGCTACTAAGAAATGAGTGAACTTAGTAGAGGAAAGAACTGTTCCACCGTTCCTAATTTAAAAAAAAAAAGGAAAACAAAATGATAAACGAAAATAAGAGGGCAACAAACTGTACATCACATTAAGGCTTAGTCTGAACTTTCTCCTCTTGACAAATGAGAAACAGAACAAACAGAACAGTTTTAGACATCGTGCGACTGAACAACAAGGTGGCTTTGTGTCGGAGGTCTGAAGCCTGAAATGGTGACAAGCAGTTTCTGGGAAGATCAAAAGGGAGAGAGCAAAGTGATTCAGGCAAGTTTTTTTTGTGTTTTTTTTGTAAAAAATGCGTGAAGGAAAAAAAAAATATACAGGTGAAAATAAAAGCCACTTTCTGTAAGATGTGACAAGAAGAAGCATAGCTGTGATGATGTGTTAGTCTTTTGATGTGTCACTTATTCGATTAAAAAATAAAAAAAGGTTACCGAAAACGTGCGCACACAGAAACTCCTTTTAGTGTTCACACACGGCATCTGAAGAACCGAAAACACAAGGAACAGTGCAGTGCCCAGAGGATAAGGAGTGAGAGGTTGCTGCTGCGTCCCAATCCCACGCTGCGTGCTGGGGCTTCGACGATTAGTCCACCGACAGAACTAGTGCAATCATTTATTCATCGTCCAAGTCGTTTTTAAGCAAACGAGAAGATATTTAACTACATTTTTATGGTTTGGGACAAAAAAAAAATATGTAATTCCAGTTTGTAACTTGGACTTTTTAACTTTTTTTTTTTTTTTTAACATATGTTGTGACATTTTTAAGGTTCAAACAATAACAAAAATAGTAGTTAACTGCAGCCCTCCTACACCTTACACTAACATCAATAAGTATACACTATGTACCAACTATAGTAACGCCTGAGGTGTTGTCATGGAGTAGTTTTAGAATGTGTAATCACAAATCTAAATTAGTATCTGTATCAGAGCTGAAATGAGTCAAACTGATAAAATTAAAAAAGGACCACTCCACCTTTTTTTTCTTTTTTTAAACGCATGAAGCAATTCTGATCTGATGGGGATACGGGGGGGGTCTTGGATTGGGGTCGAGGTTTTAAATTTTCAACTGAGTTACAAACCGAGGACGTGGTGTTGGAAAGAGGCGGGTAATCACTACACAGGGAGGGTCTCATCAACCCGTTTTTGCTGGACTCTTGCAAATCCCCAAAATTTATGCCGCAGCAGGCGCTAATCAGTGGATTACACCTTTAATCCAAAACAATTTTTGTTAAATCGATTAATCGTTTGAGTCATAATTCAAGCAAAAACGTCAAACATTTGTTTTTCCAAGTTCCCAAATGTGAGGATATGTTGCAATCTGCCTCATTTTAAATATTATATTCTTGACTGTTCATCAAGCAAAAATTAAATATTATATAATTTAGAGACGTCCCCTTAAGCTCCGCAAAAGTGCTGTGGACTTTTTTTTGTTGTTTTTTTGAGACATTTCATGGACCAAACTTCTAATCGAGAAAATAATTGGCAGATAAAAGACGATGCAAATAGTTACTTGTTCCACAATTTAATGTTAAGCTTCACTGCTTCTCTTGGTTTTATGTCATTATAAATCAAATATTTTGTTTTTTTGACTGTTCATCAGGCAAGACATTTAAATGCATCACATTGGGCTCCGGGAAACTCTGGATATTTTTTTTCTTTTTTTTATAGACAAAACAACCCATCGATTAATAGCGGTCGATCGCAGCCCTAATGCTTAGTGACATTTGAGAATAGCACTTAATTCAGTAATACAGTGGGATTAGATACATACGCAGAATCTTTTAAGACTTTCATGCAGTGTGGAACTGGGACGCAGCTTTGGAGTACCCGCAAGTTTCAGACAATGATGCAAGTTCTTACCTATTTGTCTTTTCTAATTTCAACATCAATGCCTTTGCACCGACTAAGCCCCTTCGCAGTTCACCAGTCTGTTTCCAGACATCTCGAAAATCTCCCAGTTTTTCACTGCCTCAGTCCGGTCGAAGCACCCAACGCACCCCCCTTGATACACGATGAGCTGAACAAAACAAGGCGGGCCTTCACAAATTAATGGGGGAGGAGGTGATACACCAGCGATGAGGCACTAGGCTTTGCTCGCTGAACTAGAGCGCGCCCTCCACCTAAATTTTATTATCACTACTTTTTACACACAGTTGCTTTGCTTTCCGTCTTTAAAATCCTAGCAGCAGAAATATACAATCTATGTGATTCATGAAAAAGGGGTGTGTGTTTGTGTGCGTGTGTGTGTGGCGGGGGAGGGGGGGATCTGTAAAAATTCACATTCATTCTTTCAACAAAATCTCAAGCCCCTCTGTACAAGAATTATTGCATTCACTGTTCTATTTACGGTCATACAAAAAACAAAACCGAAAACCGCATCCAAAAACAATCACATAATGAAATTGAGAAAAACAAAGCAAAACAAACTGCATATTTAAAAAAATCACCACAATAATCCAATATATTATCATCCTTTTAGACATTTTCTTTACATAACATATTTACATATTAGGCCAATTTTTTTTTTCTTAAGAATTCATTGAAAAATAAGGGTCAGGGAGCCAGGCAGACATAAAGGAGATGATGATGATGATAATGATGATGATAAAAAGGTTAATATTACAGATGGGCTGTGCCTAGACAGTAACGTTCCTCCATACCGCATACTGTCTTCTGTACACGTGTCAGGAACAAAGTCCTCAGCTTTCACTCCTGCGTTTCTTCCCTCTCAGGTATCAAGTTCACATGTGCCGTGGAGCAAGGTCGATGGGTCTTTGGTGCAAATGTTCCTCGTTTTCCCTTCGCCCACCCCCGCCCCCGCCCCCCTCCCCCGCCCCCCGTACTGATAAGCAGTTAAGTAACGTACCACAAAAAAGACGCCAAACCAAGTAGAGCAGCCCTATACCTTACCACACATTCAAGTACAAAGAGAAAAAACAAAAACAATAAGAACCAAACAAACCAAAAACAAAAAAACAAAACCAGGAGAAACAAACAAACCAAAAAAAACAAAAACAAAATAAGCAAGACAGAGTTCCTCAGGATAAAACATACAATAGTTCTGGAGCTAGCCAGATACGACACTTCAACTTCCTCAACACACAGGGGCGCTTGGGAAGTGCCACATTAACACCCCCTGTGTTCTTCTTCATTGGTTGTTAGAGGTTTCTTCGCATGTATTTGTTTTCCTAGAAGAGTTCTTCATCGTCATCATCATCGACATTATTTTTTTTGCAGTTTCTTGCCCTTCCTCAGGAGGAGCTTGTTCTTGATGTGTCCTCGCTTCCTCTTGGCAGTCTGCTCAAAGGGTTGGGGGGGGAATAAAAATTTATTTACAAGACATTCTGTAACCAAAACAGTTTTGATCCAGAATTTGTATGAAATAACTGGACATAAATGACTTGTGTATCAATTTGAACCTGTTCCTAAGACCTGATGACTATCATGAAAAATTATGTCACAACAATCCAATACACAATATGTACACTACTGGTTTTAAATTAAATTGGAGGATTATTTACTATCAAAAACATTAATTAAAGAATAATTTAACTAAGAAATCCCCCAATTTGAGTAAGTGAGTTATATGTACAGTCACTATATTACACAGGTCCAGCCCATAGTGTTCAATGTAACAGACGTTTCTTTTTTTTACCCAGGAATTATGTCCTTGAGACAAAAAAAGAGCAAAAAAAATCTATGACGTAGACAAACGGTGGCAGAAATCAATACAGATTTAAGAATCCAGGAAGCAGCTGCCATTAGAGCGGAGAGTACAGTATGATAATCTAAGCTAAAATAAAACAACAGTTCAAAGAAGCCCAATAACTTAAGTAAAGGAAGTGGACAGTTTCAATTAAATCAAGCTGTTAAGCTGCTCTTTACACATTTAGTGGTATTTTCCAATTTTCAGTCAGGACAGGAAAACTAGTAGAGTTGCAAGTTTTGACTTGTAATGTAGCAATGATAAAGGATTAAGTTTTTTTCTCCAGAAGGATGTTCGGTTTTTGGGTGCCCTTCTCCTTCAGCTATTTAAAAAAAAAAAAAAAAAAAACGAATGAATTTTTGTTGAAGTGGAAGCCAAAGTTTATCACTAACACACTGTGATACGACATGATTCATTGAACGGGTCGACCCCTTAGTGACAATAATCTGTATCCTTCCTCTTACCTTTTTGGAGGTGTACTTCTGCTTTGGCACCACACTGCGAAGCTTGTGGTCCAGCGTCTCTCTGTTGTCAAGGTTCTTCACCTTGTAGATCCTGACCAGCCAGTGCTCCGAGGTGAACGCCTCCTCCAGGTGCTTGAATTTGATGTCCTTGTTGCCGATCTCAGCGTTGCGTGTCCGGTCGAAGCCAGGTGGTGTCCGGAAGTCCAGCTGGGAAATGGGGAAGGTCGAATTTTATTAATCTGCGGGCAGCTAATTGTCTCTCTTTGTTAAAATGACAGATGCAAACAGCTTTCCTGGTTTAAATACAAGGTTTCTGCGGGGTTCACCAAGTTTAATTTAAGACAGTTTATGACCTTTTTTAATACAACAAAAATACAATTTAAAACCTGTTTCACAATCATACTGGCTAAAGTATTTGAAATTTAGGTAATTTTTTGATCAGAAACACTTGCAATAGTAAATGAAATATATTTGACTGTCAGACTGAGGGTGAGAGAAAATATTTAAGACTTTTGTAAATCAAATTTTGAACTTTTTAGTACCTTCTAAAGCCTTTTACTGGGGAAACTGAATTCAAAGCCTTTAAGACTTCAAGACATGCAGATACCTGGTAATAACTTGACATTCTGGGAAATTCTGCTTCTAAGCAAGAGTTAGTGAAAGTTGAACAATTCCTTTAAAGATAACTTGAAAAGGGGGAAACTTTTGCTACACAATGTGAGAATCGTCTTCTGAAGAAAACTAAAATACAACTCAATTTTAACCATGCCCCAGCCTGTAGCGGGTTTTATTAATTTAAACATTAGTATTTGACGAATGGAGACAAGGACAAACACAATTTAAACATAATTATAAAATAAAAACAAAAAGTTTGATAGCACTTTGTTCACAGCGCAGCGGTTGCCCTCTGGCAACAATTACATTACACTTTGTACGAGCCACTTACAGCCTCTTGTTCTGCTCTGAAAGCCCTTGACTGCTCCTCCTCCAGCCTCTGCAACGGTTAGTGTGTCCTTCTCACATTTGGTTCGTCCTTGTTACCTCTATTCTAAAAACTGCACTCTTTCCACCTTTTATTTTTTTCTTCCCCTTTTCTCCTTTTTCTTCTCTGTCTCCAACTTCACCCTCCCTTTGTTTACCACATTTCTATATAGTATATCCTGTTTGCCTTTAGGCTGCCTCAGAGGACACAGAGTAGGAAATTTTACATTATTTTTAGCAACAAAAGTTTAGCCCCTTCACATATTTTCGAAGTGTTTTTTTAACTTTTAATTTAAATTTTAAGAAAAGGAGATATATGCATAGCTTTAACTACCATGCATTGATTATATTCAGTATATATACTCTCTACGCCGTACTGTATTATACACTTTGAATATTATCCTTTAATCTCCATTCAATGCTATAAACTGCATCCTAAACTACCCTGTACTGTGGTTCACCCTGCTCTTCTTATAGTCTTTTCCTGATGTCCTCTAAGCCTTTATTTCCCTTTGTCACATCCCGTTTCTATGAACCTAATCCACTCCACCTACTCTAACGCTTCCTTTCTTCACTCAATGTGCTCACTTCCTCCTCTCCTCCATCTCCTGCTGTGTCTCAGTCTTTTCCGTCTCTTTACCCTGAATCAACACTGTGAGCTGCACAGATCTTTGGCTGTCTTGTCTGAGGATGGCGGCTGCAGTGAGTCTCCCGTGTCAGCTGAACTGTTGGTTGGGCCACATCTACAGCAGGGATACAAGCCACTGGCAAGAAGGATTCCTCTCACCTCACCTCACCTACCTGCCAGAAGTAGCTGCGACATGTTTTAAAGCTTCCACCAGTCCTTCATATTCCTCCCCCTATATTATTTTCCCTGCAACACCTCACTCTTTCAAACCTCAGGAGATCCCCAAGGCATCCCCGTTAAATCGTTTTATGCCTGTCTGTCAGCCACCTCTGCTTTTAAGATACGGTAGCGGTATATTTTACATCTTCACTGGTGGCAGATGCTTGTTAAGCTGCATAAAATATTTTAGTAGTACTTTACCTCATTGGTGATGGAAACACTGTCAAAAAAAAAAAAAAAAAGTATTTGTCCCCAAGAAGTGGCTCATAACCCCAGAAAAAGTTCCTCTCTAGCCCAGACTAACCTTGGTCAGAGAGTGAAAAAAAGTGTAAGGTTAGTGCCCCCCCCCTCACCTGCATTTCACCAAATCGATAATACGACATCTTATACATGAGGCAGTTGAGCAGAGTTGGTGAACCAGCCTTATCCACTCTGAACTCTCCTTGTGGGGTGAAGTAGTCACTCTCCTAAAGAAGACAAAGGGGGAGGAAAGTGAGGTCCACAAAATGGACTAGTAAAGTCATTTAGTAGCACAGGCACCGAGAACTGGCTGCCTGGAGATAATGGTAAGAGTGGAAAGAAACATTAAAATTCTGTAACAGGTCCTAAGTATGACAGGGCCTGATGGTACAGACTGATTAAGACTGGAATTGGGGACAATTTCACACTAATTACTGGGGCTCAGTCAGGGCATGGTCCGTGAAAATAAATTAATCATATCAATTAAAGCTACTGCGTTCACATGAACTTGCAAAATTGTCTTGAAACTGTTGTCTAGTTTAAATACGACAATTTTTACATTTAATATTATACAATAGCAGTTACTAATCTAAGCTACCATTATACTTCAGCTGCTACAGTTACTAAAAAGCAAAGTTGGAGGAACAGGTCATAAAAGATGGTATATTAGCTTTAGATAAGATTATCCGTTGAGCCGTGGAGCATTATAGTTTAGCTTTTACCTCAGCTCCTACAAATTTAACTTTTTTTAGACATTTCTATGATATAACAATTTCTTTATGGTCAAACAGCTGTAAAAAAAAAAAAAAATTGATTCTTGTCTCGACCTAATTTACACCAATATGAGGTCAACTGGTCTTGCCTTTGTAGGGCAGTATTATATGTTGACAATTCAGGTGAAATAATATGTAGAGAGTATCCTCATGAAATAGATAATCTGAATTTGTTATTTTCTTCCATTAAAAAAGGCTGATTTTCTAGAAGTGGCTCAAAGTCATGAATCATGAATGCACCGCAACTGGCTACACAGTGTGTCCTTCAAGCTACAACTGTGTGCAAACATAAGTCTTGTCCTTGAGCATCATTATAGTGAAGGAGCGAACAAGAGAGATTGACTTCACCTCTGGGTAAGTGCTTGCTACATGTTTTCCTAGGGAACAGCTGCAGCGACACGAAGCCTCTGCCGTCTCGCACTCACCCTGATGTCCTTCGGGTGCTCCCCCTCCGCTATCCTCACCATCCACAGGAACTTGTTTATATCGTCGCCTGAGTAGCCAATTACTCCTCCGAAAATGATCAGCACGTAGTCCACATCTAGCGACCTCATGATTTTATAGGCTGCGCTCTCATTGGATGACATGGCTTTCCCCACCTTAAAATAGTGGTGAAGAAGTTTAATTGGGGTTTCCTCCCTTTTCACAAAACACGGTGCTTCAGGGGCAGCCGTGGCAAAAAACAGGAATTATTAAACAGTGATCCATCATGCTTTCTCTGTAATTACATTTCCCTTGGACAGATGCTGAGGAGACATTAGGCAGCAGGTAGAAAGCGAGAGAGAAGAAAGCTAGAGGGCTTTAACAGACTTAACTAAAAGATAAAAACATTCGTCTACATTTGCAGCAGAGAGAGAAAGAGTGAGAGAGAGAGAGAGAGAAATCAAACCCACAGAATCTGACAGCAATTAACTGAAATCCCCCTACAGTGTAAATTCAATGGGAAAAGTTTAAGCAAACAAGATTATCCGGCTTGTTGGAGGGAGCGGTTTTATAGAATGTAGCAATTACATAAAAAAATTCAGTGAAGAGTTTGCTAATCATCCAGTGGCTGCTAGAAGAAATACTGTTTCTCTGCCTATGCCTTAAAACCAAGAAGCAAAACAGGAGGAGAGCACCAAGATGAGGACTAGAAACATAGCAGGAGAGACAAGAGAGAAACAGAAGGGGCTCACCAGTGCTATATGACTGTTGTTCCATGTGTTGTTATCTACTAGCGTGGTCCTGTTGGCCATGCCGGCTATCTGGTAACCATAGTCCCACCAGGACATGACGCGCGCATGCTCGTCCGTGTTCTGTCTCAGCCAGTAGTACGCCTCCCTGAAGTCATCCAGGATGTTACGTGTCCTAACAAGGTTGACAGATAACGTTGTTGACAGGCATATGGCTGTGGAGACTATTAATATTTCAGCTGAGACTTTGAATCAAGAGGGGCAACAACAGCTGAAAATAGAGCATCCATGCATAATAAACCGTGAGTTTAAAAAAAAGAGAAAGGAAAAAAAAAAGAAAAAAAAAGAAAAAACCAAAACACCTCACACTTTGAACATTCATGGCCCAAATTCACCTTGAGCGGCAGGAGCAGACATAAAGCCAGGCAACCAATTAACTGTAGGTTGGGTTTTCATATTACTGTATTTGTGTGTGTTTGTGAATTTGTGTGTACGTGTGCACAAGGGAAAAAAAAGAAAAAGAAAAAAAAAAAAGCAATGACAGCACTGCTGCACAAAGTAGGAGGGCTTAACCATTGTCTGACAACTGCAGAGGTATCATTAATATATGTATGAGAACATATACCATTTAGTTTAGTTTACCATTTAGTCTTGGCCTTCAATATTTCCTCTCTAATGCGTAAAGAGAATAATTATGCCCGTAAAGAATCTCAGACGGAATAATAGATCAGCTTTTTGTAAATTCAGCGATTGTCCACGGATGTCTTCCCTGACCTAGAAACACTAAGTTAAGCAATCATACTAAAGCTTATAGGTGCACTTATCAATATTTCCACAAACCTCTCATGAAATATACATGTGCTCCCACTGTCGTGCTGCTCTGTGTGTTCCTGCATACACATATAAGTGCTAATTTGCATGCAGTGTGGAGCATTCCATCCTTCTGCATTACGGTCTTATTACCAGGGATTTTGCTCCACTCCTTGCGGTTATTTAAAATACATTAACAAATTAGAAACCAAATTGTGTGCACGTATAATTCGTACCCGTCGTGGTTGTATGACGCAAGCACCACACTGGGACTGGAGTAGGCGTTGCTGGTGACCCAGGTGCAGTGGACTGCGAACATCATCAGCAGCATCAGCATTAACATGGTGACTATGGACTTGATGTTTGGACCCAAACCCTCCTCTGCTTTCTCCTGTTCTGATACATGCTTGCGCACCTTTCCAGCCTGCAGGGGGAGACAAACACTCATGACAGCGGGCGAAGTCTGAAGCAGTCCAGAAATATGAATTATTGCGTGGAATAAATAATTGAATTAACTAATTGAGTGATGTATCTTAGCACATCCTCAAGCTTTCTTTACTTTCTGAAGACGCATCAATTAGGATTGTGAGATGAACCCTGTGATGAGTTAATATTTTACAGCGGCTGCAGAGAATTGCACAGGCAACCAGAAAATCTGGCGAAGATCACGTGTTCACAAGTGAATGTGATTCTTTAACTAGCATCTCTGACCACTTCCTCTGACACTGAAACTGTAGCTGAAAGTGAAAAACGTTAGAAGTTAATGAGGATGTAGCATTTTTACGTCTGTCGCAAATGTGAGAAACAGGACTGACAGCTGAACCCGCTTCTGTTGGTCTGACTCTGAAGTATAAACAGCCTGGTTTTCCCTGTATTTTTCAGATTATCTATTGTTTTTTTGAAAGATTTATTTAGCAAAAGAAGCAGGTTATTTTTGTGAACCCCCACCACTTTTGGAGATACATTGTTTGTATGGACCAATTGGATAGCTATGTTTTAATGTTTTTTAAATTCAGTCTTTTTTCCCCCCGAAAGAGCATTGTGAGTGTTTCTAAAGACTGAAGAAATATTGTATGGGTTTCTCATCTAAAAAGATCTGCAGTGCCTTCTGTTTAGAAACCTGCTTTGTTTTCGATCAGCTTAAAGTCTTCTCTTCTGCTACGTCTCGGTTTTATATTTTAAGTTTGTTTAAAATGCACAGGCAGCATGCTTTAACAGCAAAGTCTTCAAGCACATCTAAAGTGCATTAGTGCACTTGTATTGCCAGCACAGGGCAAAAAAGATCTGTTAGAAGTCGTCAGAATCAGAATAGCAAGAATGTTGTTCATTTTTGAAACTTAACAAATTTTGAAAAATTGACAAACAGCTACACTTAAATTTCAGCAACACCTTAGGAGGACAGATGTGTGTATGATGTGATTAGGACACAAACTGGCTTAACAGTGAATAACCGCAGTTAGTTCAAGATTCAACAAACTGAGAGCTAAAATCGGAGCATCAAACAGCTGCAGCTGAATCACAGTTGAGTCAGAGTTTAGCCACATTGGTGTGGAGTGGGGAGAGAACATGGACAAACATCTGACTGATAAATCCAGACCCCAAAAGGTGCAATAGAAGAGTTTAACAACAATAACTTAGAAAAACATCTCAGTGACTGTTCTATTATGAAAATTTTCTTTTTCTTTTTTGTTGTGTTGAATTTTAAGACATTTGGCAATCAAAATGTAAGAAATGTGTCAGTATGATCCAACCCAGGACAATGTATGAAAAGATCATTTCCTTAAGAGCATCAATACAGTATTCCTGCCTTGACCTTGTCATAGAGATTCCCAGAGTTTCTCTTGTCGTCCTCGTCGCTGCTGTCTTCGGCGGGGGGTTTCTCCCTCTTTGTGTCGTCTCCCATGTAGTGCTCAAAGACACTGGAGAAGGCCACAGCCGAGAGCATGCACACCACTGGAGTCAGTGTCAGCATCAGACGGACCATCACGCCAGCAAAATAGACTGCGCTGATGGCGTACAGGGCCACTGGAATGAAGAAGAAGAAAAAGAAAAAAGGTGGTGGTCAGTGAGAGGCGTCGGGGAGTAGAGGATGAGAGGCTGAAAAACAAAACAGACAAAGGTCATACAAGGAGAAAGACGATGTGAATGTAAAGGAGGAGCAGGGAATGAGGTAGAGGGTGCGAAAAGAAGATAAAGACATGAAAAAGAGAAACTGAGTTGTTTGAGTAATGCTGCATAATCAGGCCATGTTAGCCAAACACTCCGATGAATCCTTTGAATGTTGATGACTATTATACTGGGGGGTTTAAGTAAATTTATGACTCTTTCTATATGCTATGTTAGGCTCACCTGCAAATGTAACCTGCTAAATATGTGCATTTTCTGACCGCAATTATTTTTTTGGGCCTGAAGGATCTACTTTTAAGGACCTACTTAATATAATGTACGCAGTAGTGATAGGGTAGAGGTGGATTGATTACTGGTACTTAACATCTGTAGTATTTGCCCATTAGATCTTTGAGAAGTCTTGCTGTATTTATTATGAAGGGTTCTTTTTCTGTGCTGATGCTGTTTTTCAAATGTCATGTAAATGCATCCCTACAGCTTCATCTACCAATATATCCTTCAATATTTGAGAATGTATTTTTTTGAGAATGCAGTTTAGTCTTTGGGGCCTTAAGCATTGATTTCATAGTAATTAACCAACTTAAAAATAAATAAAATAAAATACTTGGGGTACATTTACTATATACTATTGTTACTATAAAATCTTTTTTATTTACTAACTCGATATAAAATATCAGAAAGCGCTATATTGTAAATTGATGGTTCTTATGCCCTTGGTCATATTTATGACCTCATGGTCACAAAGCATTTTCCCGATGAAGGTCTAGCACCTAAATGTGGCAAATTAATTCATCATTCTGAGTAAAGGCAGTGTGGAGGATTCTGTTTTCTGCTGTGCATAACCTCAGGATTCTAAATGGAGAGAACGCTGGCTGCTGCCTGTCCTTGAAAAGCGTCGACCCGGCTCAACAGGTGTATGGATAATTAATAGCTGTATTTGGCTGATTAAGTTTGAGAGAGAAACCAGTTTCCAAAGGAATATGTTTGTAGCACTCAAAGGTTGTTTGCCCTTGATCTGGGATGCCTCGTTGCTGCCGATTTGTTTCGTAAAGAAGTTCGTTCCAAATCAATCTTTTTCTTTCAGGCTGTTTGAAAACAGAGTGAATCACTCTACTGGAGAGAGAGGAGATACTGTTCAGGTGGGAATGTATCCTCAACCAGGCATTTGTTCAGATCACCAGACGAAACCTTAATCACTACTCTCTGTCTAGGCATGTTTTAATTGACTTTTTATATACCATTTACAAATCATTCATGTTAATCAGAGCTCACGGTTAATGAAGCAGAACAGCAGAACAATTAATGATTAAAGGGCTATCTTAGTTAAACTGAGAAATTATCCAATGACACAGTAAAGTTGTGAAGCAGGAGGAGCTATTTTAGAAAACCTCTGGCTCTGAAATAAAGCAGTTGGTGAAATATTTCAGTTTGAACCAAAGTGTGGGGCCGACAGATGGACAGACGATGGATGTTCTGGCCATTCTTAGAGCCATGCTGCTTGCATGGATGAAAACCTGATTTCTGAGACACAAAGTTGAAATAATTTAAATTAGAGGCCATAGGATTGGTAAACTAGTTAGCAGTGTCCAGTGTCTCTTATGATGAGTTACACCGAGGAGATCATTCAAGAGAAAAAAGGAGATTGGAATTCAGAGTGGGGCGGGAAATATGTCTAGAATCAGCGGTTCCCCATACTTCAAAACTATATGCCATGGGGAAAATTAAAGGTTTGAAGTGTATTTTCAAAAACAGTAGAGCTGGGAGTTCGATAAATCCTTCCTACCAAAGACTCTTTCATCATTGATGTTCTTGATGCAGAACCAGAGTCCTGCTGGGAAAGTGCAGACCAGGATGTGGAGGTCGAAGAAGAAGGAGACCCATGTTGTCGGCTGGTGCTCCGACACCGACGCTATGATGGGGATGTGGATCTTAGCATAGCTGCGGACAGAGACAGGGAGGGTGGGGGTGGGGATGGGGGCAGGGGGCAGAAAGGGGAGGAGGGAGAGACACGATGTAACAGGATGTAATTCATGTCGGGTTAAGCGTGTTGGGAGTGTTGGGGCAAATTATACAATAGATAGTCCTGATTAACTGGAGAATTATGAGCAAAAAAGATAATTAACCTCCATAGCATGCTTATGGTAAAATACGCACATATTTAGAACTGCTGATGAATAGTGATCTTTTTTTGCTACTAGGTTCTGATCTGTGTGTTCCCTCTTTATTCACTGTGGGTTTCTACACAATTTCTATAGGATTTTAAATGTTTCCCTCTTAAGGGTTTTGTGATTACAGCTCAGAAAGAGAAAACACACAGCACATTAAGGAATTAGTATCAGCCTCCAAAGGAAAGAAAGGAAGAAAAAAACTCCAAAACATCCCATATTGCTTCAGTCAGCAAAGGGGGTGGATTGGGTGTGCTGAAATACCAAACACGTTGCAGTATATTTGGAGAACACAGGGTGCCTGGTGCTATTTGGAAGTAAGACAATAGTACAACACAGAGCCGATGTTGTACTGTTTTTTTCCCTCTGGGAGGGTGGATGGGGGGGTCTGGTGGTGGGGGGGGGGGGGGGGGGTTTATAGCTGTCTTAGAAAACACACATGCACTCGATTGAGCAAGTGTTCCATCGATAGTGAGAGTGAAGGTCAGGACTTACCCTGTGTCCCAGAGGGAATAGAAACGACCGCTCCACGGAGCGATGTATCCTGGAGAGAAAAAACAAAACAAACATTATAGAAATGCTCTGAGATTTGGAAAACAAAAACTGCTGGTAGGTGTGTTGGAAGTTTGTTAAACTGCGTAAAAAGTAAAAGACACGCATTATAAAGCTTAGTTACAGAAAAATTATATCTAAAAAACTGTAAAATACTTTCATTTACTTTGTTACGAGAAAGTACAATTATCTACATGGCAAACTCAACCAAACTGGGCATCTTTGGATAATTAAAACAGCAAAACTATAGCCAGGCAAAAGGCAGGGATTTACCCAATGCCAATACAACTGATGTATATGAGTACAGGCTTACTGTTCATTATCTGAAACTAAATTAAAATATACTACATAATGTCTGAATCAAATATTAAAAAACCCTAAAAATTGGTTTCTGAGCTTATGTATATCTCTACAACAAAATATATTCAAGAGTAAATATGCTACAAGGAAGAGAAGTTTAAAAAAAAAAGTGTTTTTGTTGTTTTTTTTTTTAATTAAGAGTTTAAAAAGGTACACTGTAGAGCTTTTGACCACTAGGAGCCCTAAGGCATAATGTTTCAGTACCAGTTTTCTTGGCAGCAATGTGCCAAGAAATGCAACAAGATGATGTAAACAAACCACAGAAAAACATCATAGCATCAAAACATATTAGACCTCAAAGAAAACACATTTTGTGCATCATTGAATTCAAACATAACTTTTGTTTCACTAGAGGATAGCTCCAACCGTCAAACACGCAGCTAATCTGCTTCATCAGGGCTCCGTGGACGCGGTTTGATCAGATGTGACTGACAGGGCTGGCAACATCAGCAGACAAGTCCTCAGCTGCCATCACATTTTGATTGAAATGTTGGTAATCTCTGGCACACAGTACTTCTTGACTGAACATGACTGAAAAGATGGCCTTTAAGAACATCAACGTGGAGCCCAGTGACTGAACTGTATAAAGTTGAAACGTGTGCCAACTGTGGCTCAAAACCAAAGAAAAACCAAAGAAGAGACTGTGTCAATGCTGAAAATGTATTCTATTGATGGTACTTAATTACTGGAATTGACTTGTTTATAAATGTAAGTAAAACCATTTAGGCTGCAAATTAGACTGCACAGGGCGTTTTATGTGTGCATACAAATGTCTTATTTTGGTTAAGCTTTGATCTGGAATACATTTCAGCTCTGAACTGTTGCCTTGGGGCTATCACAGCCACACACACACACACACACACACACACACACACACACACACACACACACACACACACACACACACACACACACACACACACACACACACACACACACACACACACACACACACACACACACACACACACACACACACACACACACAGCAAACAAAAGCCTGAGCCCCATATTTTAAATTTTTAAAATGTTTTCATCAACGTACATAGCTGTATCATTTCCCTTAGTTACTTTTTTATAAGAGATTC
Source organism: Istiophorus platypterus (assembly GCA_016859345.1). Classification (NCBI taxonomy): domain Eukaryota; kingdom Metazoa; phylum Chordata; class Actinopteri; order Istiophoriformes; family Istiophoridae; genus Istiophorus; species Istiophorus platypterus. The sequence goes on along the minus strand of CM029127.1, from coordinate 16,045,078 downwards.
TGAAAAATATCCCTAATCTTGATGATGACATAATCTCAGTCCCACAAAAAAAAAAAAAAAGGAGAGGGGAAAAAAACCCAAAACACTTTTAAAATAACAATTTACAGACAAGCTGAACCAAAGCAGGCAAGAAAAAGAAGCAGAAAAGCAGTAAAAAGTTAGATGGAGATATCTCAAGAAGTGATTTAAAAGGATGACACTGATTTAACCAATCAATACTTGGCTCCATGTTCAGATTACTGAGGAAACCCAGCTGGCCAATCCTGTATGAAGAGATTTTTATGAGATGAAAAAAACTGACAGCAAGATAAATGCACACTTGCTGCGAAACTGGCTTGTCACCAAACATTCGCAGACTCCCACTGCTCCAGTTGGATGGTTGACATATCACAGCGTTTACCACACGCCCAGCTGAAGCCAGTATCCCCAGCAGATCGGACGTCTGCATCAGCACAAGGGGCCAGTCAGTTAAAAAGCAGGCAGGCAACCAATCCTAGGATACCAACATTATATAATGTGCCACCATATCTTTGCTCTGGGCAAAAAGCCTGGCTGCAGTGTTTTCCTAATGTGGAGCAACCCAGTGTCAGTCTGTGACTTAAGGCAAGTAAATAATCTGCTACCTTGATCAAGGCGAGAAAACCAATAAATGATGTCAAGGGAAACACAGTCACTTTGTTTACTAAGACTCAAACAATGCAGAAAATGTGTTAACACACTACCTAAGGGGATACGTGATATCCCTTCTTACACAATAAACTATATTATTTTTGTAGGTAAAGCCAGTGTGAGGTTATGGGCAGGTGTTACAATGTTACCGTCGGGAATTTTTTGCTTTTGTAGACTGAATTCTCTATCTCCTTGTGCCTTCTCAATAAAAGAGCAAGCTATGTATGTCTTTCAAATAGGTCAACTGAATTTTTCATCCTAAACCTGAATAACTCTGCAGAAGACAAATTAATAAATATCGAGGAGGTAATATCTAAAAGCCCTGAAACCTCGAAGCTGTTGCCACAAATAAAGGCAGAGCTGAAAACAATGGAGAAAAACATTAACAAGGATAAAGATCAACCAGCTGGCTGTGCACATCAGGGTTCAACCAGGTCATTCAAAAACGATACAAATGAAAGTTCACCAAAAAGGCACAATCCTCCGCCAACACTCAACAGTTCTCCAACGTACAAAGCTGCAGCTTCTGTAAGTTTATATTTGTTTATCGTTTGCCTTCCAGGTTTCATTTTCTGACAAAGCAATTGCTTATTAGCAGCCCACTGGGGAGAATCGGAGGTCAGATCATCACAGGGTAGTCTATGAACACACCAACGTTTGGCTAAAGAACGAAAAACAGAATCTAAAATGGCTGATATCCCAGATCTGGAACACATCCAAAGTCCAGTCAACCAATCCTTACACAAACAGCTATTGGTCCTCAAAATCTCAGTCAAATTCAGGATAATTTCTTACATATTGCACTAATAAACAGACAGATGGGGGTGAAGACATTACCATCTTCTATTTTATCATTAGAGTATAACACTCCTATTAGAAAAGTCGGCCTACATTAAAAAGACCAAGAAAAAAAACCCAGGACGAACTAGATTTAGGTTTAACAGTTCTTTTTGGCAGGAGATTTGTTTAAATATTCACACATGATTGGAAGATGATCTGAGACGGTGTCACTGGGCCAGTTTGCCCACAAACTTTTCTAAATGACAGTGTCTCATACATTTCTTATTTTACTGGCTGCAGCTGATGATGATTACTTCCAAGCAGGGTACAAATGATTATTTTATGGTTATTATTATTTTAAGTCCAAATTTATCTAGCCAATAAATTTGGCTAATACAATGTTAGAAAATGGTGAAAAATATCTGAAAGTTTCCCAGAGCCCAAGGTGATGACTTTAAATTGCCTACTTTGTCTGAATAACAGTTTAAAACTGGAAGACATTCAGTTGACCATGACACTAAACAGAAAAAAGAGAAAAACCTTAAATTTGAGATGCTGGAACCAGAAAAATGTTTGGAATTTTTTCTTAATTTACTGAAATGAGTAACCAATTATTGTCCTAATTAATTTTCAGATGATCACCACCACAATGGAGTTGAAACGTAGCCATCAAGATGTGATTGAAGTATAGACTTTCAGATTTAATTTTGGGCCGGGGGGGGGGGTGTGTTCAGCAAAAATATCACACTAAGCTTTTTGGGAATTACAGCCATCTTTATATATAGTCCCTCATTTTCAGAGGCACAAAAGTAATTGGAAAAACCACCATAATTATAAATGGTAAGGATTATTTTTAATACTTAGATGAAAATCCTTTGCAGTCAATGACTGCCTGAAGTCTGGAACTCATGGACATCACAAATGCTGAGTTTCCTCCCTTTAGATGCTTTGCCAAGCCTTTACTTCAGCTGCCTTCAGTTGCTGTTTGATGGGGGGTTTTCTGCCCTCAGTTTCGTCTACAGTATGTGAAAATCATGCTCAGTTGGTTTGAGCTCAGGTGACTGACTTGGCCATTGAAAAATAATATATTTGCCTTGAGAAGTTTGCCTTGAGAAGCTGTTGTATGTTTAGGCCCATTATCAATATGTACTGTGAAGCACCGTCCTATCAGTTTTAAAGCATTTGGCTGAATCCAAGCAGATAGTACAGCCCTATACACTTTATAATTCATCCTGCTGCTTCTACCAGCAGCCACACCATCAAAAAACACCAGTGACCCAGTTTCACTGTATTGTTACGGCACTGACATGTATGTGTCAGGTATGTATCTCTCGATTGTAGACTGACAACAATATGATATATGATATATATATATATATATATATATATATATATACGATATATGATAATCTATTTCAGTTGGCTTTGGTGGTCTTCATGTTTCTTGGTGTTGCTGAGCTCGCCAGCGTATTCCTTCCTTTTAAGAATGTACTAAATTGTTGATTGGACATGTTTAAACTATGTTTAAAAATGTTGGCAATTCCTGAATGGCTAATGTGATATTTTTGATAAACCCCCTGGAAATAGATCAGCACGTCTATATTTCAGTCTCATCTAGATGGCTGTTTCAAATCCATTGTGGTGGTGTACTGGGAAAATTTATGAAAATTGCATCCAAATACTGATGTCCCTTACTGTATTTGAGTAGTACAATGAACAGCTTGACTGAACATCACTGTGACTACATGTGAGTGGGACATACAGACCTGTGTATGTGAGATAGATCACCGTGAGGAAGACCATGCCCGCAGCTAGAGAGACTCCAAGGAAGAAAAGTGTCTGGAACTCCTGTCTTGTAAGCCTGTCCTTCAGGTACTGCAGGAAGGCATAGGCTTGGAGAAGTGCAAACACACCTGAGAAAAAGCCATAGTAAAAAGGAAAGAATGAGCAAACATACAAAGGAAACTAACACTGAATAACTGAGGAGGTCCTGATTCATCCTGCCTCCTGCGGGGCACGAAGTGGGTTTTTGTTGTTAAGAAGTGCCAGTGTCAGTTTGGCAGAATTCTCAACAAAGCAGTTCACGATAGCCCCTTTGGCTGTTCAGGAAGATGTAAAAGACAAATACTGCGGGACACTATATTTCAAATGTATGAAACAGATTTGTGCAAATAAGCCGCTCTCTTTCCCCCCGCCTTTTCTTTCTATTTGCAGACCCTTCGATCACACATCTTTCCTCCGTTCCTTTTCTCTGTCACTTTCTTGATGCAGTTTCCTCCATTGGATCTATTTGTTTGTCTGGTGAACTCGATATATAAAAAAAAAACAAAAAACAAAATGAGAAGAGGCCTGGTTCCCCTCCATTTCATCACCTCCCATCCTTCTTCAAACCTTGTGTGAAATCGCCCTACTCCTCTGCTAGCCCACCACCGCCCACAGCAGGTCTCGCCTATTTCCAAGGTTAAGCCCCTGCCTGTCTCCTGGAGAGCTGCTATGGTGCTAACACGCTTGTCACTCTATGCCACCTTGCCTGCCTGCCTCAGGGGGTTGATATCACAACGGTACCGACAGGTCCATGGCTCTGTCACTCTCTTCCTGTCTCCCACTGTGCTCACTGTATGCTACCACCAGATGTTCTGAGCAGCTGCTACCCTGGCGACATAAAAACACACTCGCTCTTTGAGAGAGAGAGTGGGGAGCCAAAAAACAGAGAGAGGCAGAGATGATTTTTGCCGGTGCATTCTTCAAAGCCTCTCATAATGCTGTTTGTGCTGTAGACACCTAGGAAAACAGGGACACTTCAACGTACGGCTGCTGCAGTGTAGAGAGAATTCTCAAAAAGAGGTGCTGCTCAGTTTCCTGAAGCTGCCAACAACAGTCCTCTACCAATCTGGATGTAAATGAACACAATAATCGTACACATACATACGCACCCATCCATGCTGTCACGCAGCAGATGGGCCCACTCAAGAGGTGAAACAGAACAAGCTTTAATAAACTACCCACGAGCCAAAAATGAAAAGTACTCAAAGTGCTAAGCCCATATGGGTGGCGTGTGAATCCGCTCACTTATTTCTGTTTGGTAAATGTATTCTAGGAAGGTCCTGTGTTCTTCTACAGACAGAGCATGACTAACGCTGTCAGCGCAAGGGGATTGAATTCCTGCTGCAGCCAGCCAATATTAAAGTGTGTGCATCCACGGTGCTGTAGAGTGCTTTGGATAACAAGCAAGTGGCTTATGTAAAGTCACACCTTTAATACATGAACCACTGCAGTCAGCCTGAACCTCTCCCCTGTGTTTTGTGGCATAAAATGTTTTGGCAGGTTTATGGCAGGTTGGAAGTTGACACGAAAGCTCTGAAATAATAACATCGTGTTAAATAGTTGGCTATTTAGACATTGAGCGGACAGGGAACAACATTAGTATTCATTGGATTCTGGTTTCTGGCCACTTGATGAAAATAATTCATGCTTGATTATGGATTATTAACAGACACTCCATAGGTAGATGCTGTGTGACTTACCTGCAGCAGCCATGTGCTCACTGGTCCTGATTGGCTGGAAGCCAACAAAAGGGATCTGCATCGACAGTATGAGACCCACAATGTAGAAAGTGCTGTAGGCTGTGAAGAGACAAGAGACAAGCCAGAGCAGATAAGAAATCAGGAAATCAAAAATAAACTATTGAACCACTGAAAACCTTCTGTTCTTCTCTGGCACCTGAGTTTGGGTCCCATTAAAGGAAATCAACCTCTGTGGTGGTATTTAAAGTCTATTGATTTTCACTGTCGCACCTCAGAGGGAGTAAATACAAAATACCTAATCCAATGTCATTTACGGAGAAAATGGGAGTTGGCTAAGTGCAGTGTGGGGGAGGCCTGGAGTGAGACGACGGTGCTGAGAACAGCGCAACTCCCACCTTTGTGGCTGGGGGGAGACCGATTTGCAGACGCACCAGCTTAATTAAGATTTCATACTCTTCCTGAAGAGTGCGCCTCGTTTTTTGAAGTAGTTGTGACCGCCCTCAGCAATCGCTTTCTCACACATCTGCTATTGACTCAAGACGGAGAGCGATGATTTGTGAGGCAACACAGACTGGGAGGCATTTTATTAAACCAGAATTTTCTTTTTTCCTTTTGTATGTTCCTTTGTTATGTATGAGAGACACCTGGTTCTGAAAAGGAGAGCTGGAAGATGAACCCAGGAATGAAGGTGAAGAGTTTAGGAACTGCTTGAAGACCTAATGTCTCTTCTGTCATAAAAATATGTCTACAAATCTCTCTCTCCTTCTCTCATTTGCTACTAAAAGGTACATGAGGTTGCTGGATGATACTCAGGCTGTAGATATCCTTGAGGAGCAGCAAAGGTGGAAGGAAATTTTCCACTTCATCTAACAGCCATGTATCGCCAGGTAGAATATCATTGTTGAAGAACCGATTCGAGATAGAGCTGAGACAGGTCAAAGCCCACTCGCTGTGAAGAGGCCATAATTCATTTTCAAAGCTCTCAAAGACTCCGCTTTGCAGTTACACTGAGTACAACATATAATCATGTGTAAATGATACTTGACATGGTATCATTTATCTTGACCACAACAGGAGTGCCCGCCGCGAGCTAACGGCTAAGCTGTCGACGGATGTGTGGATGGTGAAGGGTCTGAAGGATTGAGCTCGAGTTCTCTGAGCTAGCGGATAATGCACTGGAGCTGTCATGTGCTCTGTGAAACTGGGATATTCTGTGGAATAACAAGCCTATCCTCTTCTGCAGTGCTCTGCCTCTGGTAGTTGTAAAAAAAAACAACCAAAAAAACAAAAAACAAACAAACAAAAAAACAACAACAACAAAAAAACCAAAACAACAACAAAAAAAACAAACCAAAAAACCATGAGGATCAGGTAGCAGGTGGCTGTATTTACTGTTAAGTGGTGTGTGGGTGTGTGGATGTCTGCGCTGTCGATGATGGAGGCCTACAGAGGTGAGATTTGTGCACAGGCGTGACTGGGCATTTGAGCTTGTTTAAGGGTCAAATATTTGGGCAGCATTGTTGGGAGGTGCGTGAGAAGAACTGGTGGTTTGTTTATTGCATACATTCCCGAAAATACTTTCCATATCAGCTACTGTGTGTGGGGGAGTTTTGTCCCGTTTAATTGCTTCTGCTTTTGCGTGTGCGTGTTTGTGTGAACCTTACCGATGTAGACTCTTCTGCTGTAGCGTTGCATCAGCAGCAGCACAAACACATGCAGAGGAATCAGGTTGATTATAAAGACATAACCTCCCCATGCTGACACCTAGAACACAAACATACACACACATGTCAGCAAGCATACTCTGGAAATTATTCATTTACAGAGAACTGAAAGGTCCCGTATGATCAAAGATTATTCAGTTTATTTTTTCTATCACATTAACTAACCCTTTGGAGCGGAGACTCTGCTGTTTAAATTCTACAAATTAGCTTTTTAGAAAAAGTGTTGGGTTTTCTCAGTGGAGGGAGCTAATTGAATCAAAGTCCAGTTGAGACATATAGGGTCCCCCATTTTGTCACTGTCCAATGAAAAACCAAGCCTCTACAATTCTTTCAAGCTAAATGGGAGAATTAATTGTTCCTTGAGGGTTTGAGAACATTCTCCTACTTCTCTAACTAAAAACACATTTAGAAAACAACTCAAGCACTGGATAAATACATGTCACAAAACTGAAAACAGAGCTGTTTTTCTCAGCTCATGCATAGTTGATGTTGTGGAGATACATGGTTATCATAGAGCAGCAACAATATGTCAGATTTAGTCAGGCATTGAACCCAAATGCAGCCCCAAAACAAGTTTCCACTATGTGTTGATTTTTGCCTTTAATGGTTTGTACGAGATTTAAATGTCTACCAAAATGGTGTGTAATCATAGGTTACAATAGCTTGTGAATTTAGTGCTTCCTGTGTTCTGCCACTCCATCAGGACGAGGACTACAATCAATTTTGAGCCACTGGCAACACTGACTGTATTTAATGAAATCAAGCTGTTAAGCAAATTTAATTTAACCACTGTCTTCTAAAAAAAAGAATTTATACATACTATGGCTGCAACTAACAATCATTTTCATTTGTTTAATCTATGAAATGCCTGAAAGATTTCACACACATTAAAAAAAAGAGGGCAAAGCAGCAAGTCCTCACGTTTTACCAGGCTGAACAATCAAATGTTTGGCAAAAATTGACTGAAATGATTAACTGATTAACAAAACAGGTAAAACATGTTTTGGCTGGTTGACTAGTTGACTAATCATTATAGCTTTAATATACAGCATAAAATTTAAAGAAAAAAAATGACATATATGCAATATGCAGCTAAAATATGAATGAATACCGTTTTTAATGACAATTTGAGTTAACTAAAAAGCAAATCATTCATAAACCAGCCCTTCACCTTTAACACCTTGAACAGAATCCTTTGAGAAAGGATGGTAAGAAATCTTTCTGCCTTTTCACTCAAACAAGCACACAGCTATATATTTAAAAAAAAAAGAAAAAAGAAAAGACATATATAGCATCTATAAAAACTAGGCAATCATACTCTACATGTTAGATGTAAAATTTGACATGAACTGATAACTTTAAAAGCCTGACTAGAATTATACCTCAGCTACTTTTGAGGACCACTAAGTATCACAGCGGTGAATATGGGGGCTATAAAATGACTCCACAAAAACATTACTGACTTGTTTTCTATTGCCTGTACTTGACTAAAGCAAAAGGGCAATGGGAACACTGAGAGCACTAGAGTGCAAGTCAGAAGAGCACTGAGAAAGTAATAGAAAGAATAAAGAGTAAAATACAGAGAAAGCAAGAGTGTTCAAGAAGAGAGCAAAACAATAAAGTGAAAAAAGAGGTGTAAAGTGCTAGACTGTGAAAAAGAAACAGGGTGAAACAGCAGTTTTGAAAAAGAATTAAACAGGAAGAGGGACTGCATATATGCAAATTGGTTGATGCTTTATTCGCAACAGCTTGTTAGAAAGGCCCCCAATGCACCTGCTATGTAAGAGGAAAAGAGCATTCATTACACTTATGCAATAGCAGGAAAAACAGGAACATCTTGTATAAGTGTGAAACAGTGTGAAAGAAAAACTCCAAAATAAGTTCCTTGATAAATGGTTAAGTGCAATTTTCTTTTGGCAGTAATTTGCATCTGTACTCTCAAATGGTGACAGTCAATTAATAGCATGTAGGCTGTAACTTGAATGAATACCAGAGATGGCATTGATTTAAGACTCATTTTCAGGGTTGACACAGGGGCGGCTGATTGAGTGTTGTTGACTGGCTGGGAACTAATTGAAAACCTAACACTTGAAACACTATGATAGAGCTTAACAACAGCTGCACAACTTGACTAAATACAACATGTCTGCCACTCTATGTTAATTTATGTGCCTTGTAAGCATCCGTGATATATATAGGAAAACCGAGAATGGACAACATGTGTAGAGGAAAAGAATGTGCTCGAGAAGCTGTAATCCAAACCCCCCAGCTTCATTTGGCCAAAACCAACAGCCATCTACTGAAGTTATCGAACATTCTGCACCTCCCTCAACTTGACAATAAAGAGAGCAGGGTGATCCACAAGACGTGGAATAAATCATGTTGAATTAGTATGCATGTTTGTGAAACAATGACATGTGTTTTAGTGCTGTCTAAAATGGTCAAAAATGACAGATTATTTTCTTATAAAAGAACTCATAAGTTCAAACCATTCAAATATCTATTTTTGTGCATTATGTCCATTAGAGAGCAAACCAATACAACAAAAAGCATTACTACTTGGTTGCATATTTTCAAGATGTGCCCTCAGGTTACTTTTACTGGAATGGAAGACTTAATGTATCTTACATACAATTGCTTGCATACAACTTTATCCCGGGGCTCCACAATTTTGCTGTCTCCACACCAAAATCTGAGGTATTTTCGCCTTTAAGTCGTTGTGGGTAAAAGCATCTGCCAAATGAGTTCATGTAAATGTAAATTTATTTCCAAACGGGGCTTTTTAGATGCTCGGAGTGCAAATCTCTCTCCCCGCGGTCGAGTTGGCTGGTGAACTCCGCCGTCATTACCACACAGTAGATGTTGAATTATTCACTCTTTTCAGCTGGACGTACACTTCAATTTCATTCAGTGAAAGTGACGTTAGGTGACTTCTGTCGGTCATGCAGTGCATTCAGTGCAGCAGCCCAGGCCCACCTGAGAACTAGTGAGGCAAACAGCAGCAATAGCACTGCTTCTTTTCCCAACAATATCAATATTCACAATCGAATGCGTTTTTCTTCCTTAAACAATTCAATATATGATCAAATTTGGGATATTTGTCGACAGCCAACTTCAGCGGTTTTGCTCAAGGTAAGCTAATAAAAAAGCTTCTTTAAATTATTGATCCCTCTGAGTTAGACTCTTATATCGGTGAGGATCATTATTGACTCAAGAAAGCAAAGTAATACGTTATTTTAAGGCTTGTTTTTCCCCTTTTGATACTTAGCTGGGCAAAAGCACGAGAGACGTGATACCATGTCACTGGGGTGAATAGTATAGGAAAAATTCCCATGGTCACTATTTGCAAATTTTAAAGGCAGTAAACAACTCAGAATGGATATTACCACTAATGTAATTTACACACTGAATGAATACTTATCCACAGTTGTGTTACTGTCGTATAATATAGAGTTTGCCATGACCTGCTGGTGCTAGAAGAAAAATGAGTGGATCACCAAAGTCTTTAGCTTTCAGCTTCTGAGAACCACAAAGTCTATAAAAATTCAAACCAATCTATTCAGTAAAAATATTTCAACCTGGACCAAAGTTGTGGAACCACAGAGAATCCAACATTGCCAACCCTGTAGCCATGCCACTAACAAGATAAAAATAAGATTCCTAGTCATAAATCCCACAGGTCACAAGTCACTGACAGGTAAAGACTGTAACTTGGATGTGATATGAAGATGGCATGAGGGTCTGTTATTTTGCCAACTCTATAATGCACCCTGATTGCAGATTTACCTCTCCATTCTTCAGAATAAATAGTCAAACCAGCAGAGCGCACAATCAGCTGGAGGAAAAAAGATTGGGAGAAACTGGCCATCTGGTCACATTAGAGGACCATGCAAAGATGAATGCCCATGACAAAAACCAAAGCTGTGTGTGTGTGTGTGTGTGTGTGTATATGTGTGTATATGTGTGTGTGTGTGTGTGTGTGTGTGTGTGTGTGTGTGTGTGTGTGTGTGTGTGCGAACAAGCTCTGTTTGAAATCATGGTTCTAACAGCCAGCCGTCCTCCCAAGCCACGGGCTAACAGCCGAGGGCAGGAATCAGAAAATGTTGGGAGCAAAGCCTTTTAGCTGTTATCACTCTCTGCATTTCATACTGGGCTTATCTGATGACCACGGGGCCACTCTCAAGAGTATATAGAGAACACAGCATGCAACATTGAGAAGGGGTTTAGTGTGTTTGTGTGTGTGTACACATGTATATACATGTATATACATGTATATACATGTGCAAACGAGTTTCCATTTTGTGTATTTGTTGTTGTTGGGCGTCCTATTCCTTTATTTGTGAAAATTACAATGAATACTGCATTTGTATGCGTGTTTCTTCCTTAAAAGCACCCTCCCTAATACCAACAGTGACTTTTTGGTTCATTTAAAAGACTTTAAAAGGACTAAATAATCTAGGGTTAACAGAAGGCTTGCTTTCTGCTGAGGGCTGCAGGGCTAAACCTTAAGCAACACCCAGACTCCTGGTTTGCTATTTCACTAAGCATTAATAATTATCTTGTTATGAGCTGGATTGTTGACACTTACCTATAATAAACCAAGACTGAGTCTAAAGCCATGTTAATATCTCTTTGAGGGATTTCTTTGAGCTAAATGCTACTGTCAGCATTCTAACATTGATGATGACATTGTTATTTTGCTGATATATAGAAGATATAATGTTCCCTGTTTTCCCAGTCTTAGTTTGGTGTGTTAGCATACTAATATTTATCCATAAGCACCACACAAAGGACAGCTGAGGCTGATGGAAATGTCATTAGCTGTACATGTTATAATTGGGTTATAAACTTAAATATTGGGCAAAATAAAATTTTAATCTGATCTTAGTGGTACGTGAGCGTTTAAGGGATGACCAAAGTAATTATAATTGATTTGGTGGAGTTACATATATCAGAAAGTTAACAAAATTTTGTGGCCATCAATCCAATAGATGATGAGATATGATACTGGAAATCCCCTACTTTTTCATCTATTGAGATCACTGGGTTAACATTTGTGGTTTTTGAAGTCTGCGAGATATATAAACTGGGATGTTTAAAGTTTTGAGCCAATCTGTTTAGCAGATGGTGAAATATATGACCTGAGAAGTGGAAACTTTGACTCTGTCCTGATCATTTGATCAAAATGTGATTAAGCTCTGATGGTAGCGGTTTCTCCACTAGTTGGGACTGTGAAGGGTTTAGGGAGAAGAGTGAGCCAGAGCTTTGGGATTGAACGATACTGTTCACTTGATCCATGCATCTGTTTTTGCTTTGTGCTGTTTTTCCCCTCACTCCACGTTCACCCTCTCCATGCTCATACTTAGAGATGAAAGGAGGATATTGAGCAGTTACTCAACTGGTCCCTGTGGTTCCTTTCCATCAGTAGGTTCTACTTCTCTGATCCTCTTCTTATTCTTGTCCTTCTCTATGCGCTTTCCTCTGATTATGCCAATATGCATGCAGGGGGTGTCTCTCTCTCTCTCTCCCCCCCTTATGAGTGTCACATTTGATTAAGCCCCATAGGAAAATGCAGCCTTAGCTTTTCTGTATCTGCCTTAAAAGGACCACATATGGCGATGGGGTGCTAAGAGATGTAGGGTTGGTCAGCGAATGTAAGTGGCACCTTGTCTGCAGGACCAAAAGCAAACAGTGGGGTTGGGAGGCTGGTTGTTGATGGTGACATGCAAGTCGTTTCTGTTACTCCCTGCTATAAGACTCATCTGCAACAGTTGGTGGACTACAGAGAAAGTACAGAGGAACATCACATCACTGAGGTGAGGGAGAGAGAAGACAAAGGAGAGAAAGCAGTAATAAGGAAAAAGAAGCACAGATATTCATGTTCCAATTGTTTCCGACTAGGACAACATGGAATTATCTGTCTACACCTCCCTCTATTCCTTTGTCTCCACTCTCTAGTTTGGCTACTTCTCTATTCATCCTTCCATAACGCCTCTCTACTCGCTCTTGTCGCTGCAATCCTCTCTACCCCCCTCGGATGATGTGGCCCAGCGTGATCAATGAAGCTGGATTTCAGTAAGCTGTTTCATTTCACATGTATTTCACTGCTAGCCATAGAGATTTAGCCTGGAATGGACAAGAAGCTGGAGATTTTCATAGGCCCTCACACGCCCTCATACACAAATGCAAACAATCTGTCATTGAGGCAGTTTGCCTGGATCGTCTTTTTATCTCATCCCTCTCATCAACCCACTGATGGGCTTTTGCCTAAATTCATAAATAGTGCAGAAACCACTGGTTAAACCGCTCAATGCATTGGCATGTCCATGCTAGATAGAGGACAGTCACTCCCACCAGCAGTGCTTATTATTGAGAACTAGTTCTGAACTGGGACTAGCTTGACACAGAGTGGGATTTGTTGAGAAACATGCTTTTCAGTTCCACTTAACACCTGCAGGGAGAGTGTGGACCTCCTGCTCTTCAGTCATTTTGTGTCTACACACATCTAATGTTTACATATTGTGTTGTCATGTTAATAAAAAAATAGGAAAAAAGAGAGACCAGAGTCACAGCTGGCACTTACAAAAGAGAGTTGAAATACAAGAAAATGATTTTACAATAGGGCAGAAGTATAACAGGTGTGAGATTAGAGCATGCTTGATGTCCACTCTTGTAATCACAGTGCCCAAGAATCAGCTAATGTCAAGCGTGTTCAACTGAAGTACAGACACATATAAAACTGAATGTTCTTTGTGCATGCCAAGATACAGAATATTTACATTGTTCTTTATTTTTAATTTTTAAATTAAACAAATCATTTATGTTGCTTATGATGGTTGCTTATGGCAACCATACTCTATATCAAATAAACAAATAAATGATTGGACAAGAAAAGGTGAAAGGATTTGTTGAGAACCACAATCAGTAGGCTGAATCAGACACAGAGTTGATAAAGGAAAAAAAAAAAAAAATCATACAAGGCCAGCAACTAACTTTCATTATCGATTACTGTGTTGACCATTTTCTCAGTTAGTTGTTTGGTGTGTCAGAAGATTTTGCCAATCATTGTAATTTGGAAAGGTGACATCTACAAATGTTTTTGCTTCAAAAAATTTCTTCCAGTGGTTAACTGACTAAGCAAAACTTAATCAATGAATGAATCAATCAGATTATTTGTCCCTAAAGGGCAACTGGATGCGTGTCAGTGAAAAAGAAACAAAGAAAATAAACACATTAAATACATGATAGAATGTATAAAAGCGTAAGTTAGTACATAAGTTAAAATAAAGGAATTTCACCAAATAAGTGTTAGATCACAGAGGGGAATTAATATTTGAATTCCTAGAGAGTCAAAAAAAAAGGGGATGTACAAAGTAAAAATGTGTAAATCAGCGTATGGTTAGTATGTATCCAGTCTTTTTTTGTCAGTGTCTGTCTATGAACTATCCTTACCATGTAGAAGTAGGAGAGACAGCAGCCAATAGTCCAGAATACTGAACCTGTCTTCACTGATTTCACCTGCAAGAGAAAAGAGCAGACAATGATACAAGAGTCATAGCAGTATGTTTGCCAGATACGCTTCAACATCAAATAAGACATTTAGACCCACAGTTTGTGTTCAAGGGACACTAGAAACTAAAGCACAATAGGCTGCATATTTTCTGTGATAATGACATGGTCTTCTACTTCAATTATAGTAAAAACAACTAAAACCTTGGCAGAGTGCAGGCTGTCTTCTCTGCTAAAAGTTTACTATTTGTTATGTGGTCCCCTGCTATTAAAACATGATAGTCCCCTAAAAGAAGCTTTGTTTACATTTCGATTCACTGGATTTAAGAATGTGTTAAGATGTGCGTTTTGAAACTGATGTGAAAAGAAAGTGTGTAAAAGAATTTCTTAGACTTGTGAATGGATGCACAAATGTATATTTTGGGCATCTTTAAAAGTAGTTAAATGATCATAAGAAATATGTTACAGCCAGCTGTGGTAAGAGAGGACAACTGGTTCAGACTAGACCACCGACAAAATCATGTAAACAAGATCTCCTTCCACGCCGCAGGCCAATAAAGCAGGCAAGTATGCACATTAACATTTAAAAACACACTCATACATAATAAACACACACACACACACACACACACACCAAAACACACAATGAACGATGCATTTAAGAGTGACCTTTCAGATGATCAAACTCAGGGATGGTACCATTGATAAGCAGGACTGCTGGATGTTGATCACATTCAACAATGCATGAGATTTGCCTAGAGGGACAAGCAATGATTGCTGGGCCTACAGGGTCTCACTTCGTCCAATTACCAAGCACAGACAGACCCTGGATCAACCTCCAAGCGATCGGAGGCACAGATAGACACATGCACATCGGCACTGCTTCATACTATAGATGCATGCAGAAATGCCTTCACATAAAAATGAACCGTCCCCAGGCAGTGCCTGCTTGGGGTTTCGCAGTAAATAGGTCTGTGGTGACCT
Organism: Istiophorus platypterus; assembly: GCA_016859345.1. Lineage (NCBI taxonomy): Eukaryota > Metazoa > Chordata > Actinopteri > Istiophoriformes > Istiophoridae > Istiophorus > Istiophorus platypterus. The sequence continues at coordinate 16,029,888 of CM029127.1, read as the reverse complement.
GATTATCATTCTGTCCTATAAGAAGGTGGGACTTTGGTTTGTGGAAGAAGGAAATGACAATGTTTTAGGGCCTCGTTCCTCTGCTTGGGTAGGCAAAAAAGGACTGACGCCCCACTCGGATGAGATTAATTACTCTAGGGCAGATGGGGTGATTTTAATATTACATCTGCTGGTCATTGATTTGAATCCTGTCTGGGGCACATAAGTATGTCTGATTTCTCATCCCACACCCTAGGAATGATTACAGCCAGTAATTACCTACTGTTATTTGATGGACTTGCTGGTCCCTTAATTCAAGTCCAGCCAGGAGAGATGCTGTGTTTTTTAACAAAGAGCTATGTTGATTTTTACCACGTTCTGTCAGCTCAGGAAACAGTGTTACAACTGAAGAAGTAGAAAAGGATTTTGGTAACTTGATCATTTGTTAAAGTCAGTCAAATCAAACGATGAGGGGAAAAACAGCAAAAACAGACTTTACAAGGCTGAAATGGGCTATTGTAATGTCACGTTGAAGGTGATTCTGTCTCTGCTGGTCTGACTTTGGTAGAGATGAACTGATCTGACGTGTAGTGAGCAAGCTGAATGTACTAAATACTGTTGTAGTCCCTTTCTTACTGTTAATGTATAGTTTTATCAACATTTGGGAGAAATTTACAGTTACCTGTGTTAACTGAATTAGGCATTGTGATATAAGTGACATGCTTGTGCTGTAACATATCATTTATGTTCTAAAGTTGAGCTCCTGTGGTTTGCCAGTGCCTAAAATGCCATTTGAGACGACAACTGTACTTCATGAGAGAGGATGGAAAACATTCTTTACCACAAACTTTCACATTATTCTGTCCATATAACTAAATTCCCAGTATATGAGGTACAACTACCCAGAACTAATGCAGTCTAATACAACAGTTCTGCAATACATCCTGGCTTCATGATGGGTGAAATTTTCAGTTTTTATTGAAATGTTTTAGAGGTCTTGATTTAACTTAATAGGTAGTTTGGAGGATGTAGTTTGTGGTGCTGTTGAACTGTTATAGCAAGAGGTGTATCCAACATTTAGTGTCCGCACTTATATAAACTTTTCTAAGTGCAGCCTCCAAAATGATCATTCAGTTGAGTAAACACCTTTCTAATTCAGTTTAAATAAAAACTGTTCATATCTGTCGTAACTGTCATGATTTACCACTGGAGTGTTTTATCACACTGCATTAGTTTTACTTAGGTGTAAACTGAGTGACATTGACAAAAGGCACAGCCACAAAGCTTGCACATAGCCTTGTATTGTCCATGCAGTGCATGTACAAGTCATGTTCAACTGGTGCCTCAACTCCCTCTTCCAACTGCCCTCCCAGTCACCACTTCTTTTGTGAGGACACAGAAGTCTCACAGCATGATACCAGTCCAGCTAATTAAATGTGAGCCGAGAGAAAGAGTGGAATTACTGCGACAACAATATAGGAATGGTGCGTGGGGTTAGAGCAGAGGAGGGAGGCAGTGCAACTGTGTGTGTGCGTGTGTGTGTGTGTGTGTGTGTGTGTGTGTGTGTGTGTGTGTGTGTGTGCGCGCGCGCATGTTACCAAGAGTCCTGGTGTTAAAAAGAGCAACTCTCCTGGGTTTGAGAGGATTCAATTATAGATTATGGGAGGGTTTGCCAGTGTGTGTTGGGAGGGGAGGATGGGAGGAGGGGAGGAGGGGGAGGGAGGGGGTAAACACAGAGATTAAGTGACTAGAGTTGAATGGGTTATTAGCGGATAAAATGAAGGAGTCGGATAATGAAGATTGGGCTGAGACTTGAGAGCGGCTCTGTGCGTTCTTATGCCATGCGGAGGGGAGGGCGGGTGTAAAGAGACAAGGAAGAGAGCAGAAAGAGGAACGAGCAATAATGAGATACAGGAGGAGAAACCAAGGCATGGAGAGCAAGAAAGGAGCAGAAGAAAGGAGGCAGGAAGCAGAACACAGCAAGAGCAAAACAATGGCAGGGACAAAGAAAGACAAAGACAATTAAAGAGAGACGAGTTGGAAGAAAGACAGGGAGGAGGAAAGAAAAACACAAAGACAAATGTGGGTAAATGGGACTGATAATGGGAAGCAGTGGTGCATGTCCAGTGTGATTGTTTTTCAGGGCCTTTGCCAAATGTAACAGGGGACGTGAAAGGTGGTGAGTGGAGGGGGATTTTTGTGATCACTTTAAGAGGCGATGGCAGCTACTGCAAGGAGCAGCTGCCTCACCTGGAGATGTATTTTCCATGCACACAAGGTGACAAGAAGCCATTATAATAATAGAGATAGGAGGATGCTCCTAACACATCCTAACACACATTTCCTGGTGTGACAAATAATTATAGTGACAGTTATTTGGATGAGTACTGAAAAGTTAAACTGGGGATTTTAGAGGCTCCTCCAGAATTAAAAATGATTGCAGATGAATGCAGGGGGAATAAAACCCAGAGATAGTAGAAAAATTCATTGAATGGCATCAAACTGTAAAGATAAGGATGAAGGCTCTTTTGTTAATGTTTAAAAGCCTAATGTCCTTTTAAAAGTTGTGTAGTACATTCTGTGAAAGTCAGAAACCTATCTAGTAAAGAGGCTTCACATGAATACCTAAAGAGGCAAAAAATATCACAATTATGAGGATTACTATAGGTATGATGTGGAAATCTATGATCTGGCCAAGATGAACTTAGTCTGGTCCAGTCAAGGGCAGCTGATATCAACATTTGAGTGACAAGTCATTTTTCATGTTAAACCTCATGATTTAAGTTGCTACTAGGGGCAGACAGGGTAAACAAAAAAACAAAAATTCTAATAGTGACTTTTGTTTGAATGATCCAATATCGATTCTTAAGATCCTGAAATCAATCTTTGCATTTCAGCTTTTTCCTCAGTAAACAAAAAAATTCACTAAATATGATGGTTTTGGAGTCGTCACTTATTCAAAGTTAAAATGTAACACAGATGGTTATCATCTATATGGATGGCTGTGAATCACAAAAGTTCCATTAACTGTAACATGAATAATTACAGTCTATGTTGACCCACCAGAGTTTAAGGGACTGTCAAGATGGTTACCTGACACTGGATATCTTGTTGAGGATCTAGAGATCAAATCTATGAAAGGGATAGACTGAATAAAAAAAAACTCTGCACACTGATCTGAGATTGGTTTGTGTTCTTTGAAGAGATATTGTCTCTGGCTATGAGATGTGAGGCTGTGGAAGTTGAGTGAAGAGTGTGTGGATTCTACTTTATTGGGGTTGTAACCCCTGAGGGGTAGAACTTTTTTATGTTTGTGCCGGCTTATTATTATGTGATGTGTGGTGCATTGGCTCAAATTGTCCTGAGCTGGAATGAGCAAGAATCATGAAACTTGGCCCCATAACCGGATATGATGTGCAAGTGCTTCCCAAGAAATATGAGCCCAATTGGCCATCTGGCGGTACAGTGATTAAGTCCCAAAAACACAATTTTGAAAAGGCCAGGCCCCTCATACCCTAAGTTTGATTGACTTGACATTTGACACACAAACCCAGCTCAATGTACTCTCCAAAAGAGCCTTTTGGACCATAAAAGTCTACCACAATGTCCCCCTCAACTGGGAATTTATCACTAAGAATTCAACACAATTTCCTCGCATAAAAATGAGGCTGCATATTAAAATATTACCAATCATATTCCTCAAACGGAGGAAATCACATAAAGGCCTCTTACCTTCTCTAGATGAGGCAAATAGAGGCCCTACTATTTGAGGAAATCCAGTATATTTGAAAAACAGTAGTTAAGATAAACTTTATATAGAGTGGTGCATAGCAGGAAAATGGCCATTACTCCTGAATGATTTGCCGAACCATCATAATTCTTGGTTGATGTTTTCAGGTTATATTCGGTAATAAACCTAACAAAACATTATGAACCCAACCAATAGGGGTTGCCACAAATACCAAAAATGTTTACCTCAAAACCTGGTGGCCAGACTTGTGCCAGTTTTGATGGATGTGATCTGTGGTGAAGTATTACCCAAAAACTGAGATGCCATATTGATTGTTGTAAGTGGGTGTGGCATATTCATCATTATCTGCCATTTTATACCTTTGCTTACTTTACTGTGAGCTATAACTAACTTTAGACATTGCCCTATAAATAGGAATGATGTGCAAATACTTAACAAGAAATATAGTTCTAGTAGGCTTGATGGTGGCGCTATAATTTAAATGTCAGAAATTAAATCCACTGGGCAGATTAACGCAGATCTGCAGTCACGGTGAGTCACTTTTCTTATTTAAATTATTTCTAACTCTTTTTAAACTGAAATCAGGAAGATCAACATTACATGTAACGAGGAATAATTGTTTAAAAACTGACTGAACACAGAAAGAAAATGTATTATAATAGAGAGTGGACAGTATTATTTCATAATGCCTTCCATCGAGATTTCAGTGAAGAACCAGTTTACCTTAACCTCACCTCTTACCAATTTTACCCCACTGCAGTACTCAGTTTGCAGTCCTTGTTGCCTGAAATCTCTTAATATGCCTCATCTCAACTAAATTCTGTGATTTTCCCCATTTTCCTTTCCCTTCCTGTCCAAATGTCAGTACAAATTAGAGGTAACCTGTCACAATGATATCTTTTTGTTTTGGTGCAGTCACAAGCGATAATTTATGTTATTGCTGGACGTCAGGGGTTGTATGATGGTACAACTCAATGATAGTCTACCTGTCATTCCATGCATTTCCCTCTGGTTTTAATTAAACTCTCTTTGTGTGCTCTTCTCTAACTTCCAAGACGATAAGTATATTATGTTAAGATCTATTACTAGCCAAAATTAGATGTGGGCTACACAGATGAACGCCATATCCCTGAAATTGGATTTCATTATAATGAACTTGCCGAACACAAGTGTGACATATATAGCAGTTCAAGTTCTGTTTTGTGTTTTTCTGTATCTCCCTACATATGAAAGATTGTATGTATTTGTGTGCATAAAGTTGCTAAGTATGTTTTTCTTCCACATATGCAACGTACGTAAGAGAATGTAAACTCTCCCAGTGAGTGACACTATCACCTGCTTGGTTTCACTCTGCTGTGCCAGTGCAAAAACACTGAGCCAGTAGTGTCGTATTGGGACATGTAGACAACAGACATGCTCAGCCAGCCACCTGGACACTAAACTGAAGGTCATTGCCAGATCAGTGACAGTGACTGAGTTCAAAAAAGGGCCACAGAGCTGTCCCCGAGCACACTTGGGTGAAGTGACTCATACTACCTTGAAACCGCATGTGGAGATGCATCCATGCACGATTTGACGAAGTGACAAATAAACTAGGATGGCTGAATCCTTGGATGAATAAAAGGCCCCTTCCAACCCGGTGGCAACTGTACTGCCAAGCTTGTTATGTTCTGACAAACAGCAGTGAGGCATGGCATGACGAAATACCTGCATCACTACTTCTACCTGGATGAAAGCCTCCACTGTGTAGCATGTCTTTACACTTGAGCATAAAGAGAGATCAACGCCTTGAAGGTAAAATAAAAATTGGACAAATAGACTATGAACTACTATTACACTTCACTGACTGCCTCTGGCATATGCATAATCAAAGCTCTTTTCTGTGCACTTACTGAATCACCCTTGTATGAGAATAGTTGGAGTAAAAGTTCTCCTGCTCCGTCTGTCCAACACAGAGCTCCACTGACATTCAGCAGATAAATCTTATGAAGGAAATTTGCGTCCGTGTGGGAATTTATCACTAAGAATTTAACACAATTTAACTATATATGTAAAAATAGCATTAACACAACAAAAAAGCCCTGACTTAAAAATTGATAGTGAACATGGAAACAGAAAACTCTAAACTGAAAACTTTTGAAATTTGAAAAACTGAAGATGAAAAGTAAAATACAAAATATTGATGCTGCTTCTCACTTCTAGCTGTCTTTTTGCAAATACTATATGCAAATCAAGCAGCATGTACAACAGCTATATGTTTCACTTAAAGCCTCTTGTGAAAGAGTAATTTGTATGCGCATAAAGGCGATATGAAAAACGTCAAATGACAACAGTGATTTCTGTGTTTACCAAGTAAACATCTGTGATGATAAGGAAACATGTCTTTACATTTTTCGTGAGGATAGTTTAGGGCTTAACAGTAGTCTTGATCTGCTACTGTGTGCTTTGCAGTAATTGACTCACCAAACAATCCGTCAACACAGAACATTTATCCTGAATGCTGATGTGCACCATTGTATGGCCTCCGTATACACAGCTGCATAAATGTGGGACTCCTACAGATCTTGCACTGTTTTGAGCAGCAAGGGTATTTTGTAACAGCTGCAGGCGGTCACGTTTGAACACCGTGGGTAAAATGAATTAATAATCAATGTAGTTTAAATAAAACTGTGCTTGTATGCATTTACATTACTTCTGATACCCTGGTACGCTTGATGTAAACCAGTAAATACCTGTACAGCTCCCTACAACTATAAAGCTATGGCAGAGTGTTCTCTAGTTCCGACAGCATTATGGCATCCAATTTTGTAGAAAATTTTTCTAGATCATCCAAAAGCTTCCAAAAAAAAAAAAAAGGGGTTTTCCAAAGTAAACTGAGAAGTAAGTGCAATGCAAAGGCAGAGAAAAGCTTTAGCAAGGAGTAAACCAAGTGAAAGCAACAAGTATTTGAATTTCTTTTGTTAGGTTTGCTCTTACGGTTTGTGTAATATATGGTGAAGGTCAATGGCAGCTTTATCTATGTGGCATTGCAACTGGAGGAGAAATCATTCTTATATTTACAGCCAAGGATTAAGGATAACAATTTAAAGTTGTACAGGTTTTCTCTTGTCATTGCATGTGGGTTTGGGAGAAGGCCAAGCGGGTTGGGGCGGCTGGCTCCTTGCGGGTTTAGATTTAATAAATAAGCCATGCGCAAGCTGCTAATTGCAAATAATTTGCATACAATTAATGTTGTCTTTTGCTGGACCTCTTTTACACTGATAAAAATCTACAATATTAAATCTGGACTCACTTTAAATGAGCTGCCGTATTCATTTGACACCTGTTCCAGAGCAGGTTAACTGCGCAGGTGTGAAATTCTTTCACAGTGATGACTGTAATTGCTTCACTGTAACCTGTTACCTTTATATTCTATCACTGCAATCTACATGCACAGGAGGTAATTTTGTTCATAGAAAATCATTTTATAGACTCAATAAGATGAACGGATATGCTACAAGTATGTCCACTATGCTGTAACGACAGGCAGTAATATTTATGCAATTAGAGTATCTGCAGTCCTCCTGCAATTATCTACAGCCTCAGCAGCACAAACAAGATTCCTCTTGAAGCTTATATTATCCTGTATTAGCCTTATCAATTCATTTTGATAGCATGTTCTTCATGTTTAGACTATTGTTAGTATGTAATAAAATCTACATTATTCCACAACCGTTGATAGTCCATTGGTTATTTTTATTTTGATTTATAGTATTTCTGCTGCATTATATTAAATTTATCTATTGCTGCCTTTGCATTCAATTCTATTTTTGATACTGTGACAATGTATATCATTGGGAAATTTTTTTATACTGCAAATCGCCCAACAATTTAACCCCACTTCTTTAATGTCAGGAGAAACCTGGATCAGCAGAAGGCAGTGATTACTGCCATTTTCATTAAAGTGGGTATCTGGAAATATTGAGTTCTTTTCTATCTCAAGTTTCCTTTCCACACTTTTATTTTTATATAAATCCTGTCTTTGCATTTTTACTCTCAGTTTAAACTTAAAAAAATATGTAAAAAGTATGTATCCCTGAACAAATACAACTCAATACAGAATTAAATAAATCCTCAATACTTGTCAAGGTCAGCTCCAATGACGTGGAAAAGGGGAGTGCTGATAAAATTGTTTGCAAAGCAGAGCTCTTCAATTTCTCTCTCACACACACACACACACACACACACACACACACACACACACACACACACACACACTTCATGTTATGAGAGCTGCAGGGCTGTAAGACAGGTGCTGATACAACTGAAGAGTGGTCAGACTGAGGAAAAGTGAAAGGTAGGTTTCTCTTTTAGCTTGAAAAGCTCTTTCCTTCAATCTATTGTGAAAGACTAAATAAAAAATTCTTAGCACAACTAGGACCTGTGAACAGCCAAGCTGTATTCAAAAATAACCTTCTCTCCACATCTGTGAATTGCTCTGTTCTGTCAAGGTCTGCCTTTCAGAACAGGGTTTAACTGGTAAAATTACGTTTTAAGCCCAGAGGGAAAAAAATTCTAACACAAAACAAATCTAAGCTTGATGAATTCAACAAGGATAGCTGCCCTGCTGCCCTGCAGCCTTACCTGCTGTGTTCATTTCTTGTATGTTTAGAAAGAAGGTAAATTGGAAGATGGGGTATTCAACCTTTCACCCAAGATCTTTTCAGTACCCCTTTTTAAGGTCATCCTATTGTGAAAGTTTTAGACCATGCCATTCCTGGGGTCTGCATTGTCAGTGTACCTTTCAAGGCTCTGGATAAATAACTCAACATTTGAGGCCAGAGAACATTTGAAATCAGGGCTACTTTTCTGTCCTCAGCAATTCCCCTACAAAGTAACAAAGGACTACACACTCGGCTGATGTTGAGAGAAACAGATTTAAACCCTGGGTTAGGAAATTATTCTAATTAATTACAAAAAAAGGATTAAACCTTAACTTCAATATAAAGGTATATACACACAAAAGGTCTACAGCCATAATACAATTACATGTTTGCCTATATCACATTTCTATGTACAGTAAGACTATTGCACCTCACTATCAAGTGACAAGTGTACATACCCAGAGGTAGTAGGTGAACTGCAGTGCAAAGATGGCGATGCCTTCATTATCAAAAGAGCCTGCAACAGAGCGGGAGATGTAGCCAGGGACGATGGCAATGAAGCAGGCCGCCAGCAGCCCTGCCCCCTGGTTCCATAACTCCCGTGTAAGAAGGAAGGTGGAGATGGCAGTCAGTCCACTGAACACCGGTGCCAGGAAGACGCACACATCACGAATGTGGACAGTGATGTGAAGCAGGTTGAGCACGTAGTGGATAAGGCCTGCAGTCACCATTAGCCCTGGGTATACCTAAGAGGAAGAGCATCATAAATATAGGTGAGTTTGAGTGCAAGACATGAGCAATGTTGGGTGAGTGAAACACACCATATCAGGTAGCATGTAGTAAGAAGGTGGAGCTAGTTTCAGCCACATTAGCGACATGGCTCTACGGATGGCTGATTAATCCTTTGTTTGATACTTTGGTTTATGACCACATACTAATAACATTCTCATCAGCCTCAGCTGTACTTTGTGTTTTTTACTAATAAGAAAATGTTTGCATGCTAGCACACTGAACTTAGACATTGAACGAGGTAAATATTAAACCTGCAAAACATCTGTCATTGTGAGCATGGTAGTTTGCATGGACAGTTCAAAGTCACACTGCCATAGAGCCAATACTGTATAATACATTATAAGCAGGGACAAACGTGTCAAACGAAATGCTTATGCTTACCCAGTTTTAACTGCGCATCAAAAATTCTAAATCAATTACACTTAATCCGCTCTGGACTTGGACCAATACTAGACACCATCAAATAAGGTTGCAACTGAGAATTACTTCCAAATTCGAAGCAATTTCCAGTGGTTAGAACAAAGATTAATCTATTTCTCCCTATACAAAAAGGGCAGTAGCTTTCAACAATAAATACTTTGACTGTCATACTGCATTTCCTCATATTATGCATCGTTGGTTAACATATTTTTAAACAATTAAACAATTAATCGCAATAATCAATGATGATTCACACAATATATATAAATTTTCCAGTGCCCGATGTTGTCTGACCAATGGTCAAGACCACGAGGTTGATCAATTCACAGGGATAGAAAACGGATGAAAAATTCCTCACATTTGAGAATATGGAACCAGGAAATTTGGCACTTTTTTTTTGCTCGCGTAAATGATGAATCTGTCATCAAAAATGGTCATGTATGTTGTTCTTCAACATAAAGTTATGATTAATTAAACCCTCCACTCAGCTGAAGCTGGGACTTGAGTAGGTGAGGCCTCCTGGCCCTTTCTCATCTATACAGGAGAGTAGATCCAATTAGGTCCCTCTGCTATACACGGGCTGTCTGAAGTAAAAAGCAAGGTTATGTTTAACATGTGAGTGATGTCCCTGATGTGTGTTCACTGTAGCTGCAGTCCATCCACTTTGCCTTGCCACTAATAAACTCAGGTCTTCACGTCTCTAATTAGGCAGTGCCTACGAGACCTAAGCTTCATCAACCAATCTACTTCAGTGAAAATCAACCATGTCTTGCCTCCTGGCTCTGAGGATTGGACTCAGTCTAATGGAGCAGTATCCTGCCATTTATGAAACCACTCTTGTTATTATTAGCCATTTTTAGCTTCATGGTTGAGCCAAGGTCTAAAATTTTACAGAGGTGTTTGAGACTGTTCAGTTTTGGCTTGATTGATACAAATCTCTGTGCATAATTTATCAACACTGTTCTCTAAACTGGTAATCAAGCGAGTGTTACATTGCTTACTGATTATGAAAAATATCAACCCAAACTGACAAAGACAGTTATCACAAATGCGCTTGACCCATTGTCCTTATGACAACAAAGAGTGGTTTATTGGTTTGACAGTACTCTGTTATGGACTGTCACATTTGAGAGGCCTTCCTTCCTTATCTATGGCTAAGGAGAAAGAGCAACTGACAGTCGTCCTCTGGGGAATGGAGGGTGGGTGGGAGGTAAAGGGAAATAAAAAGGGAGAGGGCAGCTGGACTAGTCCAGGCAGAAAGGCACTCAACTGTCACGTTAACTGATATCGGGCCGTCTGCCTTCCAAACGGTGTGACCCATCAGACTGCTTAGAGACTTATCCTATGCTGACAGTCCTCATTAATTGTGTATGATAGCGTTAAGGCTGGGAGCAAAAAATGGAGGTGAGAAACGACAGCGAGACACTAGAGAAAGGCAGAGGCAGACAGAAGAGGAGAGATGATGAAAGACAGAGGCAGAGGTTGGAGAGAAAGAGGGAGAAACATGAGCTATAGAGGTTGAAAGGAGAGGGAAGGCGTGTTAAATAGAGTGCAGGCGGGTAAAAGGTTGAATGCAACAGACGAGTCTTGGTAACTGGTCTTACATAGAGAAAAAGTGGTTTTATAAATTCAAAATGGAGCTGGAGGGGTGACATACTACCACTCAGCATAAGAAAGGACACGACATGGTAAAATGTCAATATAGGTGAAAATGAAAAGGGCACAGAAGTTTATTTATGAAATATTTTAAGTTTTCTAAACATAATTATGGGCTGTGAAACAGTCTGCACCAATCTGAGATAAAGCCAGCACTTGTCCACAGCCATGCCTGTTTTAAAAGCACAGGCTTGATGCAAATAAGAGCTCTCACACATTCATTTTATGGTTTCGAATGCAGTGTGGGAGTGAGCTAAATGCTCTTCTTCCCTAAAGCCTGTTTATGCTTAGAAAATTATCTAGCTCAGTCATGCAAACAAGTGGGATTTTGACAATTAGCCTACACAGTAAATGAGTGAGTGGCTCTCTATTACTCCAGCAGCTGCCATCATGTTGCCTCTGAGCAAGGCATCAGATTCTTCTGGCAATCAATCCAACCCAAGCCTCTTACAAAGCCTGAAATTCACATGGATGTATCACAGCGCCAGCTGATCAAGCCTCTGCAGTTCCCCCGTTAGATCTCATATATGCATTGATTCCTGGGTCTTGCTCTATTTTACATAGATCTGAATGGTATAGGGAGACATTTGCATTCAGTATGGCCAACAGGTTGACCAACCCACATGCTATTGAAAAGCCAGTGATCTCCATAAGGCAGAAAGTGACTTGCCATCTGACACTAAACTTCTTCCGGGTCCACTGTGGCCAAGCTGACCTAGACTCTTAAAGGTGATAAGTATCACCTTACTTATCCCTTGACTATTATTTCCAATTTATACATTTTGCAATGTGGGCCCGCCACTGTAATGTCATGAAGTTTCAATTACAGGACTCTGCAGAGGGCTTTTAATTTGAAGGGACAGGAACAGAAAGCCGAGACATGCGGCTAAGGTGAGACGGAGAGACAGAAAGAGGAGAAAAAAAAGAGAGAAAGTTTTTTGTTTTTTTGTTTTTAACCGGCCTCAACATTCTAGACATTCTAGTCAGAGTAACTTGTCTTAGTGATACTGGTGTGGAGACATTCATCATCTGACATGGTTCAAAATAAGGACAGCATGACCTCCATAACTGCTTTGTACTTACTAAGAGACAGTGTAAAACATACACTGGCCGGGAGAAACACTCCACAAATTATAGCCATTGAAAATTGCCCCACTTGCACTCTTTATAACTGCTCAGCTTAACACTTCCAAGACAAAGACATCATCAATCACATTGGCTAGGCCTATTACCTACTTTGACTTGATCGAATGTATTTCTTTTAATAAGGTATTTAATTGTATATAGTTTAATTGTATCTTCTTCATACTGGGTATGGTATTAAATTGTTCTGTTTTACTGTTTCCTGCTTTAAAAAAAAAAGCTGTCCAAGATCAAAGTAGCTTGTCAGTCTTTACTGGGAGGACCATAAAGTTAAATCCGAAATAAATCTTAGACCTTCTGGCAGACAGTGGATTTTCAGAGCAACAGAGCTCATGTTCATAAAGGGAAATGATCTAAAGATAGAAGCCAGTTCTGCTAGAGAGAAAGTTTTACATTACACTGATTCTCACCACCGAACCATTTGTCCTTTTACCTCATACAACCCTCAGCTATGATCCAGCATAAGCTTTCATATATCTTCTATTTGCATATTGGTCTAGCCTAAGGCTAGTCTGCTGAAAATTAAAATATTTAAAGTAATGTTCAAATTGGAAACCAAATGACTATTAAGTGAAACTAAATTTGAGCTTGGAAGAGATTTCTAAGTGGTATACGACAGAGGCCTGATTTGGTTGAGGTTCTTGAAGACGTTTCACCTCTCATGCGAGAAGACTCCTTTATAACCTGAATGACTGTGAATCTTCACAGGCTTAAGAGATCTGCACAGCTCACTGCAATCTGCTTCAAATTAACCATGTGTAACTTGCTCAGCAGTTGCCTGTTGTTGCCATACATCCATGAAATGCCATTACAAGTTCACGGAAGAAGGTTGTTAGCTGTGTGTGCTTATTTGTATGCAGAAGACAATGTATTATGAACTTAAAGCCAAAAGCCCTCCAATACTGATTACCAGTCTAATCATGTGATTCAGCTCCCACCCTGTGGATACAAGGTCTAACCCAAGTAATCCATGTACTATAACAGAACCAGCACATCCATTATTATAAGCCAGGCTTGTCATATGCAATTACCATTAGCTGATGGTAATTGCTTATGACGGATGAATGCTGATGAATGGGTTTTGGATTCCCATGCCTTGGGTCTCCTGTTCAGTAGTGAATATGATATTCAAACATCAGCATGTAGCGTGGCTACAGCTCCTGCCCTGCACCATCTGCTTGGTTCTGTAATGATAACGGCATCTGATAGCAATGCAGCATTAACGTGCCTTATTGTCTCAACTGCACAGAGGAACTCTCCAATTAGCCTACAGGACTGAGTTTATACAAAACAGAAACAGGAAGAAAGAGAGAGAGAGAACAGAGAGAGTCATGCTACAGGCACAAGGGTCAAAGCTCTAATCCTACCCCCTCAGCTAGACCCAATAATGGGAACATTTTGGGAGACATTTACGAATTTATCTGGCACTGAAGATCCAGATTATGTGGTCCTGATGCATCATTAGCTAGTGCGATTACAGCTCAGAGGGCAACCCTGGTGGGTCCTTGAAGCTTGGTTAAAAAAAAAAAAAAAGGCAGGCAGTGTTGTTAAAGAGGAGAGGGAGAAGGGTAGGCCAGAGGTATTTTACTCAGACAGGCCTCACTGTTCAAAGGATGCAGGGCTGAAAAGATGAGGTTGGGGGAAGAGGTGCACAGCGGAGGAAAGGTGGGGAAATTGGAGATAAATTGCGTGGAATCGGCACGTTGTATTTTTCACAGAAAAGGGTCAATGTTTCACAACAATCACTGCTGCTGGTAAACAGGGAGGCTGTTGCAGCTGAGGGGAATCTGTCAAGTTAACAACTCACTGTTGCTACTGGATCGTGACTTAAAATGCTGGGCAGAGGAGGCTTAAAAGGTTCTATGGTATCTCTGCCATGCCGTCCCCATACCCCAGATAACCTCATGCTACTGCCACACACACTCGGCACTGAAGATAACCATGATATCAGACTGAAAATCTATTTCCAGTGTTCTTGCATTAATTACTATGAGGACATAAACGCTGACTATATGTATCAGTATCTATGAATAATCTCAAAATTCTCATTGATATTTACAGCAGGTATACAAATATCTGATTCATTTCTATATTGATTTTCTGATCAGATATATACACGTTAAAGTTGTCTGCATACAGATATTTTTTTGTTGGTTGCTCTCTAGGTCAGGGTGATGGTGGCCAAAAGTACCTTAACAGGATTAAGTATGACATTAAGCATAATTTGATACCTGACTGAACTTGCTGATGGGCTGAATGCAGCTAGTTTGGTGTTACGGTTGCTCTGATTAACCTAAAATATAAAAGGGCCTTCCTTTTTTCCCCAGACAGCACCTCCAGGGGGACCCCAAAGCATTCAATACCAGGTGGGATGTGTAATTCCTCTATCGTATGTTGGGTCTGGCTTGGGTATTTTTTCCTTTCCCAGGTGGACTAGTCTAGGGAGGTGTGCAAGAGGTAACCCTGAGATTTTCCCCAACATTCTACGAAGAAAACTCATTAGGGCAGCTTGAATCTCATTCTTTCAGTCGCTATCCAGGGCTTATGTCCATAGGTCAGAGATCAAGCTTTGCCTTCAGGCTTAGCTCCCTTCAAAGTCAAGTACAACACCTACATTACTGGCACTCATCAGTCGGCCTCAAGCTCCATCTTACCCCCACTAATAAGCAAGATCTCAAGTTACTTGAAGTTACTCTTTGACCTGAGCCAGGAACTTGCTCCAAAGGTGAAGCATTGTGAGCAACGTGAATTAACATTGTTAATTCACATTAACAGTGGCTGTAACTGAATCTGCAATCCTCTAAAGACACCCTTGAGATGATGAACAATAAAACTAATAATCCAGGAAAAACTTACAGTGCCACCAACGATCCTGCCCAAGGGGTACCAGGCCCTTTCGTCAAACCAGTTGAGGAACTCGTAGAAGCCATTTGTGGTGAGATGGTGTGTTGATCTATAGTTGAACCTGAAGCAACAGAGGAACAGAAAAGCGATGTCTGAGTATATGGTAAAATAACAACCACACACAGAAAGGGAATATCTACTTCCATTTATGGACCACAGTTTTCTAAAATGTTATAACTATTTACAGAGGAGAAACACTTAACTGTAGGGAAGAATTGGTTATTTTATTTCCAGATTTTCAGAAGACCAGAAAAATGGGTAAGCTGCAGAGACTTTTCCCTTGTTAGAATAGGGAAGATAAAGCCTCCATTCACCATGTGAGCCTTTGTGCTGATGCCAACAACTCTCAGGTCAGCCCTCAGTTTAAAAAAAAGAAAAAAAAAGAAAAGTTGAAGGGCTCCAACACATAATGCAACATTTTTCAGAACAAAGCCTGCTTATTGTACCGATAATTCCAACTGTCACTACTGGCATGTGCTGAGGTTAAAAAGACACAGAATGTGTCTGGAGTTGGAAGAGAGAAATAACGATTAAAAAAAACCAAAACCCTAAGAATATATATGAGGAATATCACTGCAAACAGGCCTCGATTCGCACTATAGCTGTGGTAAGCTGAGGGGGTTGGAGCGCTGTCAAGCAGCAGAACGAAAGAGCTGACAGTGTGGAGAGGACTGCTGCCAAAGAGAACGAAGCAAGTGTTCAGTAAATTTTCAGAGGCACATTCTTTGCTGCACGGCTCATTAATGCGGGCTGCTTTATGGCATGTTCAGATGCCCGCGTACCTCATATCAGACATTTCATGCATAGAGAACCTATAGAAAAAGGGAGAGCAGTTTGATAAAAGGACAGTTACCTCTTCAAGCTTTCTCTAATAGAAATGTACAGAATACCACAGAGGACAGGAGATAACCTAATCTGTGTGACTAATCAGCTCTTTAGAGAGGTTTTTGATTCGTAATACATCAGGTATAACAATACTGTCAATCAACAAAAGGCAGGGTTACAAAGGTAAGGTTAAAACGAGAAGCCCAAGATAGCCATATATACATGTTATTGTGTTTATCTTCACTCCAACTGCTTTTCCCAAGACCAAACACGCAGGCATGGCTGGTGTGCTGCAGTAATAGATGGCTGAGGAGTCTCAGTTTGATGCTGTAACTAAGCATTTATGCACATCTTTAAATCATAAATATACCTGAGCTTACAGTGTTGTGACAGTATTTACAACAGCACTGTGTAGAAAGGCCAATGCTGCATCCAGCTTGCACACATCATATTGTAAGTCCACAGAGTCTACATTTGGTATTAAATAATATATAACATAATGCCAAAGAATAAGACATTTTATCTGCATCTAAATCTGCATTAAAATACAGTGACAGACCATCATAAAAAACATACAACTGCCTGATTTCTAAAAATGTATTAACTTGTAATAGATAATGAGAAAATATGGAGTATGTTTAACATTTGACAATGTTAAGATACTAGAAACAAAATATATTGGATTTGTACCAAAAATTAATCAGTTCTTCTTTAGACAATGATGCAACAGTCCTCAATTTCATTTAAATCCCTACTATCCTGAAATAAAAACAATTAAATGACCTCAACAGAAAAAAACTGCACAGTAGAGGTAATTATGAACGAATAAATTTTACTGACATTGTGGAAATTATAGCTACTGCTATGTTAATTAAGGCCTGAAAAAAGTTTCAACAAAGACACAGAGGCAAAAAATAATATGGCCTCGAAAAAGAACATGTAACACAAGTTTTCCAACAGCCCCGAACCAAATCAACAGCTTTTCTTCGCTTCTATCGACTGCACAGCTTGAGATTCAGCATCGACTTATTCGGTTTATGGTTTATGGCTGTGTGTGTGTCTGTGAGAGAGAACGAAAGTCATACAGAAGGAAAGCTACAGGATCTCCACAAACCTGCTAGAGTGTGGGCCTCTTTCATTCATGATCAGGACTGTGTGTTTAAAATTGCTGGCATGAGGTGCAGCTCATTAATCATCACAGGGTGCCTGGTTTTGTACTGCCTCCACAACACACCTGAAGCTAGAGCAACCCCCCTTCATACAGGTCCTTCCATCTTGGCTCTGGTATCTGGAAAGAACATGGTGGCCAGTCAAGCTAAAAATAAGGAATGGTCTCTTGTGGCCATTTTAAGCACCATTTTTTATTTGAAAAAAAGACCCCATTTTCCCACAATTAACTCTACGGTAAGGGTATATCATATTCCTTTTTCAAAAACCTGGGGCTGAAAGCCTGAATCTCGGCGCAGATACAACAAGCAGGCTGTCCAGTTGGAACAAAAGAGTCCCAGGGACACAAATATACTTGCATCCAAGTTTTAGTAATAGCTGTTAAAGATTCAGTCACGTCCATCCCTACTTAGTTCTTCTATCCTGCAAAGCTAAACAATCTTCACATAACTTGCAGTGGTCGATAAGACTGCTCTTTCAAAAACAGTTGCCAGTCTAGATAATACTTTTGTTCTTTCACTGTGTGAGTCTATTTCCTAGCATTCTGAGATGTGCGAAAAAAACCACAATGTTACAAAGTGATAAGCTAAAGAGGCAGCCGGGTGTGAGAGAGCTCTACCACAGTGGGACTTCCAATGCAGGTGAAGCTAGCCAGCCACTTCTGTCTCATTGTTCTGCAGCTGTCAAATCAGCGAGGCAGAAACAAAGCGAATTCAAAGAAAACAGTTGAAAAGACAACTTTGCACGCTGCCAAGCCTTATCCCCAAAACCCATTTTCCAATGATCTCATGGACAGCCAAGCAGAGTACTTTATCCCTGCCCTTGTCACTTTGATGGGACGGATAATTTAGCTCTGCCAGGCACATTAGCAATTTAATGCACAGCTGCCAATATAGTCTCAGGCGACAGAGTACATGATGACTAGTGATGCCAATGCAGCACATCCAACCACTGGAAAGTGAGCTTTAAGTTGAGGAACACACCCCTAACACAATTAAAAACCTGGTTTAATAGATAGGAAGATGAAGGGAAAATGGGCCCCTATATCAACTCCTCAGATAATATCTCAAAGCAAAAGTGAAAATTAGGAGTGGCATATTGTGCACTTTAGATCACTCAGGGCCCCCTGCAGGCATCATAATTCATTTTAATCAAGGTCCGTTTCACTGATTACCAGTTTCCTGTTGAGACAGGGCCATCATCATCAGCATGACTAAGTGGGCTCCATTGCTGTTTACAAGCCAGCAATGCCTCATTCTGTACTGACTGCATAATCAGATGCATCATTGCTTTTTTTCCCCACTAGTTTTCAATATGGCAAATGTCTAAATAGACTTTTGGTTCCAGGGGTGTAATCACCAGCTTGACTAATTAGCCAACTCTGTTAAAATTTTGACTGAATAACCTGTAAATGTGAGCCTGCTCGGGGATCTGGGAAGAATGTGTCCAAATACAACATGAGCTTCACCCAAGAAACCCATCAGATGAGCGAGTTTGATCATCTCCGAGATGTCATGTTATTGGCTCTTTCAAAAGGCAGTCACAAAAGCCTATAGTGAAAGGAGCTCAACATATGGTATCTAAAAGGGTTTGCCATGGAAAATGGAGTCCTCCTTAGATGAGAGTGGAGGATGTTGGTGGCCTGGATCATAATATGCACTCATTTGTCAAAAGGTTTGTGAATATCACAATAAAAGGCACAAGATACAATATGCAGTAAGTAGACTGACGATATTTAGTCAAAAGTTGATTTGAATTGTTGTTCATCCATGTTGATGTTGATCATCCATAGCCTTGAATATACAATCAACTATAATTTATAAAATGAGGGTTTATGAAGGGGAAAGGCGATGTTCTACTCAAAAAGTGAGCTAAAACAGTGTGGGTAAGCAGCTGAGATACAGCCAGAGACACCAGTACTTAACACCGAGCTTCAGTTGCAACATGCTTCAATGCCAATGCCACAATGTTTGGTAGCTGTTTGGCTGGTAGAACAAGTACAGTAGAAGGTTAGTTGCAAGTAGATTTAGGGTCTAGCTTGTGGTAACTTACTACAGAGCCATACTCATTGAGATGCGTACATAAACAACCATTATCCTGCTGAAGGACAGTTTCTTGAACCACTAGATCTATCTGCAACTGTAAATTTGCTCTCCTGATCAGGCTCTTAGCCTCACTGTTACTGTTTTGCAAGCACTTAAACAACAGGATTACAACTATCTGCAGCTATAAAATTTGCCTTTTAATAGCCTCCCAATAGGATTTTCTGGTTGGATTACCTAAGAATTGCAAGATGGTTCGTTTTCGGTCCCAGTGCACACTTTCCTCTCCTGCCCCAAAACTAATACCTGCGTGCTGGTGGAAAGGGTCGCAGTAACAGGGTCACTGGAAAGCTGCCAAAGCTTTAATAATGCTCAGTGTCCAACATGCCTGCCATCAACTGACAAGATGAGGCATTCTGGCATATTATCTGTATTATCTGTATCCATCCTGGCTGTGTCACTTTATTCAAAGGATGAGGCGGAGGGGTGTGTGCCTGTGCATGCTTGTGCCTAGGGTTAGCACATTCTGTGGATGTGTAATGATAATACTGTGCAAAGGAGACAAGATATGACTTGTTGAATATAATATTAAATATTGGCTGTAATCACTGGTCCACTAGAATATGCGGAGGGTTCAATGTGACACCATCTCAGTTGATGTGGAGTAGTTTACACAAACCGGATCAGCAAAAAACACATTAACAATATTATCAGGAGATAAATACCAAATACAGAGCTAGTTACTGTGCCTGGTCAACCATTTCCAAAAATTCCAAATAGGCAAAAATATAATTACCCTAATTTTATAGTGTGAACACTTGCTGACACTGCAGTGAACATTTTTCCCAATTGAATCTTAAGAGCAGAAATCCTCTTTTGAGATAAAAAGCTCCAGGAAGAGAAATTTAATCCTAATGCCTTTTCGAAATTAGGCATTAATTTAAAGTTGAACTCCATCAAAGAATTCTTGACTATTAAGCTAAAGCTCTTAATTAGTTGATCACTCGATCTATAGAAACTTTATCAGCTACTATTTTGACGATAAAAAAATGTTTGAATCATTCTCAAGCAAAAATTCAAAACTTCTGCTGGTTAAAGTTTTTTCAGATGTGATGATTTGCTGCTTGCCTTTGTCATATCTGATTTCAAACTGAATATTTTTGTATTATGGATTGTTTAGTGAATAAAACATGAAATCTGAATATATCCGCTTGGGCTTTAAGAGATTATAGTGGGCACTTTTCATTATTTTTGACATTTTATAGACAAACCAATGAATTGAGAAAATAATGTGCAGATTAATGATTAATCAAAATAGTTGTTAGTTGCAGCCCAGTGTTGGGGACACTTGTCCTGCATGCTTGAAAGACCGCTGTAAAAAAGGTTCTAATTTGATTCTTTAGAAATATAAGCAGCTGGGTTTACTGTGAATTATTATAGTTACAATAAAGTCAAATAGCAACCAGTTCGTTACAGTTCTGTGCACATTATCATCATTGGTTTGCAGTCATGTAGAGGTTCATGGGTGTAAAGCCTACTGAGTTTCTTTCTTGCTAGTTTGTCAGGGTGACTTCACATACAAAAAACAGGTAAAAAAGAAATTAATAGTGACATCATATGTCAGAGCGATCGCACATAACTTTCTATACCCTCTAGGGCTGTCAATCAATATTCTTAATTCAATTATATAATTGAATTATTTAAGAAAAAAAAAAAAAAAAGCTCCTCTAGTTCTCACACTAAATACACTTCAAGGTGGACAGGAGTCACGTAACACAATTTTCACTGACTTAATCTGAATTGGAGGTCAAGCTGAAACAAGTGGGTAACTCAACAACAACCTTGTGGTAACAAGAGCACAGAGCTCAAAACTCAATTTGTCAGAGAGTGATATGCTATCTGAGAAATCTAAAAAGACTTTGGTCAAAAAGCAGAGAAATTTGTTGAACCTCAACATAAAGTTATAAGCAAGTTATGTAAGATACAGCCTCTTATACCAGCACTAGCAACCTTAGGGTACATCTTGAAAATATGAACCCAAGTAGTTGTGTTTCTCTTTGTATTGGTTTGCCCTCTTTTGGACATAATACGCAAAACAGATATTTGAATGGTTGATACCTATGAGTTTCTTTGTTTTGTTTTGTTTTGTTTTTAGAAGGAATAATTGAATGACATCTATAGCCAATTTTTGAAAGCGCTAATGTCCTCCCCAAAGACAGCAAATAGTGTTCATAGGGGCAAGGAGAGTGCGCAAAGCAACCAAGTATTCCAAATTGGATCAAAGGGGGCAATATTAACATAAAAATGGGTACTACATAGGACATACATAGAACCTTGAAAGAAAACGCCATGATCAATCAGCATAGGAATTTAAATCACAATATTGGACTAATTAGATATGTAGTTTGAACCATGTATAGCATTGGATATTTACAAAAAAATGCCCCTCTAATCTAAACCTTTCAGAAGGAACCAGCTGGCAGCAGTAACACAACCAGATGGTTTCTGTTTTTTCTGCTTGGTTGGGGGTGTAAGACCATCATGTCAATATGCAAACAGGCGAACTACTGCCGGTTAAAACTAATGAATGAAAATTGAAAAATGGCATTGCATCTTAAGGTGAAGAGACATAATGGCATAAATATTGATTTGCCTGAGAGTATAACTTCAATACACATTACTGTTCTCCAGCTCTAACTTGGACCATTAGACACTGAATGGCTATAAACTAGCATTGTTTATTTGCATCAGTACCTCCACATTTTGACAGTCAAGATACAGATTGACACAAAAAAAAGTTTGGAATGTAAAAAAAAAAGAAAAAGAAATAGAAAAAAAAGCTGTTAGGAGCACAGTTATTCAATACTGAAATGAATCACAGTGATGAAGGCTTGTCTATGCCTTGGTGCATTTCTGTGAATATGTTGTGTCTCTTACTATAACAGCAAACGTGAGGAAGCTTGTGACTGGAGATTTCTATTTCAGTTTTGGAATGTACTGCTTTTTGTGTAAAACTTATGAAGGCAATTAGCCAATGAGCTCCACGTTTTCCTGAAATCCGATTTATAATGAAGTAGTGTCACTGCTATTCACGTCCTAATTATATTTCCATAGACACAAAGCCTCTCATTCACACCTGTGTGAAAACAGCTTGGCAATGCCTATCACAGTGGCAAAGACTAATAATGCCTTGTGGGTCTTGCAAAATAATGAGTCTTAAATTAGCCTATTTCCTTAGCCAAACTGGACAAGATGCTTACACATGCTATAAGCAGACAAGAAGAAGCACTGAATAATTAATTATCCAAACAGGATCAAGATTGCACAGTAATCATGTATGCAGCAGGAGCAGTTCAAAAACAGAGAAAGTCTAAAGAAAGAAAGTAAAACATTGTCTGAGGCCCTGCTCATACCTAGCATTAACATGCATCTTGGGTGATCTGATCAAAAGTGAACAGCTTCAAGTATGTCAGTTCACACCTGGCATTATAATGCTTCTCCAGTGACCTCTTGAATGGCTCACATCTCCCCGCACTTTATGCAAAATAAAAATGAACCTCAGTTCTGTTTGCAACATCCAAATGTGTTGTTTTTAACTCGTGGCAGGGAGCAATGGCATTTCCCTTTCCTAGTGTGCTGGAAAGTAAAGGAAGGAAAATGAAAGAAGAAGAAGAAATCAAAACAACACAGACTGGGCTTTTTACTTGGCATGTTCCAGACGAACCAAATTGCCAAAGATGTTTGGAGCACCCAAAAGATATCTATATGGGCTTTTGAAATTTTCTAATGCCAGCTTACCCTACTTGCGTGACTAGTATTTGTTCACTAAAGAGTAATCTACTAAAGAGTTTACTAAAGAGTAGGAACATCCACTAATGCTGAGGACGTCGCCCGAGTAGTTGCTCCCTCACTGTGGCCGTATCACATTTGTGGTCAAACTGCTAAAAGAACGAGGCCACATGCTTCCCAATGTGGCCACATGTGTCGCCACACGTCCTCCATGTTAGATTCACACCTGTAGTCAGAGCCGTACACTTATGAGTGGATACCCAAGACGCATCTTAATGCCATATATTAACAGGGCCTCTTTTTGATGCATTGATGTGGCTTAATGATTGCTGAACGGGATTAGTGAAGATGCTAAAATTACTAATAAAGTTATATATTTAGCTAAAAAAATTCAAAAATATCCAATGGCTATACATAACATTTGCCTCTCTTTGTTTTACCTTCTTATAAAACCGTATGTTGGATCCCTTTTGCCTGCTGACCTTCACAGATAACCTAGAAGGGCCTGGAGTGAAGAGATCTGGAGAGCATAAATATAGTTGAAGCTAACTAGGCAAGCTTCACCTGAAACAACAGTTCACTATAGTGGTTGTTCGGTGGCAAATAAAGCTATTAATGGAGGTGTACAAAACTTGAGAAAGAGAAAATGGTGAGCCTTTAACCTTCAGGCATGAGGTGGAGTTCTGCTGCTACTGCTGCCAGTGTAGGGCACAGGTCGTCTATTAAGAGATTACAGGTACAACTGAACGATTTCACACTCTATAGCTTCCTTCATTTGAACTAAATAACTACAGAGAGATTTGTGATCTTTACAAAGCAGTTGATCACTGATCTATCTGCTCTCCATGATAGGATGATGAAGAAGAAGCAGCCTCGTCAACTGAGTCCAATGTGGCAAATTAAGACAAACCTACAACCAGAACATTTTTACTTCCTATGCAGAAATGACAACCTAAAGAAGATGTGAGAAATTGCCTTATATCGCTGCGTGGTGAGACTGATCCTTTTGGGTATTGCCACACTTTCTATGCAATGATGTGACTATTGCAAATGACTAAAAATGCATGATTAACATCAGAGAAAAGTAATACACAACAGCAGAACGCAGGATGGATCAAATTTAGTGTCTACAGTTTGTGACCCAAGGGACCTTCTTGAAAGTAATGCAGTTGTTGATGTGAATTAATGTAGAAAAGAAACAGTTCCAACAAGTTTATTTTTACACTGAATTGTTCAGTATGTAGACCACGTCATGCGTCAGCGGTGCAATGGTAGACCTGGATGCTGTACCAGAAGGAGTACCTACATAGCATGAAGGGAGCTAAAAACAAATTAAGTACATTATCCCACATCACTGTAAACTAAAAATACTCTGCTCCTCCCTGACAACTCCTTTCTATCTTTAAAAAATTTTCAGGCAATTAAGAATCAAAAAGGATCCATTAAGTCCTTTTAAGTCTCAGTAATTGTACAAGGAGCGCTGTTTTTTTGGGGTTTTTTTTGTAATTCAGTAACTAAAACAATGGAGAGAAAGTTAAGGTCTATTTTCTGAAAAGTATCTGAACATATGATGAGTGTGAAAAACTTCATTTGAAAAAGGGGACTGAAAATAGGTTGTAAAAAAAAAGACAAAGAAAAAAGAAAAAAAAATGAACAAACAGAGACTGGGGTCAGCAGCAATAGGCTAGGTTGAGATTATCAGCAGTTTCCCAGCTGTAGGCTGATGCACAGGAAATCCATCAATGACAAAACCATTAGGCAACTGTGCTCTCTGTGTTCAATAACACTATACAAAGATGGCTATGTGGCATACAGTTAACCAACTGTGGCTAGGTCAGTATTGATTTGTAATTAGAGAAGACAGATAAAAAATCTCAACCCCAACAATTTTCAGTTTACCACCACAGCTATTACTGTGCAGAAAGCATTTACAGGTAAAATGGGGGGTGTAACAAGATGAGGCAGCCTCCCTTACACCCTTGTACCCTTATTAAGTAGATAGTATGTAAAAAGTAACTACAACCTACAAAAAAAGAGGGACTGACTGACTTAGATTCTTTTCACCTCCGATCACAGCCTTAATATTCTACCGAATGATTGCAAAAATGCGGCTGATTTCACAGCAAGCTGCTCATATTTTAAAAGTAAACTTCTTCTAGAGTAGCCTGTAATACAATGAACCCCCCCCCCACCTCTCAACACATTCCTGACTGAAAATTGACAGAACAAAAAAATTAGACGATGTGTTGGGTAAATAAGCAACACATTCACACTTGAATCCCCTCCAATGGATGTTCAAGGGGAAAAACTACAACATTGTTTGAAGCACTGAATATTCCCCCGAATTTACTAGATGTATTTGGGTCATCTTTGTATCCCCCTCAGTAAAAGGCAAGATTCAGAGGGGTGCTGTTGACTGAGTTATTTGCAAAGAGCGACTGAAATATCACATTGCAACCACCAATATTATAATGAGCTTTCAAAGACTGAGCTTTTAGAATTATATTTAGCATATATTACTATACTTCTGTCCAGCTCATAAAAACAAAATATCAGCTATTTATTAAAAAAAGATATAAATGGTAAACTCAAGCCTCTCATTTGCAAAACATGCAGTCCATTAACATTTCACAGAGACTAAGATTTCTGGATTAAATCTATGATCCTCAGCAAAATACTACCATCTCATGACATGAAGCCATACATAATCGCATGACTCCTCCGAAGGAAAGCTCTGAAAAATCGGGAAAGATGAATATGTTGGGCTGACAACTGATGAGTGGACTTTAATTGCAACAGATGTTTCGGCAACAGTTGCTGCACACTACATGGATGCCAGACAGAAAATTAGAAGTGTGGTTCTTAGCACAGGAGATTAAAAGCAGGCACAAGGATGAGCATCACTAACCTGAGTGTGGACACACTGGTGGGTCACAACATTAACAAAGAGTTTACCAAATATGTCAAAATTTTTAAGTCCACAGTAGTTCACTTTACTAAGTAAATAACAGAATCCTACCTCTAATAGAACAAAAATAAGCAGCTCAGTGTTAAATTTGTGAAATTAATTTAAGATTGCGGGGGACATGCAGGGGAGAAACAGTGCTGAAAGCTGTGTAATCCTGAGCTGAGCACTAGTTAGTGGATAATGATGTAAAAGGCAGGAAACCGTTTTCATTAATAAATATTTAAAGTAGCCTGAGCCCTTTCAAAATTTAAGAGCCAGATGATTTTCACTGTTGATTTAATTTATGGTTAAAACGTATTATGGGAAATGGATACAATTACATTTATGCAGGCAGGTGTTTAGACCTGGAGAATAACTGCTAGCAGAGACTCAGCACCATCAAATATGCTCAGCCACACGCATTGTTAAATTAAACAAGCCAAACATGGACGATTCTCATAGCAGCTTTAATTAATATTTTTCTAATAAAAATATATCAAATGACAATGTGGAAATAATGTGACAGTGTGAAAATTATCGTCTGAATATGCCGCTCCTCTCAGCTTTACAAGCTTTATAATGAGCTTCACCTCATCGTTGAGCTGTCTGCCCGCAACCCAGAATCATTCTCCCTGCCGTCGGAGTCATTTTCAGCCACAGCGGGCAGTTGTTGTTATTGAAAACCCTTTAAAAACTTACTGTATACTACCTGTTAAACACCAAAAAGAAGAACAGAAAGCTAGTGACTAGCAGGTGAACTTAGTAGAGCATTTATCTGCAAGTGAGTCTCAGGAAATGGCAGAGACAAAAAACAGAGCCAAAGTAGTCATGGTCACATGGCTCTAAGTGAATAATTTTGCACCACTAGATGTATAAAATAAACAGCCACTAACACGTATGTCACAACTTGTGTCTGCTGCGCCTAAGTGGCCAGAAACAGTTTTTTCATTACTTTCTTTAAGGCCACCTACTCTAAATGTTAAGGGAACTTGTTTCATTCTTCAACTCCAATATCCAAGCCAGCGCTTCAGGTCACAAACTCTCCTCCCTAAACTATTTGTTAAATTCTGCAGCACCAATAAGCCAAGCTATAAACAATGCTGGGTTTAAGATTATGTATTTAACAACTTTGAAATGAATGATTCAAAGGCAACTAAGGATCTATACTCTAAGTCAATTTAAAAGGTAAGGAGGGGGATAAGAAATCTGACGTTCCCAAAAGCACAAAGTCACTGAAATTCAGACTGCAGCATGTAAATCAAAGGCAATGGATGAAAAGGCTTGCCAATTCCACATTTAGCCAAAGAGTCCACTGGGGCAGAGGCTTCTCTTTTATCAAAACCCACTGTTACCATCGACCAAAAGTAGGGAAGGCACCGGGAGATCCAGGCTGAAACAGCAGGCAGCAGTGAATTCCAGAGATAGGGAGTAATTACTGGCATACAAAGAGCATTGCTGTCATAACGGGAAACTAATCAATTTGATATCACAAACACAAACACTGAGGACAAACAGCGGCAATAATTACAAGCCTAATCATGACGGACTGAGATCTCTATTGAAGGCATTCTCAAAAGAATCGTGTCTGAGTGTTTAATTGTAATTTGGGAAAAAAAAGGAAAAGGGTTAACACTAAATCTATTGACAAGGGGTAAGGAAATTAACATATGTGATACTCCTGATGATTTACTTGTATTGGCCCTCAAAATATCCTTACTACAAATATGAATAAACTCCACTCAAAGGCTTTAATGGTTAGAAAGACTAGTCCATTTTAGATTTACACACAAAGATGAACTAAATCACCCACTGTGAGGCTCTGGGCTTAAAATCCTGCAGTGAAGGTAACCTGAGGGCAGCTGCCCACAGCGATCCCCAGCTTAAACAAAATAAAATAAAAGTCATCTTTTCATCCAAACATCCACCTAATGCAGCAAACCAAGGAACTGGGAGAAAATGCTCTATTGAGACACCATAATGGCCAGACATGAAACCATAAAACTGGATGTTAAAAAAAATAACAAAACAAAGAGAAAAAACACAGCTGCGGACAATTATGCTGTCTACATACAACTGATTCCCTTGGACAAAAAGTTGTTATTGCTCTGCCTTTGAGCATAATGGCTTTGGTATGAGTTGTAGAGTCACTAAGAGATAGTGGAGAAAGCCAGTGAGACATTTACGCATCATTGCCTTAAACATCGGTGCAAGGCGCTCAATAACACTCCAGTCAAGAAGATACCAAGCACTTTACACAACCCCTCCTCTGCAAACTCGACAATCATTAAGACAGTGCGCCTACATCATAACACAAGTTCCTGCTGCCCCAAAGCTGCCATATCTGCATGAATGGGCTTCGCCACTGTGGTTCTGAAATCCTGAGGGGTCAAAATTTACTGCCAGGGCTGAGTAATTATACACCGTCTTCTCTACCTCTGCGGTCCCTTCATCATTATTTCCTAACACATGGCTACCTCTGCCGTTTCATATTCTATGTCTATGAGACAGTGGAAGAGAACAGAGTGCAGTGCTTTATTTCCCTCCTTTTTTCACTCCTTTACTCTATAGGGGTGACAAAGCAATGTTTCATTCTTTCACAGGGGAGTCTTTGAGGAACTATAAATTCCCCAATCTTATAGCCTCTGCAGTGCATAGAGTACAGTTACATGAAATCTGTTCTATCATCTGTAGCCATCCAACTAAATAGCTAGCTAGCCTGGGGCATGGGCTTTTTTACTTGCATGAAAATGAAGAGCTTGTGTTGTCACTGGTTCATTCAGAATTAACTTTCTAGGGAAAAACATTCCTTTTTGAAAAACAAAAGTGTCTAAGACCTGAATATACCTTAAAGATGGGTAGGGTTCTGCATTTTCCTAGCAGGTGAGTATGATATAATATAATATACCTAGAAGACCTAAATCAAAAGGAACTTCATTTGCTGATTTATTTTTGAAGTAGTTCTAATATTAACTAGTAAGAATTACATCATAAATTAAATGTTTGGAAAAGGCACATTTACATGCACACACAAGCAAGAATGGTACTGTTATTTGTTCAGTAAAGGCATGATTATTTTGATTTGTTTTAACCTGACTTGATCTAATGCCATACAATAAAAAAACAAAATACTACTGCTACTACAACTTATAATAATACAAATGAAATAATAATAAAATAATAATAACAATAAGTGTGTAATTCTAATTCCAACCTAAACTAAATGCCTTTCTTTAGTTCCAGCATACCTAACCTGTATATTGGGTGTCCTGTGAAAAAAAAATTACCAACTAAAGAGTAGAAATAGCATCAGCCTGCATGTTAATAAAGAAACTCTTTATAGCACCAATCCAGACGTTTTCCTTTAAACCGACTTCTAACAAAGCAGTAACCTCAAGTCCTCTCATCAGCATGGCAGTGACATTGACCAACAGCCAAACAGACACCTATGCCAAAAAATACCGTACGCAAAAACACTCTGCTTCTAACCAAAATGTCTCAGTCTTTTTCTCGTCTGCAAGCATGGACACATTTCGCGATGCCCCTTGGCTTAATGAACAAGCTAGCAAACAAGCACCCAAATGGAAAAATAAACTCTTTTTATCTTTGGGCAAGTTAGATAGCTAGGTGGCCATCATGCTTTAGTTATCTAAAGTACTTTGAAATGCTTCAGAACTTACCTGCAAATGTAAAGATGCTATTTCTGGTGAATGTGTGGTTTTTGGTGGATTTTCTTTAATCGCACAACTAACAAAACTAACTCTGACACTATGCGGCATGTATGAAAGCATGCGGTGTTAAATTGTATTTTGAGAAATAGAAGTCTATTAGGGCTGCACCTTTCTGTTGGCAGACTGAGCAAAACTGCATACTGAGCCCTTAGCTTGTTTAGGGTGTGCGTTGAATTCCACTTCAACTTTATTAAACCTGAGTGAACTAGTGTGACAGAATACATTGCTAACGCTTATAAAAGATTCTGTCTGTGATCTTCAGTTGTTAAGTGAGGGACTAAAAAGCAATTTCAACGTTTAAAGGCTTTTTACTCAGTTACTTGGATGGATTGACAAACAGTTGCAGGCACTGTTATGCATTTCAAGTATTGAAAAAACAAATTTCACATTACTTTCAGTTATAAGATTAATTGCTCATGAACTCCACAAGCGAGAAAAAAAAACAAAACACAAAATTAAAATTGCTTCAGAGAACCATTGTCAGATCAGGTCTCCTTTGTAAAAGCTGAGGGGAACATAGACAAAAAAGGCAGCATGAGCCCTGTGCATGCAACTGAATGAGCACTTGTTTGATGTAGCAACCCTTAATGATCCACGCAATCTAATGAGCAACCATGCCAAATACAGATATCACCAAGGGAGCTTCCCGACTTTGTAAAACACAGAAAAAGCTACTCCGTCATAACTGTGACTCTGCATGCATAATCGTAGTGGAGGAAGAGGACATTGATTTGTTTGGTAGTAATGGTGGTGATGGTGGTGTAAAATTACTCTGGTAATTTCCTAGAGGAGAGACAATGAGCCTTTTGTTATTCCTGCAATTAAACTTCACCCCTGAAATTATAAAGCCTGTGTGCTTTAAGGACTTCAGTGCCAAGAATGAAGAATTGCTCATGGCTAAAAGGAGAATACTGTGGCTGTATGCACTGCTACTCATCATCTGGGTCGAGACATCCCAAATGTATCTCAGCACAGGGATGAGTTTTGTTCAGTGACCGAATTCTTAAGGTCCAAGCTGAGTCACTGTAGTCTGAGTTAACACAATTTTATACACCTCATGACATGTGGTGGCCACTAAAACAGCTGTGTGACCTATTTGGGGCTAATGGGAGAATAACAGAGACCATGAGAAACCTGTTCCAGATCCTCTTACATGAATGACAAACTGAATACCTTTCCAAGTCGTAATGTGGAAACATGTCCCAAGTGTTTCATTACTGTCTGCTACTATCAAGCTGCTGCAGTTGCCCTACTGCCGCTGGGTTATCACTAAAATAAACTAACAAAAGCATATGAAAATGATGGTTAACAATGACACATCTTCCTTACAAAGCATATCAAAGCTTTGCTAGACAAGCGGTCAGCACTGCTATACTATGAGCATGACATCTACAAACTCCTAATGAACAGAAATCTAATCATTCATTCCATACTGAAAACACACAGCTGCCCTAATCCGACTTTGAAACTTCAGCAAAGATAAAAATCAAGCAGCACAAGCACCCACAGATAAAGTATCTGTATGAAATGCGCAGTGATAGCATCATAGTAGAAAACAGGGCTCCGGGCAACAAGAACAGATAAAAGACAACAATGCTCATCCTGGATGAAAACTCTACACACACTCCCCCCACAACCGACAGATTTGGAGTGGTGAACGAGAGCAAAGGCTTCCGCTCGCTCGCTTGTCCGAGTAGCAAATCTCCAAATCCCAGCCAGAGGGGGAAACAGATTCCGCACCCTATTACAGGGAGCCTAAGAGATGGGACTGCAGTTCATTTGCAGCCAAATTCAGCTTTTGTCTAGCAGGCTCCATCAAATAGGGCCCAACCTTCGCTGGGAGTGTTGTAATGATATCATGCCAGCTCTAGCTGCAGCAATTGCAGGGAGTGTGTGTGTGTGTGTGTGTGTGTGTGTGTGTGTTTTGGATGAAGAGAGAGGGTGATGGAGAAGGAGAAAGACAGATGACTCTCTCAGCTTAAGACCCCTGATTGAACCGAAGCCCAGAAATGCAGAAGAGGGAATCGTACCGTTGATTTCCCTTTGCAAGTGAATGACGCTGATGCAGACAGCAAGACTAATGTCACAGGCTGTAGGGCACAGCACCTCTAAAAGAGACAGGCTTTGTGCTAATGTCAGAGTGCCCCCTATTCAGTTAGGGAGAGAGACATGTGTGTTTAAAGATTAGATGACTATCTTCCTTTTAGCTGTAAAGCGGTAGAATCACAGTTATACTTGTATCCTCAGCAACATGCAGGAACAGATGTGGTGATAAGGCCAATTTACTCTCATTCTGAATGAAATTAATTTATTAACACCTCAACTGGACTAGAGCAGCCTGACTTGTCCCAGACTGAATAAAACATTAACCGGGTTGAACCAGCCATCCCTAAACATTACCTCTGAGGAAACCTAGTCAGCAGAAGAACATCTGGCCAACTGCCACCTCCTGGCCCAAACACTGGCCTCACCATAAGGCACCCTTGTGCAGCAGTGCCAAAAGTTTGCTATTTATATTACATTGTCAAAATTCAAGGACTATGCCTGAAGAAATTAAGTTGAATGAATTAAAAAATTAAAAAAAATAAAGAAATAAATTAAAGATGGCAAGAGTAAGAGCACTATCAGAAAATAATATTCCTCGACAACCTCACTGAGACACTGATTGGGGGGGCTTAGCATGCAATCAAAAGCCATTTTTAACATATGAACTCCAGACAATGCACGGACCCGATTTTTCAGAACACTGTTGCCTTTTCAGAAATTCAGCACACGGCTGGTTACTGTCCGTACGAGACATGTTCACACCTACTGGAAATACTCCATTTGGTTTCAGCGAAACGTGGTGCCTGGCTTGAGCTTGCAGGAGGCAGGATAGAAATGTCATCAACATCCCCACTCGCTTGCTGTGAATTATCTGGACAATTACCTGCTCTGTTCACACATCGGCTCAATCGGACATTACACAGAGTTTGCATGAGGAAGCTGGCAGGGTAAAGTCCTCGTAATGTCCGGTTCATCTGATACAGACATTTGCATTCGCACATACAGCTCCTCCAGGTAATGCCTAGACAATTTAAGGCTTGCAGCACATTTGCAAAAGTAAGCAAAAAGTGCCTTAAAATGACTTGACTTGTGATAATACAAAGTGGTTTAATATAGTATCATTTTTTAAACACCAAATGAGGGGTCCAAGATTATAGGACTTTTAAAGCAACTGGGATGACAGGTAACATATGCATGGCCTCTACATTTTCTTGTTGCTTTGAAATTAAAATCTCGGTAGTTGGGAGGATGGGATGGGAGTTAGATCACAGAATGAGAACAGGACTTGCTTGCTAACTTACAAAGACATACTCATGGGAAGATAACGGAGACAGAAGAAAAAAAGGAAACTGGCAAATAAGAAACCGAGAAAATGACAGAACTAGTACCTCAGTCAGTTTGACACTTGGATTGAAAAAGTATGTTTCAAGGTCAAGATTAGCAGTCATGGTAAATGAAATTCTAATGACGGTAGTAATTGCCAAAATTGCTGAAGCTACATTGAAAGCGAAGTGTCAAAGTCTGAGGTCACTTATCTCTCCTGAGTGAAATCATATAAAGTGCCTAATGATCTCCTTCATATATTCCAATGAAGCTTTGGGAGCATTTTAATGGAGAGGTGCCATCATCTGAGTTCGATTCATTCCTTAAGTGTCAGAAATATCCTCCTTGATCTCACTAACTAGGGTGGCATCTGCCTAAAAAGAAACAAGCTTTGAAGGTCACAGGTTGAGATGAAAAACTCAGAGAAAAGATGACACCATCACAGCCCTACATTTACTTCCCAGGCTTTGATATTAATGTCAAATACAAAGGACCAGAGTAGGAAAAGCAGTGCTTGTCACAAAGAGAAAAGCAAAAAGGGAGGATAAAAGTAAAAAACCTAAATAAATAATAAACCTATTGAATATCTATAGCTTAAACATTTAAATGGAGTTAAGAAGTCATTATATTATATAGCAGTGACGTAATTAGACTGAGCAGTTTTGCAAAGGGTCAAAACCAATCCAGATAATTAACTACAACTTATTTTTTTTGCTGATACTGAGGTTATTCAGTATACCCAAGGTAGAACGGGATAGTGGCTGGACATTACCAAAAAGCTCTCCATGAAACAGTCAGGGCCTTAGGAGACAGAGCAGATGTAACAACAGATTGTACAAAACGAACAAGAATTAAACAAGGGATTAAGAAGTGCTGCCTTAAGACCTTATGATTACTGAATCATTCAATTTTACAAGGACTTGGCAGCAGTGGCTTAGAATCCATGGTGGTCAGCCAAGCCCAGGCAAGCCTCTTTCCTATTTCTTATGCAGCAGAAAACCTCATCATGATTCCTAACACTCTTCCTGTGGAGCTTTTACATCCCTCAACAAATCTTTGCAACATGAGCCTAAACAAAAGACTACAACTAATCTCGAAGTCAGCTTTAAACTGAATGAACGACAAGAGCTTTTTACTAAAGACTCTCCTGTCTACTTGGTCTCCTTGGAAGTTAACCAAATTTGTGCTTGACCAAGAGGCATAAAAACTGCAGAACCGACAGCCTAGGGAAGAAAGAACAATCTACTCCTTGTGCTCAGATGTAAAGAAAAGTCCAAATTATACCTTTATGTATCGCCCACATGATGTAAATTTGCATGCAGCCCAAAATGCCAACCAGGCATGGCAATAATGTATGATGACATCTGTGTATGCAGATACCAAATGTAGCATGAAAAAAACTGTGTCCATGTCTGAGTGTATGCAACCTACAAGACACTGCATCATCATCATGTTTTCTCCTGACAAAACAAGAGAAGATGTGAGGAATGTGAAGGAAATGTTGGCATCAGCAAGACATCCATATGGCGGCTGACTCAGAAAGTAGGTAGACTGCCAAACTGCTGCTATGACTCAATAACAACAGAGTCCGAGAATCGTTGATTTACTTCTCCCCCACCAATGCAAAACCAGCTTGACAAAAATTTGAATAATGAGAGTGAGAGCACATATCCAGTGTCTAAGCCTCCGAACTAAGACTCGCCTCCAAATCAAGTGGGACAGTCCATCCTGTGGTTGAGAACTGTAGGACCAGATGACAAGGATGAGTATTTGGAAGGGAAAGCTCTTAAACTCCTGTGGTGCAAAATACAGCTTGAAAAGTTATAATTAAGTCATGGCACATAGTATCCCCATTATTCCCGATTTACAGGTATATGTATACTGGACATGGGAAAGCCAAGTCTTTTTAGTCTTCTGTCTTTGTACAAAAGTCAACCCCTTAGGATGGACAAAAAAGTAAAAGTGATGGGATAAATGGGTCAGTATGTTTCAAACATGTTGCTGTTGTTTAGAGCCCAACTTATACAAGATTTTTAAGGCAAACACCCATTTCAATATTTGAGGGTTTAAAAGTAATCTGATAATGATATACAACTACTTTGCTGTTGGATGCAGGAGATCCACTAATGCCAACTTATCAGCAGTTTTATAGAATGATACTTATTTTTCTACATCTAGCTTAAATCAGCCAATAAAAATCAGCCTGTCAATGTTCGACGAGACTCCATTGTCATTTATAAAACAGAAAAGTAGGACTTATTTTTTGTACACAGCTTAAGGGTGAGAATTACAGACTTTTTTTGCTATGTAAACTACATCCTGACTGATTAAGCCCCTTATTTCTTGTTTCTATACAAACATTTTTCTATATTTATCCATCAAATAGGGTTAAAAAGCAATCCGTGATAAGCCCATAATCTTTCACATGAATTTGAGAGGGTTGCATTTTTAAATCGGAGATGTCTTAAGGCCGAAACAAACAGTTTATCTAATGGCCTGCAAGTGCACTGATGCCTGCTGTGGGTTGCCTGGAGCCACAATGAGTCATGCCATTCTCAAAGCACTTCTTAGACTTTTTATAGCAGCAGGTTAGCTGCATGCCAACAATGCCTACAGTTTCCATGAAGGAAACCTGCTCTCATCGCACCCGCATTACATTGTACCTTCTGTCACTCTGAATGTTACTGAGATAATAGTGGAAGGCAGGTGCTTACATAATGATACTGACTTCAAAGTGTCCATTGAAAAAGAAAAAAAAAAAAAATCAACAACACAGAATCCCTTAGGGCCTCTGAGTGGTATTTCCCTCATGAATAAATAAGCAAATCTATTTCGAAAATTGTCAAAATATGACCAGAAAAACAGATTTTCCATTGTACTGGCTATGACATTGTAGTTTACAAAAAAGTGTCCATTAAAAAAAATAGATTCTTTAAGTTCTGTCTGCCCCTGTACCAACAGCCTGAACAACAACACTACAGGCTCTTCCCGGCAGGGGTTATAACCTCTCACGTTGGATATTAAACATCTGTAATGGATTTTTAGGGGCTTTTAACATTCTCGAGTAATCTATTGGAGGTGATTAATTTCAATCTCAATTTCCCTCCATTTTCCCCTTTCAGCAGAAATTTCACCTTTGTAATGCAGAGCTCCAGAACTGTCATCTGTTTTAAAGGTCAGCAGAAATGAGGTATGCAACAAAAAAAGAGCATTTTTTCTTTTTTTGAACAGAAGATGTTGGAAGATGGGACTGGAGAGCTTAGGGAAAATAAAATACAATACCAATTCTGTATTATATATTATAAAAATGAAACCACTTCAAATATATTCAGACTCAAAAACGTCCAATTAGTCTCTGTTAACAAAAGCCTATATTAGTTTTCAATTTTGAGCAGCCATACCTACTAAAAGTGCAAGAGTAAAGTCAAAATGAGCCCCAAGGCAGGTCTACATTTTTGTATTCTGCATTTCTATATTCATTTGCTAAATACACGTAATTAGATCTACAAATCTAGTGTGTTCTGAACATCAGTCCCATTTCAGTCTTTCCTGCAGTCCTAACTCCACCTAGTTTTATAGCTGGTGTGGCTCACACAGACTACCTGTCAGCTAATCTACTTGATAGCCACAATGATATGAAAGCCTACTGACAGGCTCCTCTATCTCAGCCAGTCACAGTTATTCCACCAGTCATTCTGCTGTGCGTGACACTATTCCATTCTTCCAAAAACTGTAATTTTAGGGATAATCTTGGCAGACATTAATATAGAGTATTAACATAATCAGCAGCTCTTTTATACCAATTTTCATCCCATTTTTGTCTTCATTTTCTTTACCATACGTATAGCTGTCTCTTCTATAAGAGCACACAGTTTACTGTACCCTGTATTGAACAGTGGCCTCTTACTGCCAGATGACCTTTGAGCTCCATGGGAGCCCTAAAAATTGGCCAAAAACCTTTCAAAGACATCTTGAGCTGAAGCAATTAATTGATGATCAAGAAAGTTGCCTTTTAATTTTCCTAACTTAAAAATTGAGTAATTTTTAATGTGAATATTTGCAGGATAATTTACCCTCAGTGTGTGTATAGATGGTAAGATAGAGCGATAGATTGATAGATAGTAACTCAACATGAACATTGGCAAATTAAAAAAATAAGACCAAATAGTCTTAGACACAGATTTTAAGACAATTTTCAATATTTTCAGACAGTTCAAAGATCAAACATTTAGTTGACAAAACAAACAGCAGTACTGAAAACATTCATTAGTTCCAGCCCTAAACATATCTACTCCCCTTAAAAAAAACTGAGCCTTACTTACATGATTCCCACTAGTAAATCCTCCTCCGTATGTGATATACCCTAATTTCTTAAGAGCTATGAAAAGCCACTGGTTGGTCCCTCAGGGACCAGCTTAAGTTATGAGGCCAAGGCCAATGCCTTGGTCAAGGTCAAAAGGAGGAGCATTTTTAATTCTTAACACTTCTCTTTGGGTAGCGAAGGTAACCAATGAATTCAGATGAAACCCGTTTAATCAAAGGGTACAAAATAAAAACATAAAACCAAAGCGATGATAGTTCCACCAGAATATATGAATATTCTAACTAGATAGGACATTGTGGAGGATTTACTGTGGCATTTGCAAAACACAGTGATGGAATAAGAGGCAGAAGCCACGCAACCTAGGAAAAAGCAGTTATCATCTCTGAGATTAGCTTTAGTGATGGATTTAGTTTATGTGCATAGTGATTTGACTGAAACAGACTGTGTCAAACTGCAGCAATTTCATACAAAAACAGTCTAAAAACTAAACAACTGATTTATTCGCATTAGAAAGAAAAATGTGCAAGAGGCTTACAGAAATCTTACCTTGAAACATGGCAAATGAATAAAAGACTTCCAATGAAGACATGACAGAAACTACATGATAGCAGAACAGGGCATTTAAGAGGTGCCAAATTGACAGCCAGCCAGCCAATCATTTAACCAGGGATCCAGCCAATGGGCATAGGACCACAGACGATATTAAGCAGGCAAATCTCAATTTGAAACATGCAGTGCTAACTTGATGCAACAGATAACCAACTCACTGAACAGAGAAGGCAAATGACGGAATCATTACACCAAGCACCATGGTGTGGCTACAACTACCTGACCTTCATAATAACCTCTACTTTAGGATTTATTTGATTAAGCCAGCTCTTAGCCATCTACGTGGGATTGCTGCTGATTCTAACCAGGGAGTTTCTAGGGAGTCTCTTCAAAATGTTGGAGGGATTAAATTGAAAGAAGAAAAATTACTCAAGAATAAGCTGAGTTGAGCTATTTGAACTATTCAGTAATGCTTTAGAGATGCTTTAAGCAGCTGATCTTATTAAATGGGCTCTGCTGTAAGCAGTCTATCAGCTACAGAAGACATTCAATTTAACCTGAGGCTGAGGCCGACAAAATAATAAAAATCAACCATATCCTCCCTGCATAAAATCATAAAGCACGACATCACACAAGTACATGCACACACAAACAAACTCTGAAGTGGCTTTTGGAACAATGAAATCTCTTTGGCTCCGCCACCAAAACCTCCCTCAGATTGGATGCCTGGCAGGCATTAATTTCTTCTCTCCCTCTACACCTCCTACCATCCTACCACTGTTTCTCTCACTCCTCCTTTCTTCTCCTCTCTGTATGCAGGTGCGCTCGCCCACAGAGCGGCATGCCGACTCCTGTCAGTAAGAGGACAGGGATGTATGATAAGCAGAGGTGCTCTCTGTTCCTTCTGCCCCACTTCCACCCCACCACCCTCTGCCTTGCAGCCAGAGGGCATTAAGGACCACTTCAAAGCCAGCGTGGAGGAGAGATGCAGGGAAAAAGTCAGGCTGAGCCAATATTCAAGAATTTTCTAACCAACAATCATCTACAGTAACCACAGACTAAGTCACATGACTGCCATAACTAGCAGAGATTGCTTCTCTCCTACAAGTATAGCTTGTTTTCCCTTGGGATAAGCCCTACTTCAGGGTTGGCTCTGCACGTGCTTCATCGCCATCCGTTAATCTTTCATTGTTTAGTCTTTTACAGAGGTTCTCTTCTAAGCGTAAAGCAAAGTCTGACTTTGCAGCCACTTTCCAAAATCTATAGTTAAGACTAAACCCTTTAAATTCCTTGTACAACATTTCAGATCACCGTGATGGGGTTTCTCCTCGGTGGGGGTGCCGGGGAAATTCAAAGAAAGACTGACTGCCGACCAGTTACCCACCTCTCCCACTGATGCACAGAACAATTGATATAGGGAGATACACAAGAGAACAGACTCGTATAGGCATTCAAATGGACTGCCGTCAATTATAGCCTCGCATTTATTATTATTTTCCCCCAAATGGATGGGTTTTGCAGGCTGGGTGGTCATGGAACAAGAATCACATCAAAGCGCCCATGACAACACAGAACGAACAGCTTGACAAAAGCTGCGCATCTCCAATCTATGTGGCACATAGAGACGTGCGAGTGTGTGCGTAAATGAAGTTTGTCCAGTGCTTCCTTAAGCGTTTTCTGTAGATAAGAACACAGGGGATAACTGCTACCAAGGTTTGATCCTGGGCCCGCTACGAAATCAGTTGCAGTAGTGGATACAGAATTAGACACAATGCTATTTTGACAGATATATCTAGGCACATTATGTCTTCAAAAACAGGGAAAACAGTGCAACAATACAGCCTGTGATGCCCATATCATTTTGTGCTTTCTGAAGTATACATGTTAAAGCACTTTTTAGTTCAACCTTGTACAACTATATCTACATAAAATTACTTCTTATAATTCCTCTACTGTTTTACAGCCAGACTTAATTTCCCTCAAAATAACAACCTTCATCAGCACCAATGCAGCCTTTGAAATTACATTATCAAAGACAAACATTTATACCTGTTGCATGGATAAAAAAATCCAGTGTCAGTACAGATGTTAACTGCAAAGTAAATGTTATTAATGTAAATGCATTATCTTCTCTATCTAAAACGTTGCGGACAACCAAGGTACTGATTTCACTGCCAGGTGATGTGGGTTCACATTTTGACAGATTGTCTTCTTAGGTTGTTCCTCCACTGTTAGCATTCAAACCATGAGCCATGTATAAAACAGACATTCAGAAACATAATAAAGCACTACAATATGGAAGTCAGTGGTATATTTTTAAACATTTGACAGTGGTGAAAATTCATTTACATTTTTCTAATTTAAGAGACCATTGTTATACATTCATAGTTTTGCCATGGCACAATGACCTAAAAAATGTAGATTTAACCTTAACTTAATTTAACTGTGGAGGCCAACTACTGGTTAGTGAATATACAGTATAGGAAACATTGCCATCAAAATCCTAAATGGAGCGATGTAAGCAGCAAGCCTGAGTGTAAGCAAGTTGAATTGCTTCCATGTCTAAGTTATAGGAGTACAAGATCACACTCCTAAGCCCTCAATAAAGAGAGAAGAGTTGGAACACAGAGCCTGAAGCTGTCAGAGGACAGTGCTCTTAAAATCTCATTAGCGTGCCACTGCCAAAACTAGCTAGAAGACCGCAGTTAAGAAAGGTGAGGCAGGGGACCAGCTTACAGTAATTTGCAATGTATAATGGTCATGGCTACATAGCATTGCAGCTTATGCAAGCAGCAGACTATGTTGCTCTTCTACTCCCCATGTAAATAAATGTAAAATTAAAAAAACCTTTAACTGGCCCCAAACACACTGTGATACTTATATTGTGAGCACAACATCGCACAGCAGAGGTAATTCATCATGCTTGCAGAATGAGCTACCGTAGAGGCATCTCCATCTGTGACTCGTGGTCTCTGAGCTGCTCACGATCACCTCTTGTTAGACGGCAACTTTGCAAACACTTTCCAAATAGCCCCATCAACCTGTCTGACAGGCAAATTGGAGGCTAAAAACAAGAGCATTAGCAAACTAAATTCAGTCTGAAAGAATTGACCGGTGTTGTTCTTTATACTGTATATTTGCCTTTGAAATTGTCCTTTAAAACATCCTACAATTGCCTGCAAAAAGCTGAATGCACAA
The DNA here is from genome assembly GCA_016859345.1 of Istiophorus platypterus. Lineage (NCBI taxonomy): Eukaryota > Metazoa > Chordata > Actinopteri > Istiophoriformes > Istiophoridae > Istiophorus > Istiophorus platypterus. The sequence goes on along the minus strand of CM029127.1, from coordinate 15,988,662 downwards.
CTTTTACCGAGCCAACAGGATAACCTCAGATGAGAAGGTATGCCAGAAAGGGGGACATTGAACTAAGTCGTCATAAACGGTCCCATGTCAATAAAAAAAAAAAGAAAAAGAAAAAGAAAAGACAAACAAACAAACAAACAAAAAACGTGCTGATGTCTGAATAATTGGCAAACCTTTCCTATAAATGGCATCGTTAATATAGAGCCTCGACAAAACAAATGCAGCCAACCAAATCAGGTATGAAATTAGACTGTATGTTTGCCTTTATTTGTGCTAGCCAGTGGCTCCCCTGCGCCTGGTGCTTCTCGCCAGAAGTGGCTCATCTGCACATGCCCCAAGTGCCCTGGAATAGATCTGTTGCTGTCTGTGTATCACATACACACAGCACACCTCGGATGCACAGAATCCGATGCTATGCCTGACACTAGTCCGCTGGGAGGCCTGGTCTAGGAAATAGCACTTAATAATCCAGGGCTCGACATCAAGCCTCCTGACTGAGGAGAAATCAGCAAGAGAAAGAGGGTGTTTGCTTTCTCATGTCATGTAATGGTGTGATATGACTTCTGTGCAAGGAGGCCTGGTCTGCGAGGCTGGATTGGAGACAAAAGAGTCGGAGCCAAGGCAGCCGTTACCTTTGGCGCTATTTTGTAAAATGCCTAATAAGTAGCCATAATAACGCCAATCTATTTAACAAGGACTAATGTGAGTCTAGGAAACCTGCCTAATATAATGACCACGGACGGGAACCCACTAAAGTCTTTCTACTGCAGGTATCTGGACATCATATCCACCTTGAATATTTCATAAGCTGTTGGACAGTCAGTCAAGGATTTAAGCAAGGATCACAGCTCCAGCCAAGTGTCTGGTAGGAAGATCAATCACGACTTATTCTCCATTTTCCCACACTACTGCTCTAGCTATTGGCTGCTGTGCCAGCAACCACTCCTGGGATGGCCTAATCTACTTTCAGCTAAACGTCATGTTTTTTTGTGTGTGAAAAAGACAGAAGGGGAGAATAACAGGATGTGTGTGCTTGACAGAGAGAGAATACACTCAAAAGCTGCTATCCAAACTAATTTTTTGCTGGCTTTTCAAAAAAAGCTGAGCTGGTAACATCACTTGTGAGGCAATTTCATTTTCACAGCACTTAACAACTTTCTGCAGCAAAGCCTGTTTTATTAAAGGGGTCAGAAACACTAAAACATCCAGTCTCAAGTGTTATCTGATATCAAAAGTGTTGTTTGAAATATTGGTAGGTTGCACAAGCCTTTTGTGAAACTGCTGACATCTGAGGTGTTAAATTACACTTGTTACAATTTTTAGTTTGTGTTTCTTTAGAAGAATTCTAATCTGCTGCACCCAAAATTTTCAGAATGCCTGGAGAGAGGCAGTGAAAGAGCATGCAATCAGGATAAGCTGAGGTGGAGGAGCAGAAATAGAGACGATGTGTTCTGATAGTTTTACAATGTGTTATGCAGTTTTCCAACGGCTCTTGGGGCTGAAAATCTTCCCTTAACCTGGTAATGCTGCAGTAGTGAGTGCACACAGATGGCACACAAACACTACAGCAGCAGATGGCCCAAATACTACAATCCCAACTGTCTCTTACCTTCAACTAAACAAAACCTTTTCAACTCAACTAGAAAAATTTAAGACTTATATCTACTTGTAATCTTAAAACTAAACCCAGATGCCAAATTTCGTGGGTGTATGCATCATCAATTTTGCATTGCCACTATTTTAACACTCTAGCCTCTTTTAGGCATAAAAAACATCGATACCTAAGACTGCAACTAACAATTATTTTAATTAACATGTCTGACAAGATTAATTTTTTAGTCTATATAAAGATAATGGAAAATAAAAATAATGGAAAATTCCTACTGCTATCTAGTAGCACCAACAGTGGTCTAATTAAACAGACTGGATGAAAGCCATATCATGATATTCCATGATAGGTCACAAACGAAAACAAAACAGCACTTCTATCAAACTGTTATTTGCAGATTGGAGGTATCGAAGTTGAAAAATCCAAAGTATACCATCTTCAGAAAAATGGTCAACGATTTTGATTATTGATTAACTATCTAAGTAATTTTTCAAGCAATGATGTAGAGTTTCATTCTCTCAAATATAAAGATTTTGTGCTTTGATTTGCTTTAGATGACTAAACTGAATATCTTTGTGTTTTAGACTAGACACATTTTCTGACGTCTGATAGGCCTTTTTACAAACAAGAAATTGAAAAAAAAAACCTCAGATTAATCAATAACGAAAAAAATCATTAGATGCAGCAGTAACAAAACAAAACTAACCTAATTAATTGTGACCTGCACATTTTTGGTAGTTCTGCTTGATAATTGACTGAGATTACTGTTTGACAAATCAATTAATTGATTCGTCAACTTTCTATTTTAGCACCGCATATGTCCAAACACACTGTTGACACATGGGAAGCATCCTCGCAGACCTTGAGTAAAGCTCTGGTCATTTGAAGTGGCAGCAGCAGCTCTGCTGCTGACAGGTCAAAGAGAAAGTACGAGTTTAAGTGTGAGTGTGAATGTGTATGTCTGTGCTGTTATGCCCGAGTATCCAGCTCATTATTTGCCTGACAGAGATGCTTCTTCTCCCCTCACTCTACTGTCAGAATGGACTCTATTCCCTGACATAACCAAGGTAAAAAAAAAAATATATATCTTGAATGCCTCAGAGGAACGCCTCCCTCCCATACACACATGTATATGCTTTGCCGCACAGCTTCCAGTCTAGTTAAATTTTCCCTCCACTAACTCAATAAACTGGACGGAGGATTTGTATAAAAGTCAACTCGGGAGCAGGAACAAATCTCTCTTCTGAGGAGCACCAGCAGGGGCTTGGAAAATACTAGCACATCAAAAAAGGGATATATTTGTAGCAAAAGGGCTGGGAAATTACACCTCCACAAGGTAAAGTCTGGTAAGCAGTCACCTCAATATTCTTAGAAGAAGCCATCCACTGATTCGATGCCTGAAGAAGAGTATGCAGTAATTTGGAGTTGGTTAAGGAAAGTGGAAAGCATTTTAAAGTTGGTACGCAACTTTGGAATTTAATTAGGTTATGAATGGAGAAGATAAAAAAAATCCCACTTGAGTGCCAACTAAAGCCTGTCTGGTTTTGAAACAATCAAAAAATATTAGAAGCCAAAATGAGCACCGCCAGATAACATGCGAGTCATATCAGGGGCTTGTCTACAAAAATCAGTACAGCTTGTGGTGTTTGCATATTGCAGAATAAGCTTAATATTTTGGTGCTTGTAAATCCAATCTCATTTCTTCAAATTGCCAGCCTTGTTTAATGGTTAGCTGTAGATAATTTGAAGCTCTGTTCAGAGAAAAATCAATAACAACATCGAAACATTCAGACGACAACGGCAGTAATGCGAATCTGGGAACGATGGCCGCTTCTAATCAGAAGCTTATGTCTCTGCAACTGTAAAATACATCTTCTCTTTCCTCACTGTCAAAAAGGTGATAAAGTTATAATACATGGTGCAACATAATTATAAAAAACTGCTTTTTGAGAGATGAGGACTCATGTCATTTCCAAAGAGTCAACAGAAGATACCAGAATATACATTTGAATAATATTCCATTTAGTATTCCGGGCAAACACAGTAGTCACTAGGGTCAGGTTTATGTGTTAATATATGCAAAACCCTAGTACCGTGGCTGACATACACACTGAAAAAATTCCCCAGAGTCAACTATTGTAAAAATGTAGGGCAATGATTCTCAGCAAGATGATCAGGATTACACACAGGGTCAAAAGATGACTGTAGGGTGGGGGTGAATGTTGCAAGATTTATGAATGGTGAACTGCCAATATATTTCTAGTATAAAATCACTTTTGTTTAATGTATTTTTCTCATTATATATATAAAAAAAAACACTTTGTGGTCGAATTCATCATTCTGATCACAACACAGAAGGTTCCATTCAAGCATGACTTTGTTTACAGGGTCCAAGAGAAAAATTTGGAGAACAACAGACGTAGACAACTCATAGCTGCAAGGGCTTTGAAATTTTGGAATATCAAAGAGTGGCTTTGCTTTCATTACTGGACATGTTGCCAAATAGCTAGGCAGTTCTAGCTCTGTAACTGTGGAAACCGATGCCGCTTTATAGCTTTATACTAAGGCATAATAGCCACTAATGTGACTTTGAAGTGCAGCAAAATACCATAGGTAATATATTTCCCCAACTCTGCGGCCACACGGAGCAATAATTGGATATTTGAAGGCTTTGAAGAAAGAACACAGATTCTAACAAGTGTGTGACACTTGGGACTACTCGGTAAAAAGTGCTCGGGTCAGTCGTCGGTGCCAAATCCGGCCTCAAAGCAGGATCGGGCCCATCTGAACTGCGTGGAGACGGTCAACCTCTCACGACCCTGCGCCTCGACCCTCGGCTATAAAGTACGATCGAGTTATCAACATAATCGAGGAGGCGAACGTCACCCCCGGGCAAGATGGAGCACCTGTCCTTGAAAATTAATAAATGAATGCATCAGTCCGGGTGAACGCCCGAGTGTGTGAGAGCGGCGAGGGAATGACGGTGCACCACAACCGGGCGGACACTCTGTGAGCCCATGTGACGCCCTCACAAAGAGAAATAATCCCGCATTGTGATGAAAGACACGCCGGACCAGTTCAGTCGGCTTCCGGGTTACAAACATCCCGCAGCCGGGACGAGCACCGGCTGCGATTCCTGCAAAAAAAAACACAAAAACCCCTCTGATGCCCGGCACGCGTTTCTCCGCGTGTCAAAGTCTGAGAGGGAGAAAAACAAATTAATCCCTGCATTAAAAAATAAATAAAAAAAAAATCAATCATATCGATAATCACTGAAGCGACAGTCCCCATTTAAAAAGCAGCGACCATTTTCAACTCAGCCCGCTCGGCTCTGAATGGAGTTTGTAGGTGAATCAAAACTCGCGCTGAGTGCAGGAAAAATAAACCCATGCTCGTCTCCCACCTGGTCGCTCGCACACGTTTTCTCCTACTACCTGAGCAAAGTTGTACCTGCAGCCGAAGGCTCCCCCACACACACACACACACATACCTGCCTCGCTTCATCGTTTAGACTTTTACTATACGGCGAATGCTAAATCTAACCAGACTAGCTAGCAGAACGCCGCCGGGATAATCACATTTTAATGCCCCCGGGGTCCCAAACACAGAGAGGGAGAGAGAGCACACGTCAGGTAACCGATGCCCGCGTTCAAAGTGTCTGTCCCAAGGACATCGGCGAAAAAAATCCCGTCGTTGTTCAAATAACTGTTTAATATGAGGAGCTAACAAACGATAACAGGTCGCCCGAGTAGTTAGAGCTGTGTTCAGAGGAGCCGCTGCCGCACTGACTTTCAAGGAGTGAAACAATAAAGTGAAATCGATGTATGTCATGCTTTAATTTTTTTTATTTTATTTAAGAATAGACCTCCGCCCTCCCCGGTGCCATTTGGATTTAGACATCAAATCCACTGCCGCCGCAAGCGACTGTTGCCGGGGAAGCCGACCCGACCCCGACCCCCGACGGCCGTTAAGCTAGCTTACCATGGATCAAACTCGTGGATGATGCTCTCGAACCGGATCACCGCGAAAAGTCTGGAGCTGAATCCCGCCAGACAGGCCAGAAAAAGAATACTAAAGGAGAGTAAAGACTGCCAGCCGGCTGGCTGTGTCAGTCCGCCAGACAGGCCTCCTTTGCCCCCTCCTCCTCCTCCTCCACCTCCTCCTCCTCCGCCCGCGGCGCCGGGTCGGCCGTTCCCGTGCGCCGAGCCCCCGGCGCTGGAGGAGGCTCTGTGCTTGCCGTCGCCGGCTGCGTGGTGCTCCGCCATTTCTCCGTGCGGGTTTCGGCTCGGCTTCGCCAGAGAAGGTCCGCGTTCCTGCCTCCGCTCCCGCGTCCGCGTCCGCGTCCGCCTCCGCTCCCGCCGTTTAAAAAAAAAAAAAAAAAGCTCCCTTTTTTCCGCGGCCCGCTTCTCCTAAGGTGCCGTGATCTTCCGAGCGCCCCCGGGGCACATATATATATTTACGTGCATATGTTTAAATTCTGTGTCGTTGCAACGAGAGAGCGCCGTCACATCCCGACGAGCACCGCCATGCGCCGCACACCGAGCCCGCGACGCTCGATCCGCTTTCGCGATTGAACGCCGGTGGGAAAGGGGGGCGGGACGGACGCGGTGGGCGGGGCCTCTGGAGGGGGGGGGGGGCGAGAGCTCCGGCGGCCTCTCACAGATCGACAGGTACGAGGGGGCGGGGTTCCGCGGCCGGGAGCCAATCGGAGGGCGAGCGCCGGGTCCGGACGGACGGGCGCGCCCACCAATGGGAACGCTCCATATGGTGCCTGTTACTGATTGAAACGAGGATCGTCCTGTTGTTAAATGTGAAATTGAGTCGTTCCGATGCTCGCCGTGAATAAAATCCTCATTTTATTGAAGTTGGCTGCGTGGAGTTGAAAAACTCACTTTTCACGAAGAATAACAAAGAGAAGGAGTTGATGGGGAAATAAGCTGAAATCTAGATCACTGTTGCCAAAAGCCATAGGCAGGTCTTTGAAGATAAATGTTCCCCGTGACTGCAATATTTCTATTGCCCTTGGATGTTCTGGACCAGGTGATGGAGTGGTAATAAAGATTGATGTGTCTCATCATTATTATGTCCCACAGCAAAGACAAGAACACAGGATTCATCATTCACTGAAACTCAAGATATACTTTCATAACCCCCCCCCCATGCATTTAAACCCAATGTCAGAATAAAAAAAACTTTTTTTTTTAACATTTCAAAAAAATACTAAAGAGCTTTGATTGATTGTAGACACTTGTTCTTGTACTTGCACTGTTTCGTATAATCATGAGACAGAAACAGGAAGCATTATTGATTTATCTGAGATGTAATTCAGTCCAAGAGGAGGAAGAACGCTAGTCCAAAAGCCCTCTTCTGTCTTATACCATATCATATAGAGAAATTACTCGGTCATGGAGTCAGAGTTTCTCCTCTCAAATTTGCTGCATATAACATAGCTTTATGTAAATCTTTCCTGCTACACAGTGCTTTATCTTTCCCAGAGGTTGCCCTTGGAGTTTTTTTTGGGGGGGCGGGGGGTTAAAATCAAAGGAGTGTGTATCTAGAGAAACAGGAATATAATCAATGACCTCCAAGACATTGTTATACATTCAAATTATGGCTTTTACAGTGTGTATACACCAGATTTCGATTTGAATTGTTTTGGACAATTTTTGTGAATGTTTAAAGAGATGCATTCACTATTTGTCAAACTACCTAGATTTTAAACAGAATGTATCTTTATTTTTATGTACCATATAAAACATTTGTTAATTATATCCACTTTTGGAACCTCAATATGAGAATAGCCCCCTTGATGGTTTGAAAACGTCACACATTTGCTCAAATTCCCATTGTCACTTTGCATCAATAGTGTTTACAGCTACCCTGTCACACACAAGATCATGATTTCAAAAAATATAAATCAAATATTCATGTAGAGAAATTGGTTTGAAGTTTGAGCCGGCTTAGCACAGCTGTGGATCGGGGCTATCACCTAGAGAGACAAGTAAGAGATAAGAGGGAGATGAGAATACATCGCTGGTGAGACGGGGAAATGGAAGGCAGATAATAAAGGACAGTGAAAGGATGTTTATGAAAATTGATGGGGGTCATCATGGGGACTAGACAGAGTGACAGAAGTGGATACGAGTTTTGAGTTCATGAAGAGATCACAGTCACCAAACCTTCGACAGACAGTGTCGCGAGCAAATGCTGAAAAATCAGTGCAAAAAAGAATTCATGCCCCCATGCACACCCCCACACAGCACACACACTGGCAACAGTGTTTAAAGAAACAATGCAGCCAAACACATGTAATCCCACACACATACACAAGCCCATGCATACTGATGAATACATGTTTATGTATACACTAGAACACACACACTCACACACACACACACACACACACACACACACACACACACGTGTTTACATATCCATCCAGTGCCCTGATCATTCATCAAGCCTGCTTATTCAACGATAAACACGCTACCCCTTCACCCTTTCCCCTCTACCTCCGTATTCTGAACGGATGACCTTTCAGACAAATAGAAATGCAGGCTGTGAAGATTGCTTCAATCACATCTATTGTCAAAAGGCCAAGCCCAGATGAAAGCCAGCCAAAATGAGTGCTGTTGCCAGGCAGGGCAGCTTTGCTTTCCTCCGTCTCCAGGGGCAGACTTGAATGTTTGTGTTTGTTTTGTCTTTCTTCTCTGTTTTTTCTCCCAAGAACATTACAGACTTGCCGAGTTTCTCCTTGGCAATCCTGGGCGTCTACACTTATTTACTTTGCCAAAGGCCAGTCGTGCAAAAAAGCTTAAGATGCCTGGCATGAAACGCGCTTTGCACTTTTCTCTCTATCATTCTCCCTCTGCTTTGACTTTGTGAGAGAGTCAGAAAGCAAGAGAGAGAGGTGTCATAACTGGGCAGGAAGATCACAATCACTATGCTGATTTTTACGCTTTGTGCTTAAACTGAGATCATTTAAAATGGTGCAAACAGCAAATCCTGAAAGCTACAAACAGCTAGAGTATCATCTAGGTGCGGTATTGACTGGATCGAGCAATTTGTCATAAGATGCATAATAATCTCAAATCTCTCATTCAATTGTGCACGGTGTTATGTAAGCATGTGGGGCAAAACAAAGAATCCTCCACAAATCTGCTGTCTATGATGAAAGCGAAGTTGCCATATACTTTTAAAGGAAGCCTTCAATCTAATACAGCTGGTATGTGAAGTGCAAAGTCGGAAAGAATCTGATGTTGTAATTTGTTTTTATTGCACAGACTGCAGACTGTGTGAAGGATGTCTGGGGAGCAGGCACATCATGTTCCCAGATTCCTGACATCCTCGCAACACACATCACATCACAGTTTGAGCTGGAATTCACAAACAAGAATCATAGATCTATATATCATCTATACCCACTTACTCCTATCGAGGGTCAGTAGTACAGGACGAAGCCTCTCCCAGCATGCAAAGGGTGGAGGGCAGGGAAGCACAATAGATTGATTGCCAATACGTCATACACAGTGTCAAAAAGATTTACACACCTATGTAGGGTCTTTGACTCACCAGCCTTCTGTTTTTCTAACCACACACAGAAAATCAAGAGGAGGATTCACTCTTCACAAATTGCCTTGTGCATCATGAACATGAGCAACCCAACAGCGGGGAAATCTATTATATACAGTATATTCTATCAAAAAAAAGAGCATGGCAGAGCGGGATGTTTGTTCATTGTGAGAGTAGCGAGCTTTAAAGACTCTACAGAGTCTGTCTGTGTGATCCAGTGTAACAGGATGATTAGCCATAGCCTGGGGATCACCACTTCTACACACCACACCACACCACACCACCATCACTGTCAGACACGCAAGCACTTAGGAAAAACCATTTAGCATCCCAAATGATGTGCAGAGTCCAAATGTTATGAAGCCTTTATTCACCTGTGGACACAGAGAGCTGGAAGGTCTGTTTTTAAAACTCTCTAAGAATCCTTTCAGCATTATAATAATTGGCTCAAGATCAAGTTTCACATGTTGATAAAAAAAATTCATTTAATTTTGAAACCATGTTTTCTGGTTTAAAGAGGTTTCTATGACAACAGGGTCTTGACATCTTGAGTGTGAGTCTTGGTGATGAAACAGAGGATGAAGAAATACACACACACACACACACACACACACACACACACGCACACACACACAAAATACAAAAAAGTGCAAATACAGTGCATGAGTAATGACCTAAGTTAACTTCTACTTGATGATGTGGGGTCTTCCACCGAATGCACAGGGTTACCTGTGTGGCCTCATCAGTGATACACCATTTCACATAAGGCATGGCTCATTTCTCCAACAGTCAATGGGGTACAGAGTACCAGTTAGATCTATTAGATGTGAACATGACCCCCCGTCATCCCCCACCACCAGTCCCAGGGAACTCATTTGGATGATATTCTACAACTGCATAACATCTCGATCCTGACTTTGATTGAAAGTGTGGCATGGGATCAGGACCGTGTATGATAGGACTGTTAATCTTGATCCATTGCGATAATCTATTGCACTTCATTACGTAGCTGTTTAAATGCACTACGACAGCCAGGCCCTGACTCCTTATTTAAAGAAAATTGCTTGTTGTGATAAAATATGAAATAGTCTGATAAGGTCCTGTATTTTGTAACAGACTATGGTGTGATGTATCATCCTAGAGATCAGAGCGCTTTTGCTCACTTTATAAGGCTGCATCTGCCTTGGGACGCTTTTGCATTCATTGCATTCATTGCATTGACCCGTCATTTTTCAAAGCATTTAAAAGTTATCTCTCTATAAAAGGGTGTTAGCTGCAGAAAAATTCACTGCTTTGATTGATAGCATCTTTTTTTATTTGATTACAAAAAATACTTTCATCTACCACACCTCCAGAAAGGGAACAAGGCAAACAATGCAATAATCTTGTCAACGAAACCCTATATTTTTGTCTATTTGAAATAAAAAATAAATGTGAATGTATATTCATTTTCTGGTTAAATGTAAGATCTTTGCATCTTCATTATATCAGAAATAATAATTTGAAATAATAAAACAGTCCAAGAATCTGTGGACATGTGGTTTCAATTTTTAAGAAGGCTTTTAATCACAATAATTATCACATAAAATTATACAATAATTATGCAATTATTTAAAAAAAAAAATCTCTTGCATCTTACTGCATAAAGCAGGCCTTTCACACAAATAGGGGAAGAAACTTTTAGTTGATGCTCTTTTCTTTTCTTCTGAGAAAAATTCTTAAGAATGTGTCAGCATAGAAAAATTGTCCAAAAACGGTCAGAGTTCACCAGTTTCATCGAGACTGATTCTGACCTGTCAACACAGCTGAAAGCGGCTGGAGTGATTTTTCAAATCCTATTGGCATGCTGCATAAAAAGTTTTTTTTAAGAAAGTTTCAATTGATAGAGAGAGTGAAGGAGGGAGAGACACGGGGAAAAGTAAGGAGGAGTGCGGTACTAACCTGAGCTCAACAGAGATATCAACTGTCTGCAGGCAGAATATCAGGCTCCGAAAAGTTGGCTTGCATTTTTACCTCATCGGAATAAGAGCTGCCTTATCAACATTTCTCTGGCTTTGGTACAGTTCGAGCAGCTTCAGCATGATGTCTTTTGAGGGGGCTTGCCATTCTGATATGACAAATGTAGTGTGTAGAAAACACTTGAACTTGTTCCAACACCATCCCCGCGGGAGAGGAAAAATATGGCTCATGTGTTGAAAATTGAGGCATGCCGCCCAATTTCCTAGCTGCCTCAGCTTGACAAATGACCCGTCTTTCTCTTCCCTGAGTGGCCAGCATCGGCTGACTCTGTTCAGAAGACAACAGATTTATGCGATGTTGCTCTAATGACAGCCCCCAAACGTCCGTGGCTAGATTACAGCAGCGGCATTCAAAACAAAAGGGGGCAGCTGATTAGAGCAACCTCACTGACATTAGTCTCCTATGCTTACAAAGCAAGTCTTTCCGATTGTTTCACAGCTTGTATGGAGATCGTGCATGTGTAATGACCCCTCTGAGATATGAATTGATATTTTGATATTTTGCTATGATTTTACTTGTAAGGGGGGAAACTGTTACAAACAATGTGTTGTTAACTGCTAACCAGGTTTTGTGTAGCTTTTCTGTTTATATACTCATCAAACTGATGCTTGTACTTTTTTGTTTTAAAGCCCTTTTTGTACAATGTGCAAATACATTATATTTAGGAACCAACTCTAGTGTTCTGGTGAACACTCTGTAAGGGCGGGTTTAATACCAAGTGGCCCCTTGGTCAGGACTATCTATCGCTGTGCTTAGCCCATTTCCAATCGATTCTCCTCCTGGTTGCCCTCAATCGGTCATCTAACAGAACACAGTTAATGCCTCCCAAATAAAGTGGAATTTAGCAGGGCTTAATGAAGTAAACCAAACTCTATGTAGTATTTTAAATGAATAGTTGAGCATGTTGGAATGAACACTTTATTCCTTTTTTGCCCGGTGTCAGATTAGAAGATCGATACCACTGTCATATCTGTTCTTTCAATTTGTAGCCAGAGCAAGAGAACAGTAAGCTTAGGTTAGCATCACGAATGGAAGAAGGTGAAACCAGTTCAGTTAAGTTTTATTGGTCATAGTGTGTGTAGGTTAACACAGGGTCAATGGTACAATGAAATGATTTGTACAAGAAAACAGGTCAGCTCTGCAATGAGAGCACTGGTGGCATAAAATATACGATATAAGATAAAAAAAAAACTGAATAGAGATGGGATGAGATGTAGATAAAACATAACACTATATGAAAATTGATGATTTATGTATAAAAGTAAAAGTGACAAGTGTTTAAATCAGTATCGCACAGCGGGTATGTAGCAGTGGTGGTTCAATAGCAGTGGTCATGCATTTTTTATGTAAGCATTGCAGTTAGCAGTAAACAGTGCTGGGAGGAAGGTAAGAAAATATGTAATGTTGAATATTTAGATATATGGGCTGAGAAACCCGGTGGCCTGGTGGTAAACGCTGTCATTAAGACTGGTGGTACGTGCAGCCATGCTCATGTATTGTCTGCCAGATGGTAAAAAGGACAAAAGTCTGCATGCTGGCTGGCCGTGGTCCTTGTTGATGCCTAGTGCCTCCCGCAGGCACCTCTGGGGGATGATATCCCAAATGGCCGAAAGTCTGTTGCCAGTGATGTGCTGTGCCGCCTCCAACACTCCCAGTTGGTGAGCATGCTGCCGTTCATGCCAAACTTCAAACTTCCTCAGCCCCCTCAGGGAAACAGAGCCACCAGCGAGCTTTCTCAACCAGAGACCAGGAGAAGACCTGTGGCCCCTTTCGACCACAGCATCACCAGAGCGCATGGGGGAGGTGTCCAACCCCTGCTGTCTCCGGTAGTCCACTATCCTCTCTTTAGTCATATGGATATTGAGAGAGAGAGATACGAGCTGGGGCTGGTTGGTGTCTTCACCTCCTCTCCATCAGCCATCTCATCGTTGTCCATGATGAGGCCCAGGATGGGTGCGTCGCCAGAAAACTGTACGATAAGGTTGGGGCTGTGTTTGGAAGCACAGTCGTAAGTGAACAGGGAGTACGGGACGGGGCTGAGCACACAACCCTGCAGTGTACCTGTGTTGAGGATCAGTAAAGAGGAGTTGTAGCTGCCGATTCTCACAGCCTGGAGCCTGCGCGTCGGGAAATCAAATATCCTGCTGCAGATGTGTACTCGTGTTCCCGAGTAAACAGAAAGACGCTGGTGGAGTATGTCATCGGCGGGATCAAAAGTTAGAGTCTGAGCTGGTTGACGATCATATTTACGAAAGAGTTTGTCGATCATACAGAATATATACTAGATACAGAATATATACTAGCCTCATATATGCAAAAAGAGCCAAACAATTCTAAAAAAGCTAGCTTTGCCCTATCCATCTAAAATCCACCTGCCAGCATCTTTACAGCTCACTCATTAGCGCATTATATCTGCACTGTTTAATCTATACACGAGATAGGAATATAACATACTTATTATTGGAGTCTGTTAGACACATTTTTTTACCTCTGAACAGAGCCAGGCTAGCGGCTTCCCCCCGTTGCCAGTCTTTATCCTGAGCTAAGCTAAGCGGCTTCTGGCTCCAGCTTCACATTCACCAAGGAGGCATGAGAATGGTATCAGTCGTCTCATCTAACTTGCAACAAGAAGTGTGTTTTCTAAAATTTTGAACTGTTTCTTTCGGAAACAAGACTGATCTAGAGTAGATGGGTCGCTGCTTTTCTGCAGCTTTAATGTTACAGTGCATCTCTGCACTGTATTGTTGGATATTATTTTCATTACAGTTAAATAAACTTGTATAACAACCACATTTTGCTGTAGATGGATTATTATTGTGATTGTTTTTGTCATAGTTTCCCATTACTGGTGATACCACGTTTCTTCATCTATGCCTTGTATTATCTACTTCGACTTTGGCTGAACCTGCACTTCAAGCTGACTTCAAACAGCAAGCAGGTATTGAGAAAGCTGCAGCGGATTTGGCTACGGATCAACATCAGGCTCTCTACAGGCTCTCGTAGAGCATTGACTGGAATGGGACAGCAATGAGTAAATTATTATTAAAAAGACAAATTAATGTGGAACACAGATTAAAGGATAGGCTGAGCCAAATTAGTCTCAAATTGTCATCACGCCATACATGCAACTGGGGGATGACTGATGCAGGGAATTAAGTGCACTGGCATCGTCCTTGTCATCTCGAATGATCGAATCATTCCAGCTTTTGTTGGAGGGGAAACTGCAATATAACTGCCAAGCGCTGGTCTTGTTAAATGTAAGCAAACACGCATCCTAATGTATCCTCCTGGAGAAACACTTTCAGATCTAACATTCTGCCATTTGCGACACAGCTGTGTTTGTCCTTGATGTTTTTTTTGCCCCCCCCTTCCCCCCATCAAGCACCCTGAGATGCTTGCTAGCTCAGACTATGATGACACAATAGTTCACCCAGGCGTGAAGAAATTAAAGTGATAGGGGAACCATCAAATCCACTGCAATCAGAGGAAAATGTCTGAGAGTGCGTTGGGGGTAATGACTCCTGATACAACAGCACTGATCTGTCCATCTCTGGGCCCGGGCTGCCTGCTGCTCCTGTCCTACCAGCCCCCCCCCCCCCAAAGACAATGGGCTGCACACAGTTTAGTGGCTGGGGGGGGGGGTCTTAGATTTTTATTCTCTCAAGAAAATGACTCATGTCGCCGCTGCCAAATCCAGAGCTGCACAGCCGAGGTGCCCTGTGAGGCGTCAGGTGTACATCTAAATCAAACGGGTATTTAGAATTGAGGGGGGAGAAGAAAAAAAAAAAAAAAAAACCACAAGCAAACAAAGAAAAAAAAGGACGGAGCTGGTGGGATGAGGGTGGAGGTGGGGTGGTGGTGGGGGGGCCCTGGGGTGGGGGCCCCTCTGAGCTGAGAGAGGAGGTTACATCGCAGCGAGCAGTAATTTGTCTTCCTTGTCATCTCCTCGCTGGAGCTTAAAATATTGTTTGCAGCTCGCAACATCCGACGCACCGCTGACTGATGCACGAAGCGTCGCCATGGTAACCGGCGTGCGGGAACGACGAGGGACCCTGGCAGGAGAGTGTCACCCCCGGATGATGGAGACCACCGCAGGGTTGCGTGAGCGTACGTGCGTGCCCCGGACCCCCCCCCCATCCCAGCCCGCACACGCACGGGGCCACGCGCGTAAAAGTGCCGCGCACGGGTGGCTCGAGCGCCGTGACAGGTGAGCGATGGGAGAGAGAGAGAGAGAGAGAGAGAGAGAGAGAGAGAGAGAGACTCAATAAAGAGAGAGAACGAGACGGAGATAAATATTTCGTTAAGGCCCCTTCTCGCCATCAGCGGCTGTTCAAATGCAATGACGTCCCGCAGGGACGCGGGACGACTCATGCGTCTTTGCGGGTGATCAGCGCGCCAGGTGCCAGTCGGTAACGGGGCGACGCCGTCACACCTGGGGCTCTGACCCCTGGGGTTCACAGTGCAGCGCTTCCACCCCCTCCTACACCCTCCTACGCCCCCCTACGCCCCCGGGGGGAGACGACCGCGGCCCCGCCGGACCCCCGGCACCTCAAGCACCGGGGCGCCGCCGGGTTCCGGGAAGGTGCGGACGGTGCCTTTGTGCGCGTCGTCCGGTAGAACCAGCCTGCCCTCTACCGGTGGAAACACAAAGCGCAGGCGGCGGCCACATCCCGTGGTGTTGCTGGCAGTGAAGTAAATATGTGTGCACAGGGTCCCACGTTGGCTCGGTTAAAAACAAACTCCGGGACAGCTTCACGTACAGGAGGATTTGCACTAACCTCCTAAAGATATGTTTTTTATTAACACCGAGCAAACTGGGGGGAAAAATAAACTTTAAAAAACAAACCAAATTCAGTAATAAATAACATATAATGTAAGTTATCTGTTATGTACGTTATATACAATTTCTAAATCCAAAACTGAATTAATTCATTTCGAGGCGTACCACAGCGAAAACTGGCATAACAGGATTAGACATAACAGGATTATTGTTGACTGTGTGTGCGCCACATAGTTCATGTGCAATTGCTTTTACAGTTGTCTCACACTGTTAATCAAACTGCACCAAACTCTATCGACCCTTTTTCTCGGGGATCAATGCCCTGTGGCTCCTGCGATAACATGGTAAAAGCTCACCCGGATTTGCTACCGACAGGAGGACAAATGTTGTGCCGGTTAAAAATAGAAGTGCTTCGGAAGGAAATAAGAGGAATTCACTTTCTCAAATATGCATCTCCCATTTGCCAACTTGATTCCTTTGCTGCAGGAAAATTGGCATCACGTTATTTGATTGTGAAAAATTAAGAGAAATGCTGTTTTTGTTACTTTTGACACCCCTGTGGTAATCCATTTATAATGTAAAATTATAAGTCATTTATCAACACCATGCATATCCCAAGGTGGTGTCCAATTTATCCATAGAGCCCCTCACACCAAGTGTGCCCGTGGCATAGCTTGTGTTAAAAAGGGCGAATGGAAATCTCCCTGTGAGATGACAACTCAGCACACTGTAGCTGATAAATCACCCTCCTACTCTTCCCGAGTCCATTTGTTTGCATTTTCGGCAGTGCTACTTCGCAACTGCAGCCCAGGGTAATTTTGACATAATGAAATGAGTGTTGGACGCAGAAATTCTCACAGAGCACATGTCTTGACAAAAGGGCGCCGAATAACACACAACACGCCCATGCTGACACGATCACAGACGCATACACACCACCGAGTTCCCTCCCTGGAGATTCTCACGCTGTGAACACAGATTTATAGTTCAGTTAAGCAGTCAGTTTTTGCCTGGGAGAGCTGGTTTTTTAACAGCATTGCAGAATAGATCCCAGGAGTCAGTGGGTGATTTAAAAGCCTGCCTGCAAGACATAGACGGACAGAAATGACAGACACTCAGAGAGAAAGGCAAATAGCGGCACAGACAGGTAGGCGGAAAGCCACAGTCACTCTACAGTAATCAGCGTAAAGCTGTTTGTCAATCAAGAGAGAACTCTAACGGTTACAATGAGAAACGACAACACAGTCTAAGAGAATCGTCATATTTTGGATAACACCTAAAATCTAAAGCATCTTGGTGTTCTCAGTGTAATCATGAATGCAAAATGAGGTATTTTTCAGTGCATGAACGAATGAGTGTGTGCGTGTGTGCGTGTGTGCCAACATGGGCATGTGAACATGTTGTGCATATAGTATGCATGATGGAATATGCATGTTTACATGCCAGAATGATGCATATGAGCATGCATGCATGACCTGCACTAATATGATTTAGGTTTGTGTCACAGTGTGCCCAGACTGGAACATAAACTCCATGTTCCGAGCCTGAGAGCAGCTGATAGGCTCATACAATCATGATATTAGTGAGCGGTGACAAATTAGATTATATCTTCCCTAGCTAAAAGCATATGTTTAGTACACAGGGTGCATTAAAATGTGAATATTTATAATTTACCACATTAAGTATGCAATGTATTTTTGTCATTGTTATTAGTCATACTAGATGATCAAAACTCCTAACTGTACATTTGTTTAATTCGATGACTTTGGGTCAATTGAGCATGTATGCTGGCGATGAATGCCCAGGACTTTTACATGCAGGGATTTGTGAGACCTGAAGGGAATTAACTAAAGGTTCTGGAGAATCAAAACAGTGAGCTAAAAACAGCTAAAAGCTGAAAAGACCTATTGATTCTCAGTAGGACCAGCAACATTTAGAAGGAGTCATTTGATTTGATCCTAAAAAAGAAAAAACATTACTTAATAGAATCAAGTATGGCGATTATGAAAGATACTGGATGATGTTGTGATTGTTTTTGTAAATAATGAAGGTCATGCACCTTAATGTCATGTTGGAACTGTTGGAGAGGAGGAGTCATTTGTTATGGGCTGCAAAGCAGACCTGAAGCAATTCAGTGTTTTACAGTGTAAAACCAACAGATGCTGCCAATCATCTCACATAGTAGCCTTGGGATAGTAATCAAAAGTGGCACCATAAGTCAAAATGTAGAGGATACAGCACTGAAAAAAACCCCTAAAACAAAAGAACACACACTGAGTACTATAACACTTTTAATTAAGACTTTACACTTTTATTAAAAATGACATGATTTCCTCCTAACATGAGATCTGAGTTCCCCTTTCTGTAAAAAAAAAAATAAATGTCTATAACAAGTTCAGCTCTTATGGTTTATAAGGAGCGGGCTAGTTCCTCCAGTTCAGAGTCCTATGTACATGTCTCTCTTCCCGTTATTCTCTTGGTCTGATTAAGCAGACTGTCTTTTTTGGGGATTGGAGTCCTCTGAGTATTACACAAATACACACACAGACACACACACACACACACACAGACACGCACAAAAACACACACAGACACACACACACACAGACACGCACACACACACACACACACACACACACACACACACACACACACACACACACTCCCTTTTTCTCTCAGGCAGATTTTACTATCTTTATTCTACAGTTCATTGTCCTTGAGATTTGAAATCAGCTTTCCTCACAGATAACTGCCTTAGATGGCTTTTCGATTCCATTGCTTTGGCCAATTTCCATTTCATGCGAGATTGTTATACATGCACCTTCAATCTCGCATCATGCCGTCACCCAGTCCCACTGACATCTAATCCATGGCCAACAGGCCACCTCAGAATACATTAAGGTGGGCTGTCCAATATATTCAATATCTATTATTAGTGTTATTAACTGTCTTAATATTTTGCATTACTCCCTTTTCTAAATACATTTTGTCGCTTCCCTTAATTTCCTATACCTGAATGTAGTGTCAAACAAAAAGGACACTAAATATTATATATCAGTCATTTGGTGTGCATAGATAAGGATAAAGTGCAAATAGTATTTGGTTAAAAAAGCTTAATAATGCGATTTCCCTGTTTGTTTATCACTTGAAGCATGTAGAGGAAAACGCACCAAGTGAGTCACTGGTGTTTGTATTTAATTTGGTCCTGACCTGTACACTGTATGTAAGCCCATCTGCAGTAACAGTTCACTTTCATCGACACCATTTTCAGGTTCGCTCTTCCGTCACACGTCTCTGATGAACCCACAGGAAACAACGCGTCCACTGGAAGTTCTTCCTCTCCCAGCTGCAAGGTTGCGACTCCTCAGCCGCCCTGGTGGGGGCAGTGTTTTCTGTTCAGCTCTACTTCTCATCCACGACAAAGATTTCTTCGGTGATCTTCTCCTCTGAGTCAGAGCGATCTGACAGCTTTTCCAGGTACTCTATGTCGTCTAAGCGCTCAGCAACGCACTGAGCTGTCAGACGGGCCTCTGGGTCATGGTCCCAGCAGTCCTCTATGGAGGCGCACACCATCTGGATGCCCTGCAGGGGGAGCAGTGGAGCATAGATAGGATCAGTCAATAATACTGACTTGGGGCAAGTCGGACAGAGACAGAATATCATCGCCTCAGCTGAAACTATGAACGTTCATGTTTGTATGTCAGTCTGTGTCTAAGTGTATATTCTGAGTGAAAAAATAAAAGAGGGGGTCGCATGATTAGAGTATAACAACAGAATTACAGATTCGATCCCTTCTGAGGGCTGTTTTTAGAAGATAAAGACAGCTCCTTATTGACAAATGTGAAATCTTTGACTACTCTGTTTGTTTTTTAAAATAGTAATAATTCAGGAGATTGAGTTTCTCAATACAGAAATGCCACAAAGACTAAAGGAAGCCAATTAGGTAAGATAAGCTGCTATTACATAACAATGATAATAATTTATAATGATATTAATGACCTGATTGGTTTACACAGCATATGTAGGTGAGTCTCCAGTTATAAGGGAAGTTGGCCGAATTAAATTTGCAATCCACCCATGTTTTTGCACCTTTGCTGGCCTTACACCGGCATGAAAATGGAGCCAATTATTTTCCACTGAAAGAGCTTTCTCAGAGGATGAATAACCTGTAGAGAAGCTCAGGAACTTTATTTGTATTTTGACCGGAGGAACAAAGAATTAAAATTAGTTACAATAGTTCCAGGTCTCACCTCTGAGGGTATAACTACCTGAGGTCTCAAAAGAAAACAGAAGAGTTTACAGTGATGAAAATTGCTGACTGGTCAAATACAAACCCGGTGGCTGCCTCAACTTGCGTATATTCACCAAATAAGGAAGTACTGGGTGCCATTCATATCAATATTAGGATAAAGGTTGGACATTTCTTGTTGTGTTTATTCACATTAAAAATAAAGTTATGTATCTGGGCTCCCTGACTAGTTATACAAAGGAGAGAGAGTATGTGAACAAGCGTTGGATGTTAGCAAACAAGAGAGAGGAGGAGGTGGTTGACAGAGCTTGAAAATGAATATGATAAATAAAACTTTATTTGCTGATAGTTTTATGGCAGTTTAATGTCCTAAAGCAGAAATAAATAACTATAAATCACACAGCAGACTTTGTTTTGGAGACATTCATTCACCGCTGAAACATGAAAGTCCGGCAACAGTAAAAAAAAAAAATGAAAACCCAACACAATTACTCTTTTATTTGTCATTTCCTTTTGCGTGAATACCACATCTTGACCACAGCTGTCTATTTTAAAGACATAATTGGTTTAATCTGCCCCTTCACAGTTATTAAGATGCAGTGAAAACAAACAGGAATGTGCAAAAGGGGCTTTTAGTTCTCAGTTTTATCCTTGAGTTTAGTGCCTCTTTCCATAATTCCCGAAATGGTTGATTTTTATGATATTGAACATCATCGGTGTAAATGTGCCAGGGTTTGTTTATCAGCTAACTTGCACTCAAAGTCACCACTACAAACAAAAAAAGATCAGACTTAAAAGCATGGAAAGGATTTCAGATCCTGAATAGTCATAGACTCAACTCATCCCACAGGAGATCTTACAGTTGAAAAATGAAAACGGCATCTCTAACGTTTTCGCACAGCAGCAGTTGGTCATAGACTCTGTTTACAGTAGGTGTGGAAGCCACTTACTGTGTGGTTGATCCAGCTGTTGGGGATCTCAGGTCTTCCTCTGTCTCGGAGAACGCTGTCCTTCATGCTCTCTACGCATGGGTGTTCCCTCAGGTTCCCAAAGGGCGGCTCATACTCTTTCACCTCTGCACGTTAGCACACACAAACAAGTAAAAATCAAACAAACAAACAAAAAAAAAACGATCAAAATGTTGAGCTTTGGTTGTTTCACAAAAGCAATGAACTTTGAAAACATATTCACGGCTATTGACTATTACAGTTCTCCTGAATAGAGAGGCAAGATCAGATGGCAGTGCCCCCCTCAACGCACACAACAACACCACCTCTGAAAGGATTCACTGTGTGCTCTAAATTAAAACTGCAGGTCGCAAACTTTAAATAGCACTGAGGCAGCATAAACAACTACAGAATCCTGTGCTACTGATGGGAGGGCAGAGGGGCATTCAGCACTAACATATTTTTTAAGGTCAGCCTCAACAGGCTTTAAGTATCTCACCAACAAAGCTCTGACTGTGTCAGCTCTCTTACACAACAAAACCTGGATTGTCAAAGACAATTTACGAGTTAAAGTTTACTCAGGATGAGATTTCAAAGCCCTGGTGCGTAGGATAGAGTCTGGAAACTGGGGGTCAAGAGTTTCCGAAAGAAAACTTATCTTCATATGAATTAAAATATCCTAGGAGTAAAACAACACATTGAGTTCTAATTCACTTTGAAGTGCAGGGGGGCTAGATTAAGAAAACACTGGTTTCAGAGCTGCCGCTGAGATGAGGAAAGTCTGATGAGGCACAAGACTGTGTGAGGAATGTTGAAGTAAATAATAAGCCCATTTTTAATAATTAAAAGATGACTAGGAGTGAAATGCCAGTTTGAGAATACGGTATTCTACAAATAACCCCTGACCAAAACAGAAAAAAGGGCTGTAAACAGACACAGATAACAGACTCTACACTTTTTTTTTAAATTTAAGCTGTCATAAATACTTTAAAATCAAATGTCACTGATGACTGTTGATGAACACAATGATCGCTTCCAGGTGCTGCAATAACTAAGTCAGAATGGAATCCTTTTATAATTCACTCACAGACAAAGACAGATATACAGTATAACTCTGGAGTGCATCCAACACAATGCTGTTGCAGTTTTCAACTTGAACTACAAGCTTAAACCTGACTGAGTGAAATGAGCCAAACATACTATAACAATAAGTATGATGACTAGTGATTAACAGTGACGTTGTCAGTAAAAAACGAAAACGGTGTAAGAGTTATGTTTCTGACGCTGATGCTATAGCCGCCATGCAGTGTCATAAAGCTATAAAATTTACAATATAGACTGTTAGGCTATTCAGGATATGGTGGAGCTATTGCTTGTGATAAGTCTATTGTTCTTTTTTTCACATTTTATTGTGGTAGAACTTGTTTCTGTTGTTGCTTTAGTTACCATTTCTCTTTCAAAGTGTGCCCCCAACATGCGCTCATTTACTTCGAGAACACACCTAAAAAGGGAGTGCAGTCACTGATCATGTCATTAGCTGCTGCCTGATTAAATCAGGTCCTAAATATTAACATAAACTGAATTAAAAGGCCCAGCATAGATTTGTCCTGCAGTTTAGCTCTGTGTAAATCTGTCCCAGAGAGTTTACAGAAGTGGAACAAGGCAGTTTCCGCCAGTCAGCACACTGTAGTCACAAGGCCAACATGATGTCTCTGCAAGTAAACTGTCACATCTTGAACAGTATGTACACAATTAGATATGCCATAATGTAAAGACCGAGAAAGAAAGAAAATCTGTTCCCTAAAGTGTTGATTGTGGTAAAAGAAAGAAGTAAAACTGCCTGGACAGACCGTCCACTACTTACTATCAAGTTTGTTGACAGTTTCATTTCACTCTTTCAAAAAGAGTGTAAAAGAAGCTCAGAAGAAGTTAAGAGGCCACCAGATGGGAAGTGGAGACTTCTGGGATACAGACTAACGCAACAGAAGGACTTTTCTCAGAAGCTGGAAATTTGTACTTTTTTGCAAGCCAAATTCCTCTGCTTTGCTGTAAACGTTCAAACATAGCCCCGCCTGGCCGTCAGTCCTCACTTAAGAGAGAAGGGGAAAGAGGTTTCTTTTTGTTTTGACAGGTCTGAGAGGGTCCATAACTGTATGCAAGACAGCACGTCCACTTCTCAGCTGTTGGACAATCATGTTTATGTGTTCATCTCCAAACAATGAGCTCAAAATATAGGAATCATACTATTGAGCACTTTGCAGTATAAACAAAAGTGTGTATCCAAGCATGGAAAGATTGGCGTATTCTGCTCTAAAAGGGAAGATGTGTTTTCCAGGCAAAGCTTAGATCAAATTCTGAACTAGCAAAAGCTATTGAAAGTGCAACAAAGTGGAGGTGAGGAATGCTGTGGTTTGCGAAAGTCCTGCGCTGCATATTGACAAGATTTCTGCAAAATCTGTGTAACAACTTCAGCACCGTAACAATCAAGAACCTACACTGCGTCTCTTACGACAGCTGACATGTAGTGATGTGAATTATGCAGTGTTAGCACATATTTCATCCTTACGGCCTATTTTCCATGCCAGTTGTCAGGCATGCTGGTAGGAACTGTCTGGGAATCTGCAGTTGGGAGAAATTCAGTTAAATATAGTCTCAGCGTTAGACTAGGGGAAACTCCTCAATGAATGTCACCCTGCAGAGGTTTTTTTCGATATCCTTCCCCGACAATGTCACGTCTTGTTGATGTTTAGATATCGGTGCTCAAACTGCAGCATCGAGCCAAACCAGAAAAACACAAAGGAACAAGACTCACAAAACACCTTAAATTTGTACAGCAAAGATACAAGCAAGCATAATCCCCATATCTTATTTGATATTCTTGTGCTGCTTTGCTTTCAACATTTTGTCTACTTACTCTCAACAAGGCATGAATACTGATAAAAGAATGGAAATACTGTCACTGAAACACATAAATATTGCAGGAAGACAAATCCAGAGTTTCAACTTGTACTTGGAAGTAAATTAGTAATGTGATCACAATAACATTGTCTGTGTCCCAGACTCAAGTCTTTCTTGAGTCTGGAACAACAGCTTGACTAATCCACTCCCAGCCACCTCTGCTGGTTTTCATTAGGCTGCGGTGGCTGTGACATTTGTTTTGTGTTCCTCGCAGGTTGTTAAAATCATTTAGTACAGATGCATACATGTGCATTACACGTTAGCAGAGCCTAGTTTTGAACATATGGCACCGACTTATCCTGGAGGCTTACCCTACCATTAGCTAGAGCCGACACATACCCTAACCTTCACCTAACCCCATTAAAGATGACCAAAGTTATTTTAGCTCATGCTGGACGCAACTTCAGTGAAACCAAATTGGGCCCACACATTCTGTCCCCGATTCATCCCCAATCAAGTTGTCTGATGTACCCGAGATGTGGACTATGGCAGACCCGGCACACACATATACACTCCAGCCCATCAGGCTCTCCAGTCCTGAAGGAGTTGAAGGTTTGACATCTGGTGAGCAGCTGCCCTAACCTCTCCCCCTCGCCAGTCTAGCCCAACCTCTCCCTCTTGGGACTGAAGGCATTTCTCTGTCTGCAGCTCCACGTTCAACACCACTCAACTCTTATCCCCCTACTTAGCCCCACCCGCCTGAGGAACGCCCTCGTAGTCTCTCCAAGCCCTAAATCTGGACCAGCTAAATTATACAGGAGAGACATTTAAGGGAACTGAGGCAGAGATAAAAAGGCCTGAGCCTTGAATCCAGCTTTTCCTTCTCTCTGAGGTGTGTCGTACTCTCCGTTTCCCTCTCACTCTAACTCTTCCTCTGTCTTTATAGTCTTGGAAGATAAAGAAAGCATAGTGAAAGCTCATGGCTGGCTGACTGGCGCTGTCGACAGACGGCTGTGTTCTTCTCGCCTGGCAGATCTCAGAACAGACTATGGCCCCGGGAACAGTGACAGAGCGGCTATGTGGCTGCCTGCCACTGAGATGCTGAGACACTGAGATAGCTGATCAGACATCTGTCTTCCACAGACACGCACCCAGGCAGGTGGCATTAGACACAAGAGAGACTGAGGAGAAATCAGGGCTTCACCTGGGTCATTATAATTGTGCCTTGGGATGTGTCATCCTGAATTTGTGTGCGCGTGTTCATGTAAGCTCGTATTTTGTCTCAAGGGAAGCGGCTTCCTCAGAGAGTCATGAGTGACTCACTGACCTCCAGAGACAACTTGGCAACTTCAGGAAAAATGAGAGACCAGCAGCGTTAAAGCATGAAACTTCCTATGCACACTCTGTAAACATCAGTTTTATTGTCACGTTGCTCTGATTCCAGAATCAATACCAAATTTCTGCCAGAATACTATCTGCAAGGAGATTTTTTTTTCTGAGTTCTAGTCAGGCAAAACCAAATTACTGCATCTCATTTGTACAGCCACTCTCTCCACGTTCCTAAGGGTCCATCAAGATTGGTGTTTGTGTTTGTGCTACGTTTGAACATTGTCAACAAGCCAGCGTTTCCGTGGGTTTTCAGCTTAATGAAATATAGATATCACCCCTTTCGCTCGTCTCAGGACAGTTTCCAAGTCTGGAAAAGTGAATAGGGATATACATAACATGAGAATAACAAATTAACTACTCCGGCGGCTTCTGTCTTTAGTCTCTATTCTGGTACGGGGCTGGGACGGGAGCCCCTCTGCTTCCCCTTTCGCCAGTAAATCTCTACCAGCCCATCCCTGTCTGTCTGTGCCAGCATGAGTAAAACTGGATGGCTGTCTGCAGTGTTGCGGTGCAGTGAGAGAGTAATTAATTGCCGCCTCACCTGCCTCAGGGTAAGAGGAAAAAGACAGGCATTGAGAGGGGGAGAGAAATGTAGAGAAACTGAGTTTAGAGCAAGGGGGGTAATGTCCTTGAACAGAGGGTTTCTGTTCAAGGACATTCAGAAAAACATGGTTAAACTTGGTCTAAAATAATGTTTGCTGCCATCTAAAGTGTTTCCTGTTTGTTGAGATCTAAATAAATGCAAAGTAGGGGACTGAAAGACCTGTACGGATAAACATAGAAGTGGGCGAAATGGATGGACGAGGACGAGTGGGATGAATAAAGCTCTTGTCCCTCAGGAGGAAACCAAGTGAAGCCACACTACCCTTTATCCAGTGAGTCTGGATTCGTATAGTCCATCTCTACCAATATGTATCCTGTCTGGTCTGCTCTCAAGGGACATGAGCCACAAAACATCCTCATACAAAAGGAGACATCCATACTTACAAAGTTAAGTTAAAAAAAAAAACAAACATAAAAAAAAAAAAAAAACGCGTCTTGGGACTTTGCTCTTTGCAAAACAGGAAATAGTCTATTTTCTTTTTGAAAGGTGTACCCACAGGGGCAAGCATATTTTTGCTGCTGGGAAGGAAAAGAGGGGATTGTGGGTCACTTGGCCATGTTTTTTTCTTCAGAGGACTCTGGGGCAGAGTGACTGTGAGATACATTTCGGGGGGGGGGGGGCCCTGCAGGGACTGTGGGGGCAAAACAGGAAAACGCCAAAGTATAAGCGTTCAAGCCCAAACCTGGCTTTCAATCACTTCCCTGACACAATGGAGACAGGAGCACTATAAGAAAGAAACTAGACCACAGAGACACTAAAGGGAAGTAAAACAAATGACTGTCGACGTGAAATACTGCTCTGTGGTTTGCTTTCAGATAATCACCCATTTCCATTATTTGCACATATTCTGGCCTTGTTTTTGCTGCAGAATGACAAACAGAAGTAACGGTACATTAGTAAATTGAAAGCTGATCCTTGAGACTTCTACAAGATGGATTGTGTGTTCGTCACTCTTAGATTTTGTTCCCACAGTGATTAATGGGACATGGAGGACACACACATAAGTCCTGACGCGCCGCGTCCAACATCTAGTGAGTGAGCGGGAGGTGGAGTCGGCCACTGGGCTCCTAATTGTTAAAGTCATCAATGTGGTTGTATTCCTCGGAGGTCAAGCGAGCTGTGGAGGCAATTTTTCTTTTTA
This sequence comes from Istiophorus platypterus, assembly GCA_016859345.1. Classification (NCBI taxonomy): domain Eukaryota; kingdom Metazoa; phylum Chordata; class Actinopteri; order Istiophoriformes; family Istiophoridae; genus Istiophorus; species Istiophorus platypterus. The sequence continues at coordinate 15,961,454 of CM029127.1, read as the reverse complement.
CAGTATTTCTGAGGATCTTTACTCAGGCTCCAAAGGGAATTTCATCAATCAGTGCTGCTATCGATTTCCTTTACACTCAACGATGCCGGCTAATCTCTAAATTACCAGGAAAAACATGGTTATCTCCATTATTAACTAAAGGTCACAAGTGATGTTTACTGTGTGTACAGTGGGAGCAACACATTATTGGTATGGAAACTGAAATATCCTGTTTAGAGCAGGTGTCTATAAAACACAACTGATCATGTTACACAAGGAGAATACTGAGGGAAGCAAGGCAGAATACCGGTTAAAGGAACAGTTCAACGTTTTTGGAAATACATGATTCTAGATGAGAAGTGAAGGAGAGAATAAATACCACTCCCATGTCTGTCTGGCAAGTTGTGGTCTTACGAGAGGTTATGTGCTTGAATATAATTTTGGCCAGAGGCAGGGACTCTGCTGGTTGCCTGGCAACCTCATGGTGACCACAAGGCTCTAGGACATTACTGCACCCAGCTGAGAAATAGTCTTGCACATGACGCCCAAAAAGAGAGTCCTTGTTTTTCCCGGCTCTTGCTTCGTATTAACGCACAGATATGAGAATGGTATCAATCTTCTCATCTAAATCTTGTATTGTATTGTATTTCCCTCAAAATGCTGAACTATTCCTTTAAGAAGTCCATCTTTCAGGAAGCATTCAAAACCTCAATGAAAGCAAATATCTACTATGGGATTTCTGAGCAAAACACTGGCGTCAGCCCCATTATTCTTATATTACCTTAGTGAAATTGACTTGGGCCTAGATGTATATCAAAAAAATGTAAAAAGTAAATTCATAATTATTTCAAAGCCTAACTTATCAATTTACTAAAAGTTGCTCAACCTAAAAAGGCAGACTATTTTGATTAGGTTTCAGTGGAGGTTTCGATGTCCCCACTGTCTCGCCACTCTTTTGGATGAAACTAGTTGGCACTCGCTGTCAGCAGGTTCCATTTAATCAGATCTTTTTGCAATCTGAAGTCTGGGATTTTGATCTGCAGCACAGCACGTTAAAAAAAAAAAGAAGCCTGAGATGTTTTCATAGGGTCAGCTATGGAGTTATGCCACTAATAAACAGCACTTCATCTTACCTCCAATTGCACTGCACCTGGAGATGATCTCCCATAGCACAAGAGCCATAGAGTAAACATCGGCCTGTTTGAAAGACTCGATGTTTTCTAGGTTCATTTTCGACTCCAGGACCTCTGGGGCCATGTATCTGGCTGTACCCACCTGAGGAAAAAGGAAAGCAGAAAAGACAATAGAGATCTGTGTCACTGAAGTCCTTGATACAACTGATGATACTAAATAATCAGAGATTGCATTATATTGTTTTGTGTGGTTTAAACAGGTTGCTACATAAGGGTAGCTGGTAAACCCCAAAATAAGGGAGTAGTTTAGTTGAAAAAGCTTAGCTAAGCAGAACCTCTTAGCAATCAGTTCTTTACCAGCACCAGCAGCATCCCCAGGGTGATAAGACAGGTGGTAATTTTGTGCTGTAGTAAGATGTCATATCACATTTATGTGAATCAAAACATGTTTGATGTATTGAATAACTGGAAAAACAAAGGCAGCTCAGAGCTTAACAACACATTGCTTGTCTTCACATAATTGCCCCTTTGGAAAATGTGTTCACCGGCGCTGCCTTCAAATGCATTAAGGGCATTACCATGCATTAGGTGTGCAGCACAGCAAAGGGGAGGGCTTTTTTTTAATTTATTTTTTTTTTTTATAATGAGCCATTTTCATAACGGAGTCTAATATGACTCTGGCCTATTTCATCAGGGTAATGAGTCCATTAAGAATCAATCAAGGCTGTTTGCCTTGTGAATATAATAAAATGACAACCTGAGAAGAATTACAGCACAACTTCCATCAGTATTGTCCATCTGCGAATAAGGTACAGAGAATGCCAAATAGTTAGAGATGGTGTCCCTGAGTGATGAGGATCAGAAATGAAAAGGTTGATTGATTGTATTGCTCTTTTCAGGGTTTGATAAATATCTTTAAAGAAATATATAGCAGCACTTGGAATGGTCTGTGTCTGGGGTGCCAGTGCAAATTATAACAGGAGAGGATTTATTTCTTATCTCTGGAGGGATCAAAAGCCAAGGTAAACCAAATAAATCCCCAAATTTAGGATTAGAAAGCTTTACCTGCCCACTGTTAGCCAACTCATCCACGGACAGATTGCTGTCCAGCCGGAGTGAGAGGCCGAAGTCACACAAGCAGACGGTCAGGTCGCTTTTCACCAGTATGTTGGAGCTCTTAATGTCCCTGTGTGCGATAGCCACCTTGTAGCGGCCACAGGGGGTGTGATCACTATGAAGGTGAGCCACTCCACGGGCTAGTGAGCTCCCGAGCCGCCAAAACTCGTGCCAGTTGATAACATGATGAATCAGGTACTCTTGAAGGTTCCCTCTTGGCTGGAAGGCCGTGATCAGCCAGTACTGTCTCTGCACCTTGCGTTCCTCCGCTGTCAGAAAGTGAAGCACATTCTCGTGTCTCAAGTCTGCGTCTGAGAAGATGTCCTTCTCGTTTTTCCAGGAGGCGTACTCCTCGTATGGGAAAATCTTAATGGCCACTGTCTCAAAGCTCTGCTCCTCACTGACTGAGGAGCCCTGCTTCAGTTTAGCTTTGTAAACTTCTGCAAAACGGCCCTTCCCGACCTGAACATCCAGTTCAATGGGCAGCAGCTCGGTGTTATGGTTGAGATTGTTGGCGAGCGTGGAGCTGCTGTCTGAACCTTCGTCGTCTATCATGATGGCGTGAGCATCACTGAAGTCAAGCGGAGGACCCCTCTTGCGTCTGGAGCTGGCTTGGCGCTGGCGGTAAACCCGATAGCAGTAGAAGGAAGTGATGACAACAACAGCCATAACCAGCAGAGGCACCAGGCTCACTAAGATGACCCCTACCACCTGGGATTCATTGTCTGAGGGAAGAAAAGTCAAAAGGACTCATGAGATGATGAGGATGACGATGCACATATACCCAATATATACACAAGTTTAAAGAGACCCAAGTTAATATTTAATATTTAATATTAACAATAGAAAAAAAATGAATATAGCTAAAGAAAATCATCCCCCAGCCGTGCAGTTCCCTTCAACATCTGCAGAGCATTTTAGCTCCTTTCAGCTCACTGTTTTGGTTTTACAACCTGCAACTTAACTGTCTGGTTTCCTCTGAATGCTCTCATCACCCATGTTTTCAAATGCAAGAGGCTTCTGCTTCAGTAAAAACACTCTGTACCCACTCATACCCACCGTTCCCTACCCGCTCAGCATCAAACAACAGACTGACAAAGTCAGTGACTGGCTGGTGAACAAAGTGGAGCATTTCGCAGATTTAGAGCTAGATATTCCCCTTAGAAGTTGGTGTTGACCGAAACAGAGCTGAGAAGAGTGTGAATATTTGATTTACATTCATCAGGTAGCAGCAAACATGACTCTATATGAATGCTAATACTGTCGTTTGCCAACGCTTTTGCTTTCAACTTTAAAATGGTGATAATATGTCAGTGTTGTGTTTAAAGCTTATGGTACTTCCCCAAAGGGGCAAAAATAATTAGCTTAGCTTTTAAAGTCAATTTTTGACCTTGGTAGCAACAGTTGAAAAAACAATCTTACCACAAGGTCCATTGAGTGGTGCTCAGAAAAAGGAAAATTTGAGCATTTACAATTTCAACTGGGCAAACTCCCTGTGCTGATGAAGATCATGGTATATGACCAAAAGTTCCAGAACAGCTACTACATGGAGGTTAGTTTGTCAGCCACATTTGTAGAGTTCAAAAGAAGTTTCAAAAAAGAGGGAGATTTAATAACATTCTTTTACTTGGCGAGGTGTGAGTTCTTTCGTAACACTGCGTTTTTCCCCTACAGATTTTTTGGAATGATCAAAAGCAGAAAACAATCAGTTACCCCACAGTATGAACTCCAATTCTGTCTTGGCAGATTGTATCTAGTCAAGAGTAACATAGTATTCTGAGAACAGCAGGGGAACCTGACCCTCCCATATGGAATGTCTACAAGCATCAGAAAGCTAAAGTTAGCGTCTAGGCCACACATTCAAACGGCTCCAAATCCTGACCCAGTCAACCACATATTGTGTCTCTTTATAGTTTATGTCTGATTCTTATAATTTAGGAGATGGTGTGTCTGGTAGCTGCTCCGGTTCTGGCAAAGAGTGAAAGTTTATGCTCGTGCTGTGTTCATGGTCCAGCTTTTGTAGCTGCAGTCATAAAAAAAGACCTATAAAAAAAGTATATAACCAGACATAACATACTAAATGAGAAAACTCCAGCTGGTTCACAGTTTGATGAGTTCTAAATTTATTCATTCATACATTGTCATGTCTAGTGCTCTCAGTGCCGCACAATGTTCCTAAACATTTTCAATTTTAAATTACCAGCTTTTACAGACTTTAACTTTGGATATAGTTTATAATTTTGGTTGCAAAATATGAGATGACAATGGTTCCTAAGCAGAATAAGGTCCCGTTTCTCCAAATTGGCATAAGAACCCAGACTGGTGAATTAAAGAGCTAATAAAACCGATTTCAGAGGCAAGCTTAGATGTGAAGAGCAGAGTTGGGTTAAAATAAGGGAAAAGGACGAATGGGGAAGGTATCTAGTTGACTACCCAGTCAAACCCACTGGTTCTCTAATTTTTTTTTTTTTTCAACAGGAAACCACATGTCTGAAATCCTCTACATGGCCCCAGCCAGTTTGTTATGATTTTCGTAGAGTGAGAAGCTATTTCTCACAACAAACCTGTTGCTGTGCCTCCCGGACTCTTCCAGACAGTTTTGGCAAGAACTTCACTTATACTACGCAATACAGAATGTTCTGAGGAAAATGTTGTGAATTGCAAAATCTGTGAATAAACACCTTTATAAAATAAACACCATTTAAGGGACAGGGATCTAGTGCGAGGCTGGTTAAAACCACTTAATTTTAAGACTTAAATTGAAAGTTTTTGCTCTGAGCTATTGTTTTTGATATCTTGGGTTATACGCATATTTGCTTTCTCTCCAAGGGTTGGATGAGACCATCAATATCACTACAAAAGTTGTGAGAAGATGATTTTACTGTTACCACAGCAACTCTAAGCATATTTCACCTATTATGTGATTACCAACTTAGGTTTTCCTCTAAGTTATGCAAGAGCTTTGGGAATTTTTTTGCAGGTTCCTGTAACAATGTAAGTGAAATTTGAAAAATGCTTTGTACCATGGGACACTGGTCACTAACCAGTAGACCAGACTCACCAGATTTACCAGTACTCTAACCTCATCTTGCCTCTCTTTTTTTTTTTTTTTTTTAAATTTCTGCTTCCTTACGATGCAGTCTCATGTTAGCCTCTGAGAAGTTACAGAAAGTGCACAGACATTCTCGACAGTGAGAGAATGGATTTCCATGACGTACTTTGCACCGTGCAGATGCTTTCAATTTGGCTCTCTGTGCAAAGCCGGGTCTCGGAAATGTACCTCGGTGTTATTACTGCCTGGATGCTGTAGTCAAAATACATTCGATTCCAGGGCCAATGTTGTAACTGGAGTCTACAAGCCAATGTCTCCGAAACCTGTTTGTAATCATGTTTCTGGAGAGTATTACAAGGCCCACGTGTTTGCGTTCATGCATGACGCTTTACATGACAGGCTGATAGGAACTGGCATAACAATATTACGTCGACCATGACTATGACGTTACCATGTTATGTTGTACAGATGTGAGAACCATTGAGTCCCACTTCTTACATGGTAATGCAGTGTTTCTGCACCACAGGTAAGAAAAGTACAGATTTGAGAAAAATGAAGTAGGACTTACGTAACTTTGTACAACTTAAAGCCTCGTTAGTATTATTAAATAAACCATAGTTCAAATGACTATGGGCAATGGGAAAGGGGTGGCTCCTAGTGATGAACTCACAGAAAATTATCACCCAGCTGCAGCTCACCACAGCTCTGCAGAGTATTTGGAAACTTTTATGCAATTGTTCTGGTTTTACGTCCTGCACTTTTTACTATTCTGGTTCAGTCTCTCTGCTCTCACCGGCCTTGTTTTCCACCAGGCAGCTGTTTTTAAGCAAACAGGCTCTGTTAAACCCAGCCCCAAATGGCAGAGAGACGAAGTTTTGACCAGTTTGTGAACGTAGTTGTACATTTAATGGCTAAAGAGTCAGATATCTCTCTCAGGGCTAGATGGAGAGCAGGTTAGAGTTCGAAGGGAAACAGAGAGACGGGACTGGGCGTACACTGGTCATGTCATGAGAGGCATGACCCCAAATGAATTCTAATTTTGCTCCAAATCTATTGGATGTTTAAACATGCATCTGTTTGCTAACATGTTCACAATAACAACTTTGTCAGTGTCATGTTTACAGCTCCTTCCTCTGACAGTGGCAAAGAAAGGGCAATGCTGCTTTTACTTACATTGTTTAAAACGAAGAACCTCGTTGCACTCATCCACAGAGCAAGAACAGATGAAGAACTGTGAGCCCATGCCCTTTCTTTCTTTCATCTCACAATTGCTGTTGTTGTAATCGTCCAAGACCAGGCCATAGAACCTCTGGGCTGGGTTGTGGCAAACTGTTTCAACAGTGACATTGTCATCTTTCTTCCTCCTTAGAAAGAGAAAACACACATTCAAAAGAAAGTAAGAAAACATATCCATTCACTGGGTTAAGTTTCATTTTAGTCTTTGCATGGGACAACAAAAGAAAGAACTGTGAGTTTTGGACAGGGAACTTCCATGAGCAATGAAGTTCCCATTCAGAGATCCGTGTTATCATGTAATGACGTAATAACAGCAGATCTACAGTTGTGCAAATAAAGCAATTTTTTCAGCTGTGTAGTGATAAAGTGGTACCTGTAAATGACAGATTTGTGACTTTCAGCATGCTCAGCATTATGTAAATGACTACAACACAGAGGTCACAATGACCAATACCAAGATTTCAAAATACCATTACAGAAAAGGAAACCCTGGACTTGCAAAAATATAAATATTTAAATTTTGCTTCCCTGCTGAGCAGCACTGGCTGTACCGTTATGAGAGACATTTCAAAGAGGTGCTGCCGTCCATGTGCCATTAGCTTTCTGCTAACCTCAGCTCCTAACATGCCCCTTACACTACTAATATAATAAGAAACAGCAGTGTGGCTTCAAGCTTTTAATACCGACACAAATCTGCTTCCTGCTGCTTCTCACATTTGGAGTCAGATCTGATGCTGATGATGGTTAGGCGCTCATGTGCTAACATAATCCAGCCAACTGTCACCACCAGAATGCTGACTGACAAAGTGTTCAAAGGAAAAGGTCAGTGCAGGGAAGAAAATTCTGCACTTCAGACAGGAAATGATGCCTGATCTGATTAATAAAAGGGCATCTCTTTTGACCATGTAGTTTTACCTATGATCCGAACATAATGAAAACAATGCTCTTTTGACTGAGTATCACTATAACTTAATCGTTCATCACCAAAACTCCCTGCTGTGTTTAGCTGAGTGGACACTTACCAAATACTGACACAAACATCCTCTTCATGGGGGCAGATGGACGTGATTTCACAATCCACCTTACACATGTCTTTGCCTGAACAGCTGGTTGCCCGCACATCACAGAACTTGCACAGCTTCCTTATCTTCATTATACTGGCCGCTGAAGAAAGAGAAGGAAGTTGAGAGAACAGAATCATTTTGGTGGATGTAAATAAAATGAAATAAAAAGTTAAGTTTGATCTGCAAGGAACACAAGACAAGACTGATTTCCTCATACTTTCAATGGATTGTTTCAGCATCATTTGACAATAAAAACACTTTCTTGATGATCAATAATGGGATTATAACGCTATATAAATATATATGTTATGTTTATTAGCATAAAAACCAAGAAAAACTTATAATTTTTTTAACTAATGAGAGTCTTCTGGATTTTGCCACTAAATAGAAGCAGATATTCAACATAATCACAAGTAAATACAAATTATTTCTTTCTAGAGGGGTGGACAGATTCTTTTTTTCCCCCGTGAAGTCTGAACAATAAGAACAGCACGCGGAGGCATCCCCCTCCTTTGGACTTGTTAAGACTTGACTCTGCCAGCAGGCAGACCCATATCAGTGAGACAGACAGGATTGTGTGATGAGTGCCTGTGGGTTTGATAATCATCTAAGGAGACAACTGCCAGACAGGCAAGAACAACAAACAAAGAAAACACGGATGCATCTCCTTGCTGAGAAGTCCCCCTAATTTGTCAAGCCGCTGAGTCGGCTCCCCGTCTATAAAAAGGTGCCGTGCCAACCTGTTAATGAAAATCACAAAAAGGGAGGGCAATGTTATGTATCAGTGTCTATGAATGCTTGGTATGTGTGTGTGTGTACGTGCTGGTGAGTAATTGTATTTCTACAAAAATTCTCAGACTGCACTTTTCCCGTTGGTCCTTGCAGTTATAAAAACTAGCCAGGCAACTTGCCTCTGTTTGGCACTGACAGGAGAGATTATGCAACAAGGAAGGTGTGCAATTTCTCCTCTCTTCTCCTGTCTTGATTTTCCTGTTCCTAAAAGGGAGTGATTCCCACACATAAAAGTGCAAGTGGAAAGTGGATCTTGTGGCCTTGAGATTTAGAAACTATCCTAAAAATAAAAATAATTGTGTATATATATATATATATATATATACACATATATATATTTCAAGTTTTCCAAGGAGCATTCTAGCATCAGAGTTGGAAGCAACATCAGGAAAAAATTGTCTCTTACAGACAATCCCACATGATTTTTGTTAGTAAACAAAAAGGTTTGTGCAAGCATAGGAAATGTAGATGAAAGTGGTATAATTATGATGATGATGATGATGAGATGATGATGATGTATACCCAGGTCACTTGCTGTGAGTAAACAGAGTGAAAAAAGGGGGTTTCACTCCACTTTCAGATCTCTCAAGTCAATGTTGATAACTAATACACACTGTAAAGAACAGGCCGACACCAAAGCAGCCTAGTTACAAAAACAGAGGAAGAGGAAGAGGAGTTGCACCAGCAAAACCACTTTACCGCACTACCACTGCAAAACTGACATAGTCTGCACACAGAGCTCAACCTATTCCTCCTATCAGAATATGGAAATCACGACCAAAACCGAGAGAGACGGTGGCTTACTTTCTGACAACATACGTTAAAACAAACAAACAAACAAACAACATAGTAAATCAACATGTGAGACATGTCCTAAGATGACAAAGTCAAGACTCTGCTCAGTCACGTGACCAGGAGGTGCCTTAGACAGGAAGTGTAAACGACAGGAGGCTTGTTGACAGCGTGGGCAGCAAGTGAACGAGTCTTTTCAGTGTCTGTTTGCCCCCGCTCTCACGCTCACTTGTGGGGAAAAGGTGCAGTGCGTGGGCGATCTCCCAACCTGTCAAACCCCCCCCCCCCCCCTCGGTGTGTCACCCGACCCGACCCGACCCGGCGGGGCGGGGTTAGACCTGCGGTGTGAAGCTAGACCTGCAACCTGCAGCGCGGAGGAGCAGCGCAATCCGGCGGCGCCATGCGTCCGCGCCATGCGTCCGCGCCATCCGGCCGTATTTTCAAAACGAGGCCGGCAGGATATTACATTTCTGCCCCCCCTTGTCTTAACCAAGAGAGAGAGAGAGACTCCTCACACAAATAAAAACATCAGGAAAAACAACAACAACAACATTAACTCCAGACTAAAACTACGACGGAACCATTCAAAACCCGGTGGGTCCGGGGAGACGCTTTGAAGTCGGATCAGCACCGAGGGGACAGTCCGTGTCTGTGTCGCCTGCGGTGGGAAGATGGTTGAGCCGGAGTAATTATATCATTAGAGCAACTGCCCTGAAAGAGCACGTCATTTTAACCCAGGAGGCGGGCGACGCAGGGGATGAATGGTAGTTAATTGTCACCCAGGGCTACATATAATTGCAGAGGTGGTGGTGGTTTTGGGGTGTGTGTGTGTGGAGGGGGGGTGTAAGAGGATTAAGAGCAGCCAAAGCCACTTGGTGCCTCTGGGACTGAGCCTGAGACAGATGAAGGTAAAGCGCTGTCTTCCTCTTTTTTTTTTTTTTGGGGGGGGGGGGCAGGTGTTAAGACCTGCCAGCAATGTGGCTGCACATCAAAGATGGAGATAACCCACCTGAGAAGGGCTCTAGAGAGGCCAACAGGTGATATCCGCGAGATAAGGCACCTAAAGCACTTGGGCACTTCCTGTCATTTTAATGAAATTAATTTGGATATATATATATATATATATATATATATATATATGTATATATATATATATATATATATATATATATATATATATATAATATAAAAATCACGATTAAAGGCGATATCGTAATAATGAGTTGCTACAGGTCTGTGTACAATGAAGAGTTCGGCTCATACCACTTTCCTGAAGGAGGCAACTTGTCACTTTGTAGCGTCCGACGACGCGTCAAAGATCCTTCCGCGAAATTAACTTCTGGCAACTTTTTGTTGTTTCGTTTTGTTTTGTCTTTTTGTTTGTTTTGTTTTTTGTTGTTTTTTTTTTTTTTTTTTTCCCCTGAAAGTTTGAAAGTTCCACTCACCGGTCACCTCGAGCAGGACACTACCAAAGAGTATCGCTCCACACCAGAAAGCGGAAAACCGAAGTAGCTCCATTTAGAGACGGACCGTGCGCTCCCCTCTCTCTCATTAATCAACCGAAGCCTTGACAACGCGGTTGATATCGGGACGTCGCGGACTTTTGTTCCGTCCGCCTGTTGCTCCAGCCCCCGTTCAAAAAAGAAAAAGGAAAGAGAAAAGAAACAACCGCCTCCACAGCTCCGGGTAGAAGAGGCAGAGTAAACACACCGGGCAGGACTTGCCCTATTTGACTAACTGTATGTGCACTCTTCATGAAACAGGAAATCTTCGGAGGGGTTGGTCATTTTTTTTTCTTCCTCCTCCTCCTCCTCCTCCTCCTCCTCCTTCTACTTCTTCTACTTCCTCTACTTCTCGGTCATGCTCCTGTGGCTCACTGAGCCTCGAACCATGTCATTAAGAGGTTGAAGCTCAGACTTGAAATGACATGCTCGAAAATAGCTCAACCAGGGGCTGCACCTATAGGCTGAGAGTATACACAAACAAAGTTATTCACATCGAAGTTGTCACACCTTTCTGATCTGTTTTAGAGCTGTCAGCCCTTAAAAGGGAAAAAAAAAACAACTTGCAGGGTTCTGCTCATGTAATTTTATCATAAAAAATGATTATATTCATATATATTCTTTTTAATTATTATTTTTTTTTTTACATGGTTACCAGCGCGCTAAATTTATTTAGATGTCCCTCCCGAGTCACTGAATTACTTTCCTCTGCTACATGTTTTTCTGGAGATGCTCCAGGCTTCACAGTTAATCGAGGGTGACATAAGAATAGGTGAGAGTCTCTCCTTTCATAGTGTTGGTTTTTATTGAAGACACGCAGAGGTTAAGTCCACTATAATGCCCATAAATTACCCACCTATTGCGGGGGCTTTGCAGACATGTGGTTTTTGCACTGCATACTCGAGCTGTGATGTCAGGTTTCGGTACTGACCCCATGACCCCGGAGCTTATTATCTCTCCACACAGGATGTCGACTCCTTCTTACACCACCCGACTCACTCGACTTTATTAACAGGTCTTGTATTGCTTTTGGTGTGCCCTCTTTAGAGTATGCGCAATATGGTGAAGAAAAAGAAAAGGCTTTCCTGATAACCCCAGAATTGCCTGAAGATCATCAAATTTTTATGTTGTTTTTGGTGCTAAAGTAATCCAGCTATAGGTGCCTGTGCGTCAGTGGGTACGTTTCAAACAGGAACTGACAGCATCTAATTCAGCATACTTTTAATGATGCCATTTTGCCAGAATATAAACAAATGCGGGCTAAGAAAAAACTCTCAACTGTCTAAAGTGTGTTGGAATATCAGCCTTTGAAAAGCAGGGGTCTACATGTTTCGGAGAGATTTCATTTATCTCATTCCACTGATCTCATTTTACTTTCGGCGCTGTGTGGGTGTGGATGGCTGGGTGTGCGCGTGTGTGTTTGTTCAAGACTGTTTGCCCGGCGGCCCTTCAGCACTGCAAGATTGGGTCCAAGCCACAAGGTGGAGATCCGACAGCGCTGCGCGTCCAGAAGGGCCATTTCCCACTGACCTCAGCACATGTGGGCTCTCAGAGGGTCACAGCATCCTGCTCTGTGACCACAACACCCAAACAAACTCTCTTATTACTTTACTTTAACGGCTTCACTTCAACAGGAAACACACAACACTCCAGTTTGCCCAGAAAGGCTTATTTAAACAGGATCTGTTTTAGTGTTACTTCATGGGCCTCTTTCACTGTTACCCTTAGCTTTCTCCCTGCACAAGTTTGCCTTTGAACATTTTTTTTTCACCTCATTGCACAAACACAGATAAACAAGCACCAGGCAAACATCCTGACTGGTATTATGCTCAATAGCAGGTGCTTGGCGTTCCTATAAACTGCTTTGGTCGAGTGGAAAGGCAAACAGGGAAACCTGATGACAAATCTCTGGACGCATGCCTTGAGATAACACCGATGGCAAACAAGAACCGCGTGCAGCACATTACAAGGGCGTTCGGAGATGTTAGTCTCATTGCACCTTTCCCCAGGTTTCTGTAAAAAACAAAAAACAAAAAAACAAAAAACAAAAAAAAACGTGGTAACCAGAGTGTGATGTCTCTCCCACAAAACGGATTATATGCATATGGAGAATGCACATTTCTGCAAGATCCCTCCCCCATGCTGAGCGCCTACTGGACGTGTGCCAGTGGACACATGCCTTGAGGATAGGGTGCACAGGAATATTGAATCATAACTCAATACTAAGATAAGACATGGCCAGTATTGCAAAGTTACAAATATGCTGAATAGCTGGGAATTTATGGCACTCGAAAAAGGAACTTATGAGAAACTTCAGCTCCGATAGGTTGTCACTTCATTTTCTGGAAACTAAGTTGTACAGGTTTGATTTCAAACTTTTGGAACTGTTATTGTTAAAGAAATTGCATTTTATGTCTGTGTTCTTGGTACCTAAAATTAAACATGGTAGCATTTTACACAAGGGAGGACTCCCCCTACTGCAGCTGATAGTCAGTTTTACATGAGAAATGAAAAAAACCCTTCTAAATAATTCAATTCTAAAACAGGTCTCTTCATTTTATCTATATTATTGCCAACTGCATTTTTATATATCTTTTGAAATCTGTTGTAAAAGTCGAAGGGGGCCAGGAAAACTGAAATATGAAAGTTTGATCTCTCTTTTCAAAAGGGAATTGTTTAAATCCCTTTGGCTGGTTAATGTGTCTTAGTTGCACCGGACTGGGAGGTATGAGTGAGGTCAAAAATCAAAATTGTTTTAATACAGATCAGCATGTGTGCTTTAAAAGAGGCTTTGTTCTAAAAGCAGGTGAAATATGATTAATAATCCTGTGCCACAGCCTGGTAAAAAGTGTCTTTGATTAGTTTCTCTACTCTCTTTGACATGGTGCTCTATCAGTGCCCACTGGCATGGGATTTTAGCCACTGGTGGACGAACAGGTAATCTTTCAATAAACCATCAATGTCATCATCTTCTGAGAAGATAGGTCTCCCCCGAAGATCAGAGTTGTTTATAGAGCCTGTGCTATATTGAGTTTGCAGGCATCTGCACAAGAACCCTGCCTCTTCAGGTGAACTTAAAAGCAACGGATTTATAAATACAGTACATCGTGTACTCTTTTAGGTGCTTGGAGGGTTTGTCCAAGCAGATCCACTCTTTACCCAGGAGAGAAGGTTTAATCACTGTTCTGCTGCTGATACTTTTGGTCCACTGGCTGTTAAATCAAGCAAACTGCTGGATTACTGCACACACTGCCAGGCACCCACCTCACGCTGTCTCTCTTGGTAAACCACTTTCAATCAAGACTTTGTTACAGGATGAAATGTACAAATACAGCTCACGCCCAAGCTAAAAAATCTTTACACAGCTCTTGAGTCCCACAAGTTTGGGCTTGTGTGTTTGTAAAGCAGAGGGAAATGTAATACAGCTTGCAAAATTGCTTACGAGATTAGTGGCACAAAACAATCAGGAAATTGTAAAATCAGTGTCCTTTTTAGTGAAATTACAAATGTTTAAGATGCCTGCCCACACAACTGTAATATGAAATGTTTCTTGAGACTGTGGAGCCCCCCCCCCCCCAACAGTGCTTTTTTTGGTGTCAATCTGTCAGGGGAATGTGCTTCATCTATCCTTCAGCTACTACTTTGGCCCCAGAGATTTCACATCCTCTCTCACAGTATTACAGTAATGCTGCACATAATACTATAGTTAGACGTAGATTCCAGTCATCCTCAAAGGATACAAGATGAATGTGCATTCCTGATAAAAAAAAGAGATGTGGTATGAGTTGTAGAAAGTGAAAGGTGGAATCAGGTTAGAAAGAGAAGTAAGAGAGAAAGTCAAATTGCGATCTGTCTGTCTAGAAGAGAGTTAGATGAGAAGATCTGTCTGTCTGTTAAACAGATGAGGAATGAGGAAGCATTTATTTTAACCCGAACAATAATCTTTTTTTAAATCTAACCAAGTAGTTTTTACCAAACCCAAACTGAAGTCACATAGACCCCAGTGGACGCCCTCGCATTGAGCTGGTTATCATGGCATGGTTATCATCAACTAGCTTAGCTCTGATTAACAAGGACAAAATCCACCTACCAGCACGTCCAATGCTCACAAATAACATTTTATATGTTCATTTTTTTCTTAAAATTTGGACAAAAACTGAATGACAATTGACAATTTGCTGTTCAACAGGGGTTATGTGACTATTTACAGGTTGAGACCAGTAACTTCCTGGAGTTGCTGGTCTCAGTAACCCATTTTTCAGCTGTTTTTTGCCTTGAAATCGAATTAAAACATCAGTGGCTCAACTATTAATTATGGTATTCAGAGCTGGATAGAGCATGGATTGATAAACTAATGTGCCTGGGACCATTAATTTCTTGGAATCTCCGCTGTTTACTGGGAAAATTTCAAGAGCCAAAAAATAGTACGGGACATTCCCCAGTAAAATGCCAAACTGCAGAAAAAAATGCCAAACTGCAGATCTTACACTTTCGTATTTATTACACAAAAAGGTATCATGTGCTGGTGGGTGGGTTTTGTAACTGTTGGACAGAGCCAAGTTATGTTTTTCCCCTTTTTTTCCGTCTTTGGCTAAGCTAAATTAGCCTCACATCTGCAGGTGTAAAGTCACAAACAGCGGCTTTGATCTTCTCATCTAACTCCCCCCTTGAAAAAAAATGTGAATTGATATGTGTATATGTGTAATGGTGTATCTCAAATGTCAAACTATTCCCGTTACATCTAAGCATCGTGTACAACCTTCTCCCAGCTGAACCTCAAAAGAGCATTATGAATCACTGTAGCATGCATAAAAATGCATTTGAATAATTTCAAACCCACATATTTTTGGCAAATCTAGGCCATGTACTGTAATGATACCAGTGTTACCTACAACCTTATGTGTTTCAGTTTCATTGCATGCACTTTTCTGCTAGTTCTGTCAAAGAAAAAAGTACTGAGGAAATCTGACTCAACATGGCTTGCCTGCTGGGTATGAGCGCACCCTCATCGAAAGCACACACAACAAGGCTCTTATTGGTACAGATATACCCACGCACATCAACACACAGACCAGCACAATGATTTGGCACAGTTTTCTTGGTGCTATTGGTAAACCTAAGGAAGTTCCAATGGCTCAATCGGACAAAACAGCCCCCCCCCTTTCTCTCTGTCTTTCTTCAGCTACCGCTGTGAAAAGACTTTGTCTCCCAGCATTAGTCAGACGCTGTGAAGGAAGGAAAAGTTTATCTTAAAAGCTCCAAAGGTTACAACCTTTGGTATCACAACACTTTCGGGACTATTGTTCTCTGGCAGAACATCAATAGATGTCCAAAACAGTTCCAAAACTTGTTCTAGAATGAGAACACATTGCAGGGGGAAGCAAACATGTGAGCAAATGCTGCAGCGTGTGACAGCCATCACTGTGTGACAGGCAACATCCTGTTTCCCAATGTGGAGACGCAAGGTCAAATGAGATACTCTTATCTATACTCAATATGTGTATACTTATTTTATAAAAACCCTGCATATTGACCACACTGTATAGGATATAAAATGCAGCATCACAAAACTGAAACTCTTGCTGAAAGTGAATTATTTAGTCATTCTGTGGGGCTGGTTGAAAAAAAAACAACAGCCCTGTTTTTATCTATAAAACATTCACAGTAGTGCTATTAATTCTAATAAACTTTGAACCTAAGAGCAGCCCCTCATACTAAATATGAAACATCACAAAGCAGCAAGAGGAGGAAGGGAAACAAACACAAAGAAAGCTAAAGCTAAGCAAAAACACCGCCTCTTCCTTCCTCTACCGATATTGTTTGTAAACCAACTCTTCCCTTTGCGCATAATGCCACACATCCACGTGTTTCTGTGGCTTTCTACCAGACAGATGCAGCCTATCTGTGTGTGTGTGTGTGTGTGTGTGTATTGGGGGGGGGGGGTCTGTGATCTGTGACCTGTGCAGTGTAGGGTTTAACCAGCTGGAGGCCTGTCGTGCCATTGGTCCCCAGCCTGTAACTACTTCTGTGGTGAGAGCAGAGAGAAGATGATAAAGATGATGGTCATGCCATTCACCAAGCCTAGATTACAGGGAACAGTCTGTTTAAGCCAAGAGAGGGAAGATTTAGTTCCCCTGTCCTCAATAAAATGCTTCAGTGTGGGTCTGCAGTGTGGTTTAGGATACAGTTACACACACATAATATCAAAGTGTGTTGTGAGTTCTTTAAACGCAGAATATCAAAGAATTTCATGCATAATAAACAGGAAACATATGCACTGCCTGTGATCTCTGCATTAAAAAAAAAGTCATGAGAAACACCATGCTGTATTCACATCTGTTCAGCATAGCAATGTACTGCATCACATCCTTTTCTCAGCTTTTCGCACAATCATACAGCGACAACAGAAGTGAGAAAGAAGCACTGGTAAAGCCAGTGGAGTTTGTGTAGACCTAAAAAAGAAAAAAAAAATCTAATAATAAAAAAAAAGAGAGAATTTATTGGGCTTATATCAATCAGATGACACAACTCAAAATTATATCCGTTGGATGACACAACTCAAAATTAATAATAATGTTGCTCCCTGTCTGCTGGATGAGTAAGCAAGTGCTGGGTGATGTTTTCATGCCAAAACAACTTTATAAGTTGATAATGTGTCAGTGTTGTGTTTTACAGCCTGTTGTGCTGAGCCTCAGTTTACAAAAGAAGTGACAGGCCTTTTATTACTGAAGTCATTTTGAGAGAACACATTAGGAAAAGCATAGGTTTAAATGATCAAGTTCATAATGGCTGAACTAGCTGATTTGCTGTCATGTATGTCATGACTTACTTTAACACCAATATATTATTGAGGGATTTTTGATATTATTAGCAACACTTGTGCTTTTCCAAGATAAGTGAAAATATCTGTAAAGATCTATGTCTGTAAGAGGGATTTATATACAAAAGTGCATGTGGCTATGAGACCATCTTTACTCATGGGTCTACAAAATCAATACTTTTTATTCAATTTTTTTATTTAAACAGAGATTAAGTTTCCAAACTCTACTACTGCCTTCTGCTTGGCAAATTGGTTCCAATGTCAAACCTTGGGACAGTAAATGGCAGAGGTTCCAATAAAGGTTGCGATACACAAACAGCCCCCACTGATTTATAGTCGACTCATTGTGCGATGCAGCCTGGATATGGAGGATATGGGCGTCTGCGAAGAGAAGCCCGGTTCGTAATGACATGCAACAGCCACGCTCCAAATATACTCAGTGAGCGAGCCCGGTGATCGTGGTCTCCCAAGAAACCCACTTCTAATAAACAGTCAACAGCAGAATGTTTGAAGGGCAAGGCCTCCTGGTCTCTACAGCCGCATGTGTATTTACAAACATCTGCAGATTCCTCCTGATGAGACCAAAGATTTCTCTGTGCTCTTCCCATGGGAAGGGCTGTGCTGGCCTCGGGATGAAGCAGCATTCCTGGCAAACAAGGTTTCCAGACACAGAGGTTGGTGCTCATGAAACAAACACTTAATCTGTGGATATTAAAACAGAAGTTAATAAATATCATAGGCAAAGCTAAACTGGTTTGCTGACATCTATCCTTTTATGTAAAATCAGAAAGCAGCCAGTCACAGTCTTCCCCCATACAAATATGAACATAATACATTTTGATTACACATGATTATATAATTAATGAATCCTTTTCTGATTATCAGGAGGGCTTTAACATTAACTGACATTCTCATTTGATAACACTATTTTATTCTTATCTATCATTCTTATTTTTCTAACTGAATCATTATAGATTTATGTAACATTTCCATTGCCTCTGATCTGACGTCTCAGATGCTGTTGGAGTAGATTTTCTACCCCATAAAACAGAATTTTTGAGGGTTTTCAGAATATTCCCCTGATTAAATATCAGCAGAAACGATTTAGTCTCTTTTAAAAATCCATAAAAGTCATCCTGTAATGACTGAGGCAATCTGGAGCCTCTCCAAGCTAAAGTATCACTTTCCAACACTGCTGTGGGTCTGAGTCAACCTCAAGACTCAGCCCCCAGTCCAACCTTTTTTGCTGTCACTCCAAAACATACTGTCCAATGAGAATAAAAACCTTTAAAATTACCTATTAACCCAGTAAAGGTGAAGTGAAAAATATCGAAGAACTGCTCTGAGCAAACCATTAGTCAGCATGTTGCCGCTGACTTTGATCTCAGGCAAACAGATGCACAGTATGAGTTATATGCTGAAAACGTGCTGTATATTTCTGGATAAAGTAAAAAAGCAGCTGCCCCCATAATGCTTCCTCTGACTGCAGAGCAGAATGGTTGGGGCCAGTGGGTACATGTTGGGTGTGCCAGCAGAGGAAGTGGCACTCATCCTGTGCCACCTTATGCTCTTGTTGCAGTCAGGAAACACCACCATGACCCAACACTGATAAGGACAAGAAGCTGAACCATGGGCCACGTGGTAAACAATGCCAGACAATAGAAAAACCATATACACCATATGTGTTTATGTGTGGGTGTGAGAGTGAGAGAAAGTGAAGGGGAAATCAATCAAGGAGGGGAAAACAAAGAGAGAGAAATTTTTTTTAGCGAGCTCATTGCATGTATGCAATCTGGAAATCCTGGTAATACTTTAACTCCTCCCTACCTAACAAAAAGTAGAACATCAGCAATTTTCATATCATTTATAATACACTATAATTGTAAGCATAAGTGCTTTATAAATGTTTATTAGAGCGATAGTTTTTCATTTTACTAAAAATGCACATATTTCTTGCCGAGAGATGGGAAAATTGCTACCACCCTCATGTCTTCGGAGTAAAAATGTAGTTACAGAGGATGGTTAGCTTGGCCTGGCACAAAGATTTGAAACCGGGAGGGGGGGGTTGGCCTGGATGCATTCAAAGTCCAGCACCTTTAAGGCTCATTAGTTAACATTCGTTAATTAACATGCAAAAAAAAAAAAAATTCTGTTTACTTTCTACAGCAAATGAAAAAAAGCAAACAGACGTAACTTTGCCAAGATATAGTCGGCCACATAACCACACGTATCGTGAAACCACAAAGCTCCGTTTTTACAATCTGTTTTCTGTGTGGATTAGAGGCACCGGTCGCGGGTTACTTTTGGACAGTGTAAGGCCCGTTTCCAGTGTTTAGGCTAAGCTAAGCTAGTCAGCTGCTGGCTGCACTGTCGTCCTCAAAGTACAGACAAAAGAGTGGTTTAAATCTTCCTCGAATACCAAACTTTGAACAGTTGATAAATAAATAAATAAATATGTAAAACATTCTTTAGCTGTAAACAAAATGCAGTGTTTAACAAAGTACTTTACTGTTTATACAAACATAGAAATCATTCGCAGGCAGGATTTAAAACTGTGAACTGATCTTTTTAAACTTCATGAAGACATGTTGACCCTGGATGTCCATTCTCGAGCTTGGAAAAAGTAGTTTGCCAAAACATAATTTTTAACTCAAGGACTACTTACTAAAATTATTTTTTACTTGAGTCTTCCAAGTTGTTATGGAGCGCGAAGAAGTATAGATAAAGGAATACTTTATCAATGAATATAATGACTCAAGAATAATTAATTAATGTAGTAAATAAATACTCGATTTATGATACTTTAGCTGGGTTATATTGTAAATAATGGTTTAATTTTCAATACAGGAGGCTTAACAGGAGTTATAGTTGCTGACAACTGCATAACTAACTATAGTGTTTACATATATATATATATATATATATATATAAAATATGTGTTATACTCTGAGAGTGTGAATGGGGTCCAGATAAGTTTAATATCACTAACATCACCCAGGCAGTTCGCCAACATGTTAATTCCCAAGGCCCAGTGAAAATATGTCAGACATTTTAAGATGCAGTCAAAGTCTGTGACGTCAATAGTCCAAATGGATTTAATTTAACGGCTCGTTCTAAAAGCCTTTCCTCGGCCGAAACACTCATTTTCCCTCGCCGGTGTATAAATTTGCCGTGACTGTGAACATGCATTTATTCTCAGCCTCTCCGTGAAAATTGAGGCGAAGCTCAGCTCTTGTGGATGACTTTGATCACAGAAAAAACCTGCTCGCAGTTTCTTCCTTTTACACAAACTGAGCTTGACACAGAGTGCGATTGAATCTCTGTACATTCCCTCATAGCCGGTGCATCAACACAGCATGCAAATGACAAGAAAATTACACCCTTCCTCTAATAGAGTCATTGTGGGCTTTATTCAGTACATCCGCCGTATTGCAGTAGCATAAAGTGCAGCTAATGAGCCTCAGAACAAGCTGCTGATGGAATGTCATAAAATATTCTTCACTGAATAAAGACTTTATAGATTTACAGATGTCAAGGCTGAATACTGATGCCTGTGCCTGTTGACTACGCTGCTTTCAGATAAAATGATTTTTCCATTAGGACAAAGGCATCGATTTCACATTTACTCATCAGATCTAATGAAGTTCACTCTGGATTCTGGAGCCAACCTCCTCGTTTTCTTTGCCAGGTCCCAGTGTGCTTATCCAAACAGATTGACTGCCAGCTCTCTGGCTGCAAGGAATTTCCTTACAGAGCACTCCCACCACCTCCTCTGACACTGGGTTGATTTAGACATCTCAGGAAATCAGATTTTGGCGCTCAGTTCCGCCCCGGTGCAACTGTGAGACACTGGATCTTTTATTTATTTATTTGCTAGAATTTCATCATGAGGTCCGATCTCAAATATGATGTCCTCTGCCTGAAAATTTGCCTAAGTGATTAAATTGTTCCAACCAAGATTTCATTTGACCCAAAACAACACTGAGTAATACTTCGTCTGTGTCAAATGTTTATATTCTCGCAATGATTTTGAAATGGCAGAGGCAGCTCGAAACAAAAGCAGAGCTGGATTGTCTGGCAGAATATACCCAGAAATCAAAACAGAGCTCAACTTACCTGGGCCTTGTTTCCACATGCACACAGTTTTTCAAGCTTTAAAATCCCATCCTTTCTTTAAGGTTTGCATCTGGCTGTCAATGTGAATGAGGGATACAGACGAGAGAAAGAGAGTGTTTACCACATTGTAAAAAAAATGGGTCTTACAACATGATCAGCTGCTGCACGCACAATACCAACACTGTGAGTGGTGTGTTGGCCTTTGTTGACGCAGATAACAGAGCTAGCCTTTTCTTTTTAAAAGATGCTCTCTCAAGCTGTTTGTCTGTTGCTCGCTGTAAAGATCAAAACTCAAAGGGCTTTATATGTTTCAGCTGGTTGTTGAAATTTTTCTTGTTGACCAAGAAAGAGTATTCGAGACTTTTTAAATGCAAGATTAAGAAACTCTGCGGAAGGAAGGAAGAAAGTGGAGTTCAGAGCTACTAATAAGGGAATATGTTGAATTTGCAACATTCATACGTCTCTTTCAGGCAGCAGAGCAGACCAGACCTCAGCCATAATAGATTAGCAAGGGAGGGTTTCCTTAAATGTGCTTTAAATGTGCTAAGATTAAATCCAGAGTGGGAGTAGGCAGAGCAGTCCTCAGCGATTCATTCAGAACTATATATTCTGGCATAATGTGTGCTACATAAAAGCCTGTTTTCTCCACAGCAGCCCATTTCCATGCACGCTGGCCCCGTGCTAAAAAATGCAGAGGAAATTCACCACACGGCATCTATTTCCAGGACATCCTCCGTGGTCCAGCCTCATTAAAATGCATTGCCGTTATGGCTCAACTTATACCTCAAGTTGCTGCCTAAGCTCTTTGTTTTAAGTGCAGCTGCTAGGTGAGGTGAATTTTTCCCTTCGCCGCTGGACAA
Organism: Istiophorus platypterus; assembly: GCA_016859345.1. Taxonomy (NCBI): domain Eukaryota; kingdom Metazoa; phylum Chordata; class Actinopteri; order Istiophoriformes; family Istiophoridae; genus Istiophorus; species Istiophorus platypterus. The sequence continues at coordinate 15,938,992 of CM029127.1, read as the reverse complement.
CCCCAGCACATAGAGACATTGTTAGAGGCACAGGAGTCGAAAAGGTTGAACGTTTCCAATCTGATAAAAGTGACAAAGAAAGACAGTGTGTGTGTGTGTGTGTGTGTGTGTTGGTCCATCTGGCTTTATCATGCAGAGATTTTTCCAACTGACCCCGACCCCACTGGCCACACTAAAAGAACAATGACAGCAGTGGCTGCATGCTGCAGGATTGTTGTATTGTCCTCACAGGAAAACCACCGCTGCGAGTGCTGGTTGTTGCCATCCAGAGGTAAGAGCACGGTCACCTGAAATCAGCCACAAAATTGTAGCTCACTTTCAAGGCTTGGATTTTTTCAAGTGGGCCTATTGTGTCTGAGACAATTTGTGGCGTGCTGGAAAAGGAAAGCAGGGCAAGAAAGTATGTGAAATATTTCGCTTGACCGAAAACTATGATCTCCTAATTTGGAACCAATCTGTATATACAGTAGAGGGACATGGAGCCGGCTCCGCATGCCGCCGTGGCTATAAGACTGTGCGCCGCCCCACAACAGCAAACTGTTTCGAACATTTGTTTTGATAGATGGTAAAGTCACAAGATGTCATCAGATAAATGTCACCGAATGATAAACTTACTTCAACGCTGCTTTTATTCAGCAAAGAACTCACCTTATAAACCATTTTTCTGAGTTTCACTTCTCAAATAGCGAATGATGTTTGGCTTTGTTGGCGAGTACAGATGACATTTAGTGCTGTCAGACACAGCCTCAGATAATAAGATACGAAGTGGTACATTTTTTCAGACAGTGTGCTGAGAGTGTTCAGCCTGGTTACTGTTAAGTGTTCTTCAAAACAAGTGCTGTTGGACAGTCAAACACCAGCTGAAACCCACTGGAGGTTATGAGAGTGACTGGGAATTGGCTCTTCATGGGATCTCGTCTATGGTTACTCTCAAAAATAAAGTGTGTGTTAAAGAAAATACCAGTTACTAAGGGAAAGGGTGTGAGAGCTGGCTGGAAGTGAGCTGTTTTTGAGGCCTACCTGGAACTGGCACGAAGGGCTGAGCAGCCGGCCCCGAACGAATGTACGGTGGGGACGTTTTTGTCAGAGCTCAACAAGGAAGATAATCTGGAGGTGGTCAACTTAGGGGCTCACTTAAAAAGAAAGTAAGGAAGACGGGTGTTGGCTGTCTGTCGGTGAAGCAGCGGCTCCGCAAAGCTGACCACAAAGGTCGCTAGGTGTGGTCCAGCCCAACGGGGGGCGGCGCAGACAAGGAAAAGTCCTCTTTCGTGCGTACGATCGAGCGCAACACCCTGAATGCTTTTGAGGTGAGACAGTTCGCAGCTCTCGTGTGTGTTTAGGATGCATATGAAGCTACGGCCAGGAAATGGTCCGGCACAGAACTACACCTTATTGATTTTACACTAAGGTTTTTGTAGAAAGAAGTAAAGAAAGAAAGAAACCAAACCCCATGTTAATTGGCGAGTTTTATGGTTGTTGCTGGCCAGGCCAGCTCCTCTCCTCTCCTTGTTTCTTTGTGCTACGCTAACATAAGCTAACTGGCCGCTGGCTGTTGCCTCACATTGGCTGGAATGTGCTGAGGGAGGTATCGGACTTCTCATCTAACAATTGGCAAGAAGACAAATGAGTGTTTCTCCCAAAATGTCAAATTTCCCCTCCACATCGTGAGTCATCCCACAAACTACTTTGTTTCTGTGACATACCTCGGCCTTACTCAGCGCTGCCAGTGTGTATATTAGGTTGCAGATTTCAGTGATCTGTCCTAGTTAAGCGGTAAGTGGCTCGTCCCAGAATCTGGTGGTCATTTTCCTGTCTTCCCATCAGCAGTGACACATGAAACCTCCAGAGAGACTGTATACATTTGAACTTTCATAAAGAGACTCCACCTCATCCAGCCCCCATTGCTCATGCGATGAGGCCCCCGACTCCAGATGTTCCGACTAAAGCAGCTGGCAGCTGTATCCATCAGGCATACTGTATATCACCACTGCTCTTTCCATGCACCTCTTCTCTTCTTTTTCTATCTGTCCCCCTCAATTCCTCCTGAAATCTGTCTGTAGTTTTCGTGGAAAAGCAGTGAGGAATGTCTTGGCACTCTCAGACAGAATCATTAGCCTGCTCTATGCCAGCTCCAGCCCTGCACGTCTTAATCCTCACCACTGTGTACACTTGTTGTCCAGCTGGTGCCATGGCAACGGGGCTGCGTTCTGTTAGGCGTTCGCTGCGATAGCTGAAGTTAGAGAAAGACGTGCACACACACACACACACACACACATTTGGCCAGAGAGACGGACCAACAGGAGGAAGAGCAATAAAGAGCGAGCATTAAATTGCCAGGCCGGCCCTTAAAGCGGAGCGGTGAAATACCGATGGAGGGAAAGTGAGGCACTTCTGCGTGGCTCTGTTGGTCTTGGCGAGCGGTCTTCATGTTGCGATGGTCGATCATCGGCCACTTACTAGCTTAATCGGAGAGGATGTGCCGTGTGTCAGAAAGCAGGACCAGAAACTGCGTAGATAATGAAATATATAACAGACTGTGCACTTAAAAACAAACCTAAATGATTGTGGCGACATGACCGGGCGGACGTCCAAACACATGGAAAAAGACAACTGCAAAAGACACTCCGCTGATAGAAACGTCCTGTTAGAGCTGATTTTTGGAGGCCCACAGATGCTTTGGGCTCAGTCCCTAGTATGATGTTGTGGGCAGAGACAAATTAGTGAGATATAGTTTATATGGGTTATTTTTCACACCCGTTCAGTTCATTGTTTACAGTATGTGTGCTGGCAGCCTTGTCTGGCACTATCAAGGCCTCAAGAACATATAACCATGCAGGTTCTAAGGCCTCGTGAGCCACATTCATAGCAAAGTTGTTTTGTTTTTTTTTATTCTGTAAAGTTAAAGCATGTAATTCATTATATTCCTTCATACTTCATACTTAAAAATGTTTGTATACCAAGTATTAACATAATCAAAGTCGGTTGATAGCAGTACTGACCAATATGTCAATAGCAGTCTCCAGGAAGCAAAAGGAGGTTAATCAAAAAAACTCTCTTACAAGTTAGTCATTAACTTTGTCCAGTAGTTAAACAATGATAGTGAACCGAAAAAAACCCCAAAACAAAACAGTGAAGTTAGGGGCTGTAAAACCAAACCAGTGCACCGAGAGAAAGTAAAAAGCTCTGTAAACCTGTGGGGAACTGCAGAGCCGGGTGATAAATCTTAGTCATATGATCACTGATAGCATCGAAATCTTGATTGTAGCCATTTTAAATAATGGGGAGTACATTTGGGAATCAATATTGCTTCCCTCTACTATTCTACTCCACCAAGGCTCTCAAGTTGCTGATTCACAAAGTTAACTTGGAGAAGTTTAATTTTTAATTTTTTTTTTTTTTTAAGAGGAAACTAGACCAGACAGTTCTGAGGCCAAGATTTTGAGACAGCTAATCTCTTCTGTTGTTTTGCTCTGCTTTGTCCTCAGGCTTGAGCTGTGGCTCACACATGCGCTCCTGCAGACGCATACACAGACAAATACTAATGCTGGAATGATGTGATACATGAATACATCCATGTGGCTAAATTCCTCGGAATTTAAAAAAATGAAATTACACAGTAAAATGTAGACACGCAGACATGAGCTGAGGTCGGCAAACGTACACGCACACATGTGGAGTTAAATGCTCCACATGTGTATGTACTTAGGAGGGCCCGGGCCCCTTCTGACTCCGGCCTCACCTACGTCGGGTTTTCTTTGTAGTTAGGGAGAGGGTTAGTCTGCCGCAGCCATAACATGTGTAATGTAGCGTACCTCTGGAGAGATTAGAAAACATTCTGTGAGATTCAGGAAACACAGTATTGAGTTTAGTTGGCAGTGTGTGTGTGAGAGAGAGGAAAAAATATCGGCCTTTGGCGTATATCACCTTAAGCTGTGTGAGGTTCATGGGTGCGTGGTGTCTGTGTCTGTGTGTGTGTCTGTGTGTGTGTGTGTGTGTGTGTGTGTGTGTGTGTGTAGGGCATGGACCACTGACCCAGAATAAGCAGCACTCATTTCTTTCCCCTGCTTACAGTCTACACCCCTCCGCAGCTCCTTAAATCCAGAACCGCCTCGGTCAGTCAACGCCGACCTTTCACGGACTCGGGAGCGGGACTTCTAACGTATTTATAGATTGGTATTTCCCCTGCTTGTTGCCGTTAACCAAGTCCACCTTCTATTGTTATTCTGGCTGGAGAGGGCATGACATTTGTGGTATATGCATCATTCTTTCAGTACGCTCTCATAACATGCAGCCTGATGAGGGCAAAGGGTTATCCAGTTGACAGACCAAATGAACACCCATTGGCAGGGAAAAGACATCCGTAGCATTACAGTGTGTGGGGAAATATGAAATAAAGGATGAGATTAAAAGAAAACCATTACTATACATTTTCAAGTTCGAATTATTTTATTGTCGGTTCAGGTTACGCAGTAATCAGTATTCCAAACTGAACTCCATAAAGGGCCGATTTGAGAAAGGCATTATGGTTTAGGAAGAACAAATGGGTACTTGATTGATTTAGTGCTGTACACACACAAAGTTGGGGGACTCACAAAAAGACTTTGAATTTGGAACCAAAGTATCCTGACTTTTAGTCCACAGGAGTCCCTTTTAATATTACATCAATTTGAGCCCCATTTTCCTTTAATTGTTAAATTGTTTTGACAGTAAATGGTCTTGATTTTTCTTAGGAAAGTTGTGTAAGTTCGAGATGACAAATATCTACAGAGGAGAAACAAAATTCTTATTGAAACGTAATTCAATACTTTTTTTTTACAGCCTTCACTTAAAAAAAAAAACCTTAGCTAACTATTGACATCTGACCACCTAACACCTAAAGTTCCAAACGTCATATTGCGAGATGATGTGACGGTTGGGCAAACTCCGCTGAGAAAGACTGAGCCCCAGAAAAAAAACGCCAACAAACTAGTAGGTGGTCTCGGGTTCTTTTTTTTCCCCCCCTTTGGTCAAACTAGTATTTCCACGGTGAAGACTGAACTCAACCAATCAATATGTAGCTTGTTTGTAGAAGGGGAGGTTTTGCACTGTATTGCTAAAACAAACCTCATTCTTCCCGTCGTGTATTTCCTTACATCAGGGTCACATCTGGAGGGGCTGGGGGTGTGTTGGAGGCCCCAGAAAGCACGAGGTGTGTTTTATGGCCCCACTTGTCACTAGCTTACACATATTCCCTTTACAGTCCCACAAATCAGCAGCGCCAGGGCGCTGGTTCGGCCCCTGGAGCATGTGTGGTCCTCCTCGCGTTACCCCGAGGACTGTTTATCCACCTGCACACTGTTACTGTGGATCACATCACGTGGCCTGGAGGTGATTGTGAGCTAATAGGACCTCGTCCTCCAGCCCTCAAGGTCTGATGGGCTGCATGATGGGAGGACAGGAGTTGAATGATGGATCTTTCTATCTTTTCTTTATTTTTCTTCCCAGTCTCCCTTTCTCCTTCCATTTCTCTGTTCCTCTTTTACACTGTGTTTCTTCCTCAGTTTATCCTCCTCCTTGCCACTCTCTCCATTTCTTAATACCTCCTTTCCCTGCTTTATGCTCCCATTTCCAACCCTACCTTTGCCCTCATTTTTACATTGCAACCCCTCCATTCACCTTTCTGTTCTCTCCCTTTCTTTTTACATAAACCTTCCTCTTCTGTCTGGATCATTTTCTCTCTCCTGGCGCCATCCCTCCCTCCATTTTCTCTGCTCTTGACCTCCCATTTTCCTCCTTCTGTATCCATCCTTGCCTTTGTCCTTCTCACTCTCACACACTTATTGAATGCACACGATCATAAAGCACACTAGAGACACTCATACTGCATTTTCACTCATTATATTTAGCATTCCCCTCTCCAAGGTAAATTTCATGGCTTAAAATTTCTGTATGGATGGTTTATTTCAGTCAGTGGCTGGCAAGGGAAAAAGATGGTTTACCCAATCCTTAGTGGAAAATGGATTACGGGATTTTAAAGAATTATTTGAGGGAAACCTTCAGATGTGTCCCTTAGGATCTCTGTGATAGCTCGGTATTCGAATGAACTCATGAATGAATTCAAACTGGATAGTTATGCTGTGACTTAGAAACCTGCAATGTATCAATGAGATTTTGCTCGTCTGAACAATACTTATCTAAGATGAGAGGCTACAGATGGTTAAATTGTTCACGCATCATGACAGCATATGTGTGTGTGTGTGTGTATATGTATATATATATATATATATATATATATATATATATATGTATATATGTATATATATATTTATATACACACACACAAATACATCTATCTATCTATCTATATATCTATATATCTATAGATAACTATATCCATATATATCTATATAAATACAGATATATAACTATATCTATATCTATCTATATCTATATAACTCTATATATATCTATATATCTATATATATAGATATATATACATGTACAACATACATCTCTACCATATTCACCTCTCAAAATTGTAGGTAGGAGCACATATTCACATTAAGGAACATTTGGGAGATTTCAAGTTAATAGTAGCCTCTGATTGCTCCTCCCCCTTCTTTTTCTCTTAAAAATAAAACTGTTGTTGTCATTTGCCGTTACCCATTCAGCTTCTGTGGGAAGGAAAGTAAAGGTCAACACTTGTGTGTGACCTGCTGGGAAGCTGACATCCAAACATATTCACTCACATACATGCACATAAAAACATATGAGCATGTTTAAACTCTTATCATTTCCATAACTGGAATGAGATATGACCTCTAGATTTTTTTTTCTCTTCTGCTGAGCGTTGCAGCTCTTGCATCTATCTTTTGGCTGAGTGTTGTTGTCTGAGTTCTCCTGGTTAGATACTGGTCTCAGTGCCAGATAATACTTTCATAATTCGTCTTACTGGCCAAAAACAGACCCGAATCATACAGAAGGGACCAGCAGAACAGTTCAGACTTAAAACGGCTAAATATGCTCAGTTAGTAAAAAAGAATCTATAAATTGTCGTGCTTTAAAAAGGGTAATGGAAGTTACATTACAATTGAAAAGTAAAATCCTTTAGCTTTTTTTAAAAAAAATCAACAGATCTAATCTGCTTCAATCATGAGAATTTTGAATCCTTCCTTTCCTTTGTGCCAAATCTTGGCTGCTCGAGGAAACACCTGTCTCCCTTCAAGTGGCCCTTTGACTGGGTTACCATTATTTCTTTTTAATCATAATATCTATCACTTTGTCATCATAAACACCAAAGTCAATGGCTTTTTTCACATCATACATGTTGACCTGAGATTAATAGAAGAAACACAGGTGTTACTAATAACATAAACAATGTGTCCCAGTAAGCCCTGACAGTATGAGCCAGCATGAACAATAGTGGGACCCTGAAGCGGGAACAATTAAGTGTACTTCAACCATCATTCATTTTATTAGTCATTTTTCTACTGTGTATTGTTGAAAGGGCCTATTAAAAGAACAAAACAAAAAAAAAAAAAAGCAAAATTTAACCAACCCCTTTATTTGAGCTAAAATTGAAAGTGGAGAAAAGTGGTGTTAGACCAGCCAACGGGCTGCTCAGATTGGGGTTAATAACAGGAAGAGCGGCTTTAATGTAAAAGTCATGATGTACTGGCTTTCCTCACATCCTCAATTAACACATATTGTCATCGGAGTATTGAGAACAGAGCTGGGTCCTTGCCGCAGCCCCACTGCTGTGCCACCTGGGGAACAATGCCTTCTGTGCAGCCCCCAGGATCCCCCGGGATACGATTGTTCCACTAATGTCATTGTAAACTTCAACAGGCTTTGGCTGCGCTCCCAATTCCTGCAACACAATGATAGTAATTCATCATGGGAATATTGAAATGGAGCTGCTGTCTGACCGAGTGTGTTGCCACAGGGGCTCTATTGTGGATATGGGGCAAAACACTCATGTTTTCCATTTGTTCTCCTGTCGACTTAGGGAGCTCATCTGGTGAAGATGTTCACCCCCTGTTTATCAGTACACGCTAAAGGGCTGAATTTGTTAAAGCTCTTTATGCAGGTTGGACAACAGCAGGGCAGAATTAAAGTTGCATTAATCAGTTTTTTGGCCACTCTGGGGAAGAAATTCCACAGCATATGATGACCTGCCTAGAGCGTTCACGTGTTTGATTTGATTGCACACTACTTGCCGTTTACATATCAAACTGACTGGGTACTTGAGTGTTCTTCTGCACTAAGTTCTTAAGGAAACATGGGCTTGTTTAGCAGCTAAGTGTCGCTGTGTTGACTAACTAGCTGCGAGCTTTGTCTGTCTTTCATTTGGTGCTAATATGCAGCATAATGAGGGACCAAAACAATAATCTGAAAGATGCTCAAGTTCTCCTTAGTACTGAGGAACTGCAGTTAAGTGATAATTTTCCTGTGGGTTTCTAAGTATGAGGGAATCCTTTAGCATTAAACAGTTATCTGACCAAATGTTCGTATAGTAATTATTGATTGGTGCAGCTTTAAAGTGCAGCAATATATAATTTGATGGACGACCTGTGTCTTATTTTTGTAGTTTTGTAGTTTCCATCAGTTGCAACAACAAATAAAGTTCTGGCAATGTCACAACAGTGAGGTTCACTGACGCTAGAAACAGGGAGAGAAAGGTTCACAGTGATCCAGCGGTTTAGCCAGATTATCTAAACCACTTTATTCAGAGATTAACAAAGGTGAGGGCACATGAAATTTTGGTAATAATCCGTCATTACAAGAAAATCGTGTCCCTGCACATCTACTGCAAGTGTAATGGGTAAAGTTTGAACCTGGAAGTCACTTTGTAAACTGTGATGGATGTTTACAACAGACCGAAACAGAGGTAATGATTTTACCAAGTACCGCCATTTTTGCTTTTATTTTATTTGCCAGACCTGGAGACTTGTTTAAGCCCGGAACAATCTTCTGACCATTCTGTTGGTTGCATTTTTTGGACTGTTGAGTGGAGTTACCGCAATCCCACATCTCATCAGATAAACTGGGGAAGTCTTTCTTATTATCATTAATAGGTGTGATGTCCAAAATTATGCTCTAATAAACTGAAATCATGTTTTAACAATCTCAGATTCGTGCCAAGATTATAGACATGTTATTTTAAAAGGAATAATTCTTCCTGAATCTAGTGGACTTCGATAGTGTAAAAATATGAATCATGCATTTCCCTACTAATGAGATATCCACATTGTTTTTTTTTTTTTTAATGAGGTTTACGGGCCTAATGTTGCATTCACATATTCCTAGATTAAGCAAATAATGAATTCCCCTTCAAAACACACCAAAACCCTCGTGGGAATTATTTAGATCGTAGCTCAGCAGCGCAAATCCCCCCTTTGGTTAATTATGTGTCTCTTGGTGGAGTATAAGCTAATAAGGGAGCACCAGGTGTGCTGGCGGTTGCTGACGATCATGGATTCTTGATTGGATGCAAAACCGCTTGGATTGCACCTGGAAGCCCAGGGTCGTTAAAAGGTCCCAATCAACCCATTTTCACTGAAACCTCTGTTTAGATTGGTCCGGAGTAAAATTAGTTGTGCTCAACTGTCCGTATCCTGCAACCTTGTCACCCCAGAGAACCGAAAAATAACGGTTAAAGCTAATTGCTGGTGCCTGATTTTCACCATGTGGGTCATTACATCAGGACAATTTACAGAGTGCAGGGTCTCTGATCATGACACCGTGATGAAGACATGCATTGTAACAGCTTCATACTTTTCCCTCAGGCTGTGTTGCCACAACACAATACCTGAAAAACAAATGATTTTCCACTGTAATTTAAAGTAGTGCTGTTTAGCATTTATTGTATAAAGAAACTCTGCATCTTTAAATGGACACATGACTTATCTTTTTCTGTATAATTCACCCTTGTCACAGTGAAGCTCCTGCCAGGATTTGGAATCAGATTCCTTATCAACAGCCAAATGCTGCATCCAGGAACCCCTCAAAGAGGATGTTTATCTTATAAAAAAATGCACATCAATCAGACAATTTGTACTGCAAGTAGGACAGATATATTTTAATGCACATCCAGGCTTTGCCTTCTTCATCTTTGCATAAATACAGCAGATGGCAAACGCATGATGTGGAGGCTGCTTGTGTTGTCGTATTGAGTTTCCCTCAGTGGAGATGTCCTTGATCTCTATCCAGTGGTGATGGCGTGTGTGTGTGTGTGTGTGTGTGTGTATGGAGGGGTTCTCACTCCTCTGTGAAATGCACACACCAGATAACATCTGTGTTGGTATGCTGCACCCTTGTGGTGCTCAGCTGCTACATCTCTATAAGTCCAGATAAGGAGGCTGCTTGGCTCCAAGGGAGCGAGATTGAATCTGTGGCATTTCACTCAATAAAGGATCCCACTGCATTTTCCCAGATTTAACAGCCATACTGTGTAGTGGAGAAAAACCATGGCACCACAGAGAGGTCTCTCAGAGCAGTAAAATGCTTTAAATTGCAGCAAATGTGCCTCGCCGACCGTTATATCTTTTGAGCGCTGAGGTGCTTCCACATATTCACAGATCAGCAGATGCAAAATTGAGGCTGTAACTCCTGACGGACCAAATCATGTGCATTCGGGTGCACACGAACCCACTCGGAGTCCAAACCAACGAGTCAATTGTTCTCTATTAAGGCGCCCTTTGTCTGAGAGCGTCGGCCTTGTAGCCTTGCGGAGACGTCTCAGGCGGCGGAAACTTGGCTACTGTGCAGCTTTGGTATTGACAGTGCAGGCGTCCCTAGGAGGTGACAAGGACAGCAATTGATTGGGCCTAAATGAGACTGAAGAGGTAGATTGATTGCCATCGATCCACTTCTTCCTCCAGCAGGCTCCTCCATCTTTGATTATGACCACTTTACGCCCAATCAACTGTTTGTGAGTTGTGATGGGGGAAATCCCATCGAGAGGTATTAGCTCCATTTGCGAGGGCTGTAATTATGAGAGGATGTTAGGGCCCAAGGTCAATGCGCAGCAGGTGCCATCATGCTGGATGACAATAATAGGGCTTCCTCTTGCTTCCTGGTGCAATTTAGTCATATAGATAATCGGCTATGGGGAAGATGTTGTGCTGTGTGTGCGTGTGTGTGTGTGTTCCTTAGAGGATCCTCACTGCATAATAAATATTTTCATACTAATGGCCTGAGGACAGGCAAACAGCTCGCTGTTTGTAATGAAACACAATCATTTGTGATGCAGATTAAAAGATAACAGCACTCCTTGGTGCTTTTTTCCACATTTTTTTTATTGAAAGCTTCATCAGAGAGAGAGAAAAAAAAAACAACTCATAAAACCCAAGTCAAATCCTAACATCCACTGATGTACAGATAGTTTCTCAAAGATCACACACACCGAGCAGCGTGTGCGAGGCGTGACCATGTCCTCCTCTGCGCTGAAACAAAGAAAAAGTGAAAAAGAAACAGAAACAACTGAAAGAAAAAAACTAACCCAAAAAAAAAAAATTTTGAAAAAACAAACAAAAAACCCCAAACAAACAAACAAACAAACAAAAAAAAAAACCCCAAATTAAAAACCGCTCTGCTGTCCTAATAAATAGTTCCTCTTTTTATCCGGTAAATGAGTCCCATGCCTAACACAGTCTGTGCTGGCTATCTCTAAACAATTCAGTTGGCCATTTCCTAGCGTTTGTTGGATTTTGTATTTCTCAGGGAGCTGTTTGAAGTCCACGAGGGGTGTGCTGGCTGGCTGTCTGCGCTCCTGGGGTTGCGTAGCCAATCGATAGCTCTCATCAAAGGTGGACCGAAGCATCAATTAAAAAGCACAGGGGCTCACTCTTGTGGGGGATAGTTTGAGCAATTTTCCCACTGCATTATGTGTGTGGAGAGTGTGTGTGTGTGTGTGTGTAAGTGTGTAAGTGTGTAAGTGTGTAAGTGTGTAAGTGTGTGTGCATGTGCGGGTCTGTGATGAGTTATTGAGCCACGGTTCTCTTTTACACTCTACTGTGAGAGACAGGCCGTGAGAGTAACTCTGAACTACTGTTTTCCTAACACACAAGAATCAATGTCGAATGGCTACGACTCCATTCACAAAGGATGAATCTGCAAGAGCCTTGCAACAACTGAGGATGACATGTAACACATCTAATGAGTTTACTCCCGTGACAGTACGGAGGCCACGCTACATACAGTGAATGACTTTCCGAATCATGTCAGATTTAGGGATGGCGGCAGTGACTATGAGAAAAGGTGAGTAAGGGACGGATTGAGAAATAGTTCTTTTTTTTTTTTTTTTTTTTTTAAAGGCAGTGAAGTGAGCACCTCGCCTTGACAGACTGACACTGGAACAAAAAAAAAAAAACAACAAAAAAACAAAAAATCCAACAACCAGGATGTAGGTAAAATCTCAAGATCTGTATTTATCAGGAATCTAAGAGTAGGTAGGCTCACAGAAAATCAGATTTACCTTGGAGGGGTGTGAGTTATCCCAAGAGAACCAACAGGGAATAAGATGCTGCCTTTCTCCACATGTTTCTACATCTACAGCGTCCTTCCTGCTCCCTGCATCAAACACTGGTCAATAAGAATTCAAAGTATTTGATTTGATTTTCCCAGGGCAACCCCTGAGTGAGATTTACCGCAATATGACAATTTTGATATTTTCTGATAAATTTTTGATCACAAAACTATGCCTGTGGCTAAAATTCTTATAAAGCTTAATATATGATTGCATAAACTTTACTCTCTGGCGGCAAACATCCTGACACTTAAGTAGGAAAAGATATACCGACCAGGTATGCTGAGCAATATAACTGACATGCCAATAAGGACATTACCCCTCCAACCTGCTGTCCCTGCTGAGTGAGATGGTGGCAATTTGACCAACAACCCAGGATGCCACTTCACAGGGGTTATTTGCAAGCAGTGCTTACACACCTATTGCAACTGGTAGTGGCATCATTTCAGAAATGATCGTTGCAAATTGCAGATGAATTAAAAATCCTCTTGCACGCTCATGCCTGGTTTGGGAGTCTGGTGTTTGTTCTGATTAGGGAAACGTGTCAAAATTAATGTGAGAGGACATGTTACATATCGTGTCTAGCTAATGCAAATTAGGTGAACTGGACCTTGATCTATGGCCAATCTTCTCTAAGACGATGTTAGAGCCACAGATTGAGGTCTTTCACACTGAGGATTTTTCCTAAAGGTGAAATGGATGCTGATTTACTAAAGTACGTTAGATGCAAGACGTAAGGATGTAATGTAATGGAAGAGGTGGAAAACGATGGGTGACTGTGTGGGAAAAAAAAAGAAAGAGTCTATTTGGGTGTGATGGTGCAAGACAGGAAGAGAGTGTGTTACTAATTAATGAGGGGTCAAGCTGGTCATCACCTGGAATTCTGAACCAGGGACATACTGCTGCATGAGGATGAAGAAACTCCTGGCTATGTACACTTCTGCCCGGCAACATCAGCTAATGATCCCTCTCACTTTCTTTCTTTCTTTCTTACATACACAATCACACACACAAATCCACACACAACCACACACACGCTTTCACTCTTGGCATAGCTGCCTTCTGGTTTGTGCTGACACATGGGCTGACTGGGAGCAGAGCGTTTCCGCTACAGCCTCCTTAAGATTGCAGGCATGCCTCCAGTACACATCCACGAAGGTATTGGTATTCTGAAAAGGAACATTATGCCATTGTGCTATTAAGAAAAAGCCATTTCTATTTGTTCAGTCGGGTAATCTCTCAGATCTCTGTGAAATATTAGTACCATGCACTAAAAGCAAACACCTGCCCTAACATCTTTTTCTTTCTTTAAATCTCCATTAGCAAAATAGAGCAGATAGTCCTTGTTGTGCATTTTTTCCATCATCACTTGACTATTTATAATCCTATTTCCCGTAATGCCATTACAATTGAGTCTCAGGGCCACTTGTAGGATGCTCTGCTCTCCGATGTGCAACTCCTGCATTACGAGTCCAGCTTAGCTTCAAAAATGTCTCCTCTACTCTATAAAACAGCAGCTGTAAAAGTCTTAGAGAACTCGATTATAGCTATGCTGTATTCTTAACCTCGCTAAAAGTTGTACTGTTACGTAGAAAGACCCTTCGCACGTGCACACAGACACACACACATACTAGCTTAAAACTGGTTAAGTTATAGTGTAGCAGCTCTGTCGATGAATGTTGATACTTAAAAATTATTCAGAAAAAGTGAGTTCATGCAGCAATGATGAACAGATGAGCAGTGTGGGCACGTCCAGGGAGCTCTAAAGCCCAACATTTGTCAGCTGTTAGCTGTTAAAGACTGTAATGTGGCAGAGACTCATTCATTGGGAGATAAGAGCAAATCGTAGCCTTGAGGCGAGTGAAAGCAGATTTTGAGTGGCAGAACGGATGAAAGGAAAAAAGGGCAGGTGTTGATTTCATTTGACACTAAATAGCTGAAACGATCACTGAGAGACATTCTGAATGATGCATTTGGCTTCTGACCTCTGTTGAGGGATGAAAGAGTGGCATGTACAGCGGGAAAAAGAAATGTACGTACGGCTTTAAAAACGACACGACAAGAACCCGGGTTCCTGTTTCTTTTGTGTGTTGTCAAGTGGACAGGTGGCCTCTTGAGAGTGAGTTCAAGGCCAAATGATCAACAGCGGCCGGCTCGTCACACAGATCAGTGGACACAATGAAGGCACAAGCCCCAGACAGCTTCCTCTTTAGCACCATAGAGAAGCTTGAATATTGTGTTGCATTTCTTTAGCACACTTTCTGTAACAAGCTCTCCAATGTGCTTTGCTTTTGTAACTATCAAATTGATAATTTGGAATCATTTGGAAGCTTTGTTCAAAGGCACTCAATGTACAGTTTGATTGTTAGTTACAAACATCGCCATGCACGAAGACATAGCTTGCATGTAATGTGTACAAAACGCCATTCTGTCCCAAAATGCAGCGCTGGACTTAAATTTGAATGAGTCACATGAACTGCAAGAGCTCAATTGCAATTGTCACCAAACAAAAAGCTCCTTCTCTGTTTGGAAGAAAGGGGTCTTTTGAGGGACACTGGAGTGGATCCTATTGCCCCGGAGGGAGACAAATTGGGCCCGTCAAGCCTCATTGCGAGAGTGACTGAAATTGGTTTGTGGTTCTGCTTCTGCACCATCCAATAAAGAGAAGAAACCTCAGAGAGAGAGAGAACGCTAGAGAGGGGGAAGCGGGAGAAAATGACAGCGAGGGAAAATGAGAGCAAAGGAGCCTGGCTCGGCCATGGCACATTAATGGTGCCAGTGAAGCAAGGAAAAAACGGGGTCTTTTTAGTGCTGGAGCAGCGCAGTTGGGGCAGAGCGGGTGGGCATGAGCGAATGGAGCAGACACTCAGTGCTCCTAACACACAATGGCTGCAGTAATGGGCGCAGAAATGACCGCTGTCCCACAGGCAATTTCTTCAGGGACAATCCTCAGAGATGAAGTTATTGAAAAACCTCGCGGAGCTCTGAGATGGAAAGACTGGATGAGTCGGGGTTGTTTGTGCAGCAAATTGGGACAAACAGGGGTTTTAGCTGACACTTAGTGGTGGGGTCGAGGAAGGAGCTGCCATCAACAGGTTGTTATGGCTGGTGAGGAGCCTGGTTAGTTCCCACAGGTGTGCTGACCTCCCCAGCTTGCAATGGGCAAGTGATCGGGGGGATTTTCAAGACCGACAGTGCCTTCCTAACCTCTGAACACACTTCTTCTTCCGTGCCTTGTTAGTGTCTCTGAGTGATGGCAGTCTTACCATGTAAACAGGATGTCACAAAGCAGAGTTGCCTGTTTTAAGGATGTAGAGTCAATTTTGCTTTTGTTCAAATGCGTTTTAAAGGAATAGGATGACATTTCTGCAGAATACCTTCCCAGAGTCTATGCTGGTTGTCTATTGACCTCACAAAGAGGACAAGACTCTAGGAAGTTCAGCACATAACTCCCCATAAAACAAAATGGTCCTTTTTTTCACTGGCTGAATTTAACAAACCAAGTGTATTGTATTTATTTTTGAGCTTTAGAGGTGCTAGAAGGTGAATTTTGTTTATCTCTGGATAGAGTAGGCACTAGCTGTTTCCCCTTGTTTCCAGTCTTTGTGCTAAGCTAAGCTAACCAGCAGCTCATCCAGACATTAGTGTGATATCGATCCCTCTAATTTAACTTCTTGGGAAGAAAGTGAATAAACACATTTCCAAAAAGGTCAAACTATTTCTTTAAGCACTTTGATTACTTTTTAAAAATCTGTTTTGATATTGTTTGTCTGACACACATATTAGGTCAGAACCACTAAAAGCCATAAAGTTTATGCAATCATTCATTAAGATTTCAAAGTCAGTTTTGTAGAGTTTTTCTGTGATTAAGTGCTTAACTTATTTGTAACATGTCACTCATCTGGTAATCCAAGTGGATAAATACTCAAAAATACGACCTAGGTTTGGTGATGTCTACCTGACAGAGATAAAAACAGATAGCAGCAGGGAGATTCCCAATTCATAACTGGTTGAGTTAGTTGTGGTTGAATTAAAGAGACTGAGGACAGAAACCAGTAAGAGGACAAGGTCGGAAGCAATGCAACATCGACCACGGAGCGTAGCAAGCAACATTCCCCAAATCTGTTTCCTAAAGTTTTCCCTGCAGGATCGGAGAGAGAGAGAGAGAGAAAGAGAGAGAGAGAGAGCGAGAGAGAGAGATGGAATGCACCCACGGTGTGTGTAAGCATCATAAAAAATGAGACATATAAAGAAATGAAAAGTCAAGAAGAGGAGGTGAAGAAAACGGACTTTTGGTAGGGCTGCCACCGGTTGCATCGCACTTTTAAATACTGTTTGAAGGGTGTGTGTGAATTTGTCTGTGTGTGCATGTACGTTTACGTGTAAGTGTGCGTGCGCGTGTGGTATGTGTGTGTGGTGTGTGTGTGGTGTGTGTGGTGTGTGTGCGCGCACGTGCACTGGTGACAGCTTGGACAACCTTGGAGAATTAGCTTAAACCCGGTGAAAAGAAGCTGTTAAGAAGGATAGTAAGGACTGGTCCGGCCATCAAGGTCAAATAAAAAAAACAACGACAACAGCAACAACAACAACAACAATATCAACATTAACATCAACAACAACATCAACATCAACAACAACAAAATCAAACTGAAAAATGAAAAGGAAAAAAAAAATCAAAACAAATTAAAACCAAACCAAACAAAAAACAAAACAAAACTCTGGTTCAGAGTGTCTCTTCATCTTTGGTATAAAAATGGCCATCCATGGGCTGCATTTGATCCACAACTAGGAAAGACTACAGAAATTGTCAACAATTTCTTCTATTGCTTTTGCACTGATTGGTTTAAACCTTAAGCTCCTACTGAATCTACTGTTTTTATTTCACTGCCAGAATTTTTCCGTAGTTTTTTTTTTTGTTGTTGTTTGTTTTATAATTTTTTTTCTTCTTCTTTTTTTTTTTTCTTTTTTTTCTTTTTGCAGTGTGACAAGCAAAGCGGGCTAAAAACATCTTAAAGCTCATAAAAAAGGTAAAATGTGGCAGATAAAAAGCACTAATGTCATTGACAGCAACTTTGCCATGTAAAATAATAATTATGATAATAAAAACAAGTTCAGCATTTTGCAACAGACTGCATCCACAATGCAGCATGTTCTCTTATGTTTTCATTTTTTCCTCATTGTGAAAAATCTCTTCAGAGCTTCACCCCCCGCCCCCCGAGTCTTTTCCCCCAACAGACATTTTGTTTTTCTTCTGACACTTAGTTACCTCTGACATAATAATTATCAAAGTTTTCTTCTAATGAAGAAAAAAAAAAAACCTCTTCTCTATTAAATCTGTACAGCTTATGTGATAGATTCTTTTTCCTCTTTAGAACAACTCATCCAGTTTCTTGTACCCCTCCAAGTGGTCCAAGAGACTGATTTTGTTTACTTTTTTTTTTTTTTCCTAACCAGACGTCAGAGTTTAACTCCGTAAAAAGTTTCTGGCGCCCTTCAAATTAAGGCCATGAAGATTCAAGAAAGAAAAAACACTTTGTTTTTGAATATATCTAGAAAACTAAAATTTAACACTAGAACATAAAAAAGAGTGAAAAGAAATTGTAGCTTAATATCTGAGGAAGACAATCTCTGTGTGTATCTCAAACTTGACTCCTCTTTTCTAATTACAAAATAAACTTCATCACCTACCTGCGCATTCAACCTTTTTTTTGTCATTTTAATTAAATTTTTTTATTTTTTTATGTCGTTTTTTTTTTTTTTTTTTTTTTAATTGGTAGAGAATTTTCTTTGAGAAACTTTTCAAGCTTCGTCCCAGCCCTTCAGGCAGGTTCCCAGACTAAACTATTTCAATTCTTTGCACTGTGCCCAGCAATTTTCCCATCCCCCTCCTCAGCACTCTTTGCCTCCTTCTTGCATTTTTTTTTTTTTTCTTGTAGGCCAGGTAGGAAATGAAAAAAGTGTCTCTTTTTTGGTGCCTGGGCAATCTGGAAGCAATCTATTTCTATTCTCTTTTCCTCACATTCACAGTGCAGCCACCTTCTGTCTCAAGGCAACGCTGTCACAGGAACATTCGCTCAGGCTGTTGCTATCTGATGAAAGAGAAGAAAACAGAGACGGGGGGGTGGGGGTGGGTGTGTGCAGTTGTAATCAAAGCACAATATTAGAAACACAGCACAGCAATAGAGTTGACAGCTGACAGCCCAGTCAGAGGACTGAAGCAAAATGAAGCATGTTAAACAGTTCTGAGTGGGTCAGATAAGCATAAAAAAGTGCTGCCAAAATGATGAGCAAATGACAACAGCTGCCAGCACTAATTTTTCATTTTTCATTTTATAACAGCGTTCTGTCTCATTTTAGGATCAGTAAGTGAGTAAGTCCTGTGTGGCTCAACAAAAAAAAAAAAAAAACTTGTCAAATACAAATACCTGGCAATTTGACTGCCTTTGTAATTTGAAAAACATCTCGGGATATGTTCTATTCTGAATGATAACATCTACTCAGTTCGACAAATACTTCACAGAAGGGAAGCTTGTCTATTCAAGGTGGACTGAAAAACCTGATTTTTTTTTTTTTGTTGTTGTTGACCGCAAAATGACCAGATGTGAGTCAACAACGTGTGAGCGATATCAAGATGCCCTGTCTCCGCATATATACGTTTAAATAAAACAGCCATAAAACAGTCCTGTTCATTAATTTGAAACACTGACCAAAACACAACATAACACACACAGATATTAAAGACATAGATATCTTGCAAAAAAATCACAAATTTAGCAGCATATCATCTCTCGGTATGTGTTACAATTTTAAAAGTATAATAATAATTTTAAAAATAATGAAAAGAGGGCATTGCGTGTCTGACTTACTTGGACTGGTATGAGTAAGCAGGAACATGGTCGGCAGCACTGTCCACCTGGATCTGTTGCTGCTGGCCAGCCACCTCCTGTGATGAGGGAGCCGCTGTCTGGGGGGAGGCGTCCGTCACCACTCCCTGAGGACACACACGGGAGGACACACGTGTCAGCGACAAACTCTAACAACCACCTCCCTGCTTGGTACCATGCTTGGTACTTCCTGCTGAAAGGTATTTTTCTGTATTGTGTAAAACTCTTACTTCTGTCTACCCCGTACATACATCTGTGCCACTGCATGTCTATACGTCCTTGAAGAGGGAACTGTCCTCTGTTGCTCTCCCTGAGGTTTTTGTATCTTTTTCCCCCTTCAGTTAAAGTGTTTTTTTCTTACCCACATGGAGGGTCTAAGGATAAAGGCTGTCTTATGTTGAACAGATTGTAGAACCCTGGGAGAAAAGCCTGAGATTTAGGGCTATAAAAAAATAAACCCATGATTTGTAGAGAAGTATTTCTTATAGCCACAGCACACCATTTAAAATATTATACACTTTTTAAGAGTTGGCAATACATGAATATGTCCTGATTAATAATAAAGAAATGCATTCAAAATAATGGAAGAATTGTAGATACTATTCAATGAAACTGCTGTCTTGAATTTGAATATTCACTCAAGTGTGATAAAGCTTTAGTTAAGCACTAAAAAAACACTAAAAGAATATTTGCCTTTAATCTCACAATTAAGAAACTTGAGATTAAGCAATTGGGCAACATCTTCAAATGATTTGCCATTTCTTAGGGATTTGTGCGTGGCAGTCAATTATACTTTAGGACAAAATGTGCTGCATCGCTTGTAGCTTCGTAGCCTTAAAGAAAGACTTTAAGGATGGCTTTGGGCACTGAATTCATCACAGCAACCTCTTCGCCTTTTTATGTGTTGAGCATTACCAATAGGCCCCATCATTGAGTCATCTCAATCACCTTAACAAGCTCTCAAGGATACTCCGCCCTGTCCATACATCAGCCCTCCAGACACTGGCTGATACAGTGATATACGCCCCGCTGCTGATGCTGGCACTGAGAGGACGACAGTAAGGATGAAATAGGTGAGAGGCGCCGTGGGCTACACTACAACTACATCTCTCTCCTCTGTCCAACTCCTTCACGAGGTACACCGCAACTTTCTGAGGAGGGGGAGTCTGAGGAGCGACTAATGGGTCTGTCAGGCGAAACTGTCATTATCCGTGGCTGGTGGGCTAACCAGAGCCCCATGGCTGACGGATGTGTGTGTTCCAGCTACCTACCAGCCCGTACCGGCTGTGGGGGAAGAGAGAGAGAGAGAGAGAGAGAGAGAGAGAGAGAGAGAGAGACGGCACCGCCGGCACTGTGTCTCACTTCGGCTCCTGTCATCTGATACACGACTGATAGTCCATCTGAATACGACCGCACTGTCAGCCGCCAGACAGCCGGCCCTCTCTCCTCGCCAACCGGCCTGCCTGCCTGCCTGCCTTCCTGCCTTCCTGCCTCCCTGCCTTCCTGCCTGCTTGCCTGCCTGCCTGCCTGCCTGCCTGCCTGCCTGCCTGCCTACTTGCTTGCTTTCCGTGTTCATCATTTCTCAGGGCCAAAATGACCGAACTCAGTCAAAGTCAGGTGCACAGCACTGCACTTGTCTGGATATTATAAAACAAACTTCAGATATCTTTTCACTTTGCTTTTCATTTTCATTGCTATCTTTGTTGCTCCTTGTTGCTGGCCTGCCTGCCTGCTTGCTTGCCTGCCTGCCATCATCATTTCTCAGGCTGGAATGCCCCATTTCCAGGGCAGGTCAGCCAGTCTTAGTGACAAAGTCTGACAGCCACTGAATCAGATGTCTTTTGGATACTATACTTTATACTCTCTATCTTTTGCTTGCAGTTATCATCCTTAGTTGGTGCGAGGCCATTTGTTCAGAGATAATAAGAGCAATTTACGGCACGCTTCAAATTTGTCTATTTAATGACTGTTTTGATCTGCTGTGGCGAGCAGCATTTAGAAATGGTGGAGCGAATGCTTGTGGGCGTAAGTGAGTGAGCTGTAAGCAGTAATGAGGTGCTCCTTTGGGTAAATATCAACAGATTTTTCGATCATTGGTAGGTACTATGCACGTTTGTGTGGGTCTTACTTCGACAGGGACGGCTGTTGCAGGCACAGGAGTGTACTGGGGAATGTAGGTCCCTTGCATAGGCGCCGCGGCAGCTGCAGCAGTCATGTACTGAAACGCAAAGAAAAGACAAACATCAAAAGCCTTGCACATGAAAACTTCTTCTACAGACATCAGAACACCAAATCCCAATAAAATATTTGACAGGAAATACTTTTTCAGATACCAAACACTGATATCACAGTTCCCCCGAAAGTCTCATTCAGTGCAATTATCCCCCGAAACCACTGGGGACAGGGAGCTTGCTGTGCCCTCAGCATCCTTTGGGGGGCGCTAAAAGAATATGTGTGTGCGCTCAACGGAGCAGAGCCGAAGAAAGTATGGGAGGTAGACGCAGGAGAAGGAGGAAGAGATGTCCTGCTGTTCCAGGCTTCACAAGCCGACAAATGCACCAGGCCACAACTGAGAAAAGGATAAAAAAAAGGGCTGAAGGGACTGAAGAAGAGTAAGAGAGAGAGAGAGAGAGAGAGAGAGAGAGAGAGAGAGGGAAGAGAAAGCAGGAGGTCTGTTGCCTGTGGCCTATATTCCTTTAGTCATGCCTGCCCTGGCTTTTAACTGGGCGTGAGCTCACTCCATGAAGGCCATTTTACAGATGTGACACAGGTTCGGTTACATGACAGCCATGGGGCTTTCACATGCAATATGAATGAGGACACAGCACTTTCTTCTGAGGTTTTTTTTTTTTCCTGGGACTTGCTGTGAATGCATGGTGTGTGTGTGTGTGTGTGTTGTGTTGTAGTGAACACGTGTGGCAGTGTAAGCCTGATTTGCCAGTGTGTGTGCTTCTTTTTAATTAGCACATGCCTGTGCATAAAAGATGACTTATCACTATTTGTCTGTCCAACTGTGCATGTGGGATGTATGTGTTCTCCTGTGGGCAACTGTGTGCCGGGAACATGCGTGCATATCTGTGTGTGTGTGTATATATTGTGGTTGTGTGTTCGTGAGTGTGAGAAAGACAGACAAAGACAAAGAGGCTTGGAACGATAATGCTGCAGTACAGCGCCAACGGATGTGATCCCAGATAAAAGCCACCGGGCTGCCTCTCCGCCTCTCCTCATCTTCCTGCTGGTTTTCCGGACCAAGGAAAAAGGGAAGTACAATCCCTTTCTTTCTGTCTTATTTTTTCCTCTCCCTCTCACTCCCCCTGCCACTACTAAAAACCGTGGCGGCAATATGCAGTACGAGGCAGTAATGGAAGGGTTGTGCCGGGCTGCGGAGCCTTTCTTGGCTGTGGGCCCGGTGGTGCTGGTGAAGTGTCATTACCGGCAGTGTTGCTAATGGATCGGGTACGGCTCCACCGCTCACCGCTAATGAGAGCAGCTAAAGGCCATGGACATGGGTGATTAACTCCCCCGCCGTCGCTACACATGGCCAGGAGGATGCCCTGGGATGGATGCTGGTGTGCGTTCATATGCGAGTGTGACCGTGTGGGTCTGTGCGTGTGAATTTAAGGTTATCACACCTTCAGGGCTGTCACACTCAGGACAGGTTGAGGCGGTATATCCAGACTTCCCGACACATTACCACATTACCTCCCTGTGTCATCTCTTCTTCCCTCTCACCTTCCTGTCACTTCCCTCTCTCTCTCTCTCAACCTGCTATCATCTAAAAGGGCCTATCAGATTGCAGAAGTGACCTTCTCCCTGGTGAATCCAGACCATGCATACCAATTTTCTTTGGGACTTTTTTTTTTGTCTTCGCCTTCCCCCTCCCATTAACTTATTCAGCCAACTCACCTGTGAGGGCCGCATGAAAGCAAATGAAGGGAAGCAGGAGATAATTAGCAATATCAAAATCTCCCTGTCAAAGGAGAATGTCCATTTGAAATGTTATATTTCTCTGCAGGACTGCGAAGGGAATTTAAATTAGATTTAACAAGAAAATTTAATAAGATAAGATTTTTTCTTCCACCATAACCATTAGTTAACCTATTTAATGTGGCAGGTTGAGTGGGGCATATTTCTGCACTCGCTGCTGTGGCAAGTCACGGGGATGTCAAGCCTGGCTACAGTGAATTGGGTTGCTATGGTGATAAAGATTATTTTTGTCAAAATTCAACTCTTTTAATACTTCTCTGTCCATAGTCAGGGGACAGGTTTGGGCAATATAAAGCATCCCTAATTGGCAATAAATGGTGTCCCACACCCGCAGTCACACACACACACGGCCGCACACACACATCTACGCAGATGCACACACACACACGCACCTGCGCCTGAAGCAGATGGCGTGTGCGTATGTTTGATGAACGGGAGAATTGAATAGTTCTTTAACGAGGCTGGTGTGAGTAGACTCCTTAAGTTTCTTCTCTAGCATCACTCTCCATGATATACACCTATAACTACGGTATAAAGTCAGACCGCAATGCAGCAATGCCAGCATGAAAATCCATACAATAGACAGAACCACTCTGGTACCACGACGGCCTCCGCCTCCGCCTCCGCACCTAAGTGATGTGTAAGACAGTGAAATTTATGTTCAGTGGGTACAAAGATGATGGGGTAGTTTACTTTCCCCAATCAGTTTTCACCATCAACTCTAGAATCTCTCTATAAATTGTAGCTCTGGCAGTAGTGGAATGTAGTACAGCACGTTAGCACGCCTAAATGATGGAATAAATCATCACCTTCTCTGTCTGTCACTCAGTCTCCACATCTATCTATCTATCCCCGCCGTGTTGACATGCTGTTCTGTCGCGTCGAATGCAAGGTGGAGGATAACAGTTGGTCAAGGCGGGAGCATCCAGCGACTCACTGTAGGTTATTAATGGCAGAGCAGCATGGGGATGGGCTCTGATGACTATTGATCTTAGCTGTGGGGCTCAAACATGATGGGAACTGTTGGAGCTGCACACCAGCGGCTGTGAATCACAGCGCTTTACCACTTCAACATGAAAAGCCCCCCAAATCTTGGCCCCTGGGCTTTGTTATCACGCTGCCTTAAGAGATTTACACTGACAAAATCAGTGTCATCTGTTAAATCACTTCTTTAAACACATTTCTTATCAGCAGGCTTACTGTATATCATTTTACTATTTTAATATTTACTCTTTAAGTATTAAAGGTACCCTGTTGAGTTTTTGACCACTTGTAGAGCTAGGGAGGAGTTTGGGCAATATAAAGCATCCCTAATTGGCAATAAATGGTGTCCCACACCCGCAGTCACACACACACACACACACACACACACACACACACACACACACACACACACACACACACACACACACACACACACACACACACACACACACACACACACACAAAAACACACAAACACACACACAAACAAACACACACACACACACACACACACACACAC